>OX439480.2:1376200-1749883 GCA_949320105.2 Crepidodera aurea
TGACACTTCGAAAGTGACAGATAGTCGTGTGATATATTTTACTTTCGCGCACGACATCTGTCAAAGTGTTGTCAATAGTTATGAATAATTAGGTAGCGAAAATGGAAAGTGATGAATTTTTGATGGAATTTACTCCACCAGAAATATCTGCGGCGGTTAAAATTACCAGCTTAAAGCCGCTGCCCCAAAAATCAAAAGAAAGGTAGGTACTCCTATTCATACAACTAATTCATGGACTGAAGAAATATAAAAGGCATTAAAGCTTCTTTTTCTGAAAACAGATTATTTTTAAAATTTTATTTTAAATCCTAAAATTCCTAATATACCCAATGATTAATATTAAAAAAAACAAAATTAGAATATTAAAAATGTTGGGGTCGTAGGAAAAATAGTGTACATAACTCGTTGGAAAGTGCATTTCTTGCACTCGTTACGTTTCCGCACTCGCCGCTAAGCGGCTCGTACTAAACGCTACTCGTGCGTAATTTCCACACTTGTTACGTAATATACTATATCTACAGTTATGAAAACTTTGCGATTTTTTTATTGATTTAAAAAAATTATATACCATGAAATAAAATGTAATTAGGAAAAATTATTCTTAGAGAGACCCAGTTTGATCAATTTTCTATCATTTGCCAAATTTTTAGGAAATTTAAAAAAATACAGTGCACATCAGTATCTCTGTTGGAACGGATTTCGTAGTATTTTCAGTAGTAATACAGGGTGTTTCATAGTTAAACCGACATACGTTAACTGTAAATAGAGGGAACTTAGGTGATTTCAAATAACCTTGGTTAATCGGTCTAACGCCTTTAATAACCGAGATACGGGGTGTTTCATCCATTTCGGCCAATATTTTAATAAGCCGTAACTTTAGAACCACCCTGTAGATTTCTCTCGCACTTGGTACAGGTATAGTGTGTTAATAGCCCAATCCTATAGTGTAAGAACTACAATTAAAATCCAGATCCGGATTAAGAAGAATTTGCAAAATTTGAAAATCCCCAAAACAATACCCTGTATATCAGATTCTTTAAAATTGGGATGGATATTTGAAAAGAACGGAAAAAAATGAGTTAAAGTGAAAATTTTTTTTAAGTGCACATCCCATTCTACTACTGGAGTTTTAACGTCAAATTACATCAAATGCAAATTTTTCATTTTCACAAGCAGTAACTTTCCAAATACCTGTTGTAGTTGGTGCAGGTATCATTTTTTAGTAGCCCAATCGTATAGTGTAAGGACTAAACTACAGCTAAAATCCAGATACGGATTAAGAAAAATTTGTAAAATTTGAAAATCCCCAACGCAACACGCTGTACATCAAATATTTTTTAAATTTGATCAGACATTCGAAACGAATGGAAAAA
The DNA here is from genome assembly GCA_949320105.2 of Crepidodera aurea. Taxonomy (NCBI): domain Eukaryota; kingdom Metazoa; phylum Arthropoda; class Insecta; order Coleoptera; family Chrysomelidae; genus Crepidodera; species Crepidodera aurea. Next base: position 1,377,574 of record OX439480.2, read on the forward strand.
ACTGAGATATTCTGACATATTTTTATAAATGCATATCTCGTTCTACATATTTATAAACTTTTAAAGTAAATTCAATTAATGCAATACACATTGTCGTTTTCATAAGCCGTAACTTTGAAAACACCCTGTAGATTTCTTTCATATTTGGTACAGGTAGATTGTTTAAATAACCCAATCGTACAATACAAGAACTAAAGTTAAAATTCAGATCCGGATTAAGAAAAATTTGTAAAAGTTGTTAATCTCTAAAATAGCACCCTGTATATCAGATTCTTTAAAATGTAATCGGATACCTATTTGAAAAAAGAACAAAAAAAGAAAAAAGATGTGTTATTGCCGAAGCTTACTTGATAGTTGAGTTTTGTATCCGGAATTAATCCGAAAAATTAAATCGTATTTTTTGTTTGTAGAACGATCTTGTGCACTTATAAAAATATTTTAGTATAACACATCTTTTGTCTTTTTTTAAATTTAAAAAATCTGATATACAGGATGCTATTTTAGAGATTACCAACTTTTACAAATTTTTCTTAATCCGTATCTGGATTTTAACTGTGGTATAGTCCTCTCATTATTCGATTGGGCTACTAAAAAATGATACCTGTACCAAATATGAAAGAAATCTACCAGGTATTTCGAAAGTTACTTCTTGTGAAAATGAAAAAAATGCATTTGATGTAATTTGACGTTAAATCTCCAGTAGTAGAATGGGATGTGCACTTAAAAAAAAATTTCACCTTAAGTCATTTTTTTCCGTTCTTTTACATATCCATCCCAATTTTAAAAAATCTGATATACAGGGTGTTGTTTTGGGGATTTTCAAATTTTGCAAATTCTTCTTAATCCGGATCTGGATTTTAATTGTAGTTCTTACACTATAGGATTGTGCTATTAACACACTATACCTGTACCAAGTATGAGAGAAATGTACAGGGTGGTTCTAAAGTTACGGCTTATCAAAATATTGGCCGAAATGGATGAAACACCCCGTATCTCGGTTATTAAAGGCGTTAGACCGATTAATCAAGGTTATTTGGAATCACCTAAGTTCCCTCTATTTACAGTTAACGTATGTCGGTTTAACTATGAAACACCCTGTATAACAAGAGCTTCGAAAGAGCTTCCGAGTCACGAGACGTATTTCGCGAAATAAGTCAAACATGATTAAATAAGTTAAACATGATTATTGCGTAGTCAGGTCAAATCAAATCAAGTCAAGTTAAATAAATCTTCTATATTATATTATATTTTACATGTATTTGCTCTTAGTGTTTTTGTGTTTATTCTGTTGACAACAGAAATAACTAGAAATTACGTCACTGCCTCGCTAAAATAAATAAGGTATATTTGACGAATTCCAATAATTATTGGTGAGTTGCTTTTGTCATAGATGAAAATAAACTTCTACAAAGTGACAAAACTGCTCGTTTAATATTAAACACAAACAGGCCTGTGCGCAGATTTTTTCGAGGGGGGAGGGGTTCATTAAAAAAATCGAAGGAACTCTAGGTTTGTCCATCATAAAGAATAGTTTTTTCTAATATTTCAAGTAAAGATATAGAAATTAAATCCAGGATACAAAAAGTTTACAAAATAAATTCTATATAGGAAAACCTTTTCATATTAGACTTAATGAACACCAATCATACATTAAAAACAAACAATTCGAAAAATGAAAAATATGTGAACATGCTTGGGATTTTGGCCATAAATTACAATAAATTCAATTCTTCAATTAGATTATTAAAAGAACCTAACAATTATAAACGCAAAGTTAAATAAATGACAAGAGTATATCTGATTTATTTACCCTATATAATAATAATAAAAAATTATAGTAGAGCATAAAAATATATATTACGATTCTAAAATTAAAAATGACCCATTCATTTTTAACTTATTTATAAAATAATTGGTTTCGTAACTGTTCATTGTTTACATAGTTTTTAAAAAATATTAATGGACATCGGGATTAGAAATTTGTTTTTGTTTTTATTTTTGGTTTTCCACTGGATTACTTTACCAAATGTTAGACGGTAAATCTTAAACAAAATTATTAATATAATATTCGTTACTGTCGCATAAATTCAAAACTGAATTTTAATATAATAATAATAACTTTATTCAGGTAATATATAAAATACAGTTTACAGTGAGAAGAAAAAATAAAAAATGGGGAAAAAAGTTTAGTGTGCGATAAGTCCTGCTGCATTTGTTTCGCAAAAAAAGAGAACAAATAAAAGAGTATAGAAGTTAAAAAAGTGTACAATGTTTGTTAATATTTCACAGACTTAAAAATGAAATACTTAAAAATACTTATAGCCCAGTTAGTCTGGTTCACAAGTGCCATTTCCCTCGAAACCTGATCGCCACCACCGAAAATTATGATATTGGGCTCATTCGATTCGGGATGGCATCTACAACGTTCTTTCAAAATTCCAAAAGGGGCTGAAAAAAAATGCAAAAGTTATAAACAATTAGGTAAAATAAAAAATAAGGGTTTGGTTTTTTTTAAAATATTTGAAAAACTGTTTGAGATAATCGAAATTTGAAAAAAGATCCTTAAAGAGTAGGAAATTTCTTAAAAAAAAGTCCCACCTCCCGGAACTGTACCAACAACCCTTATAATTTTAATTAAGCGGGGAAAATAACGGTAAAAAAGCGTAGTTCGGCTGCCGCGTGCATCGCCCCAATCTGACACGTGAACTAAAAAAATTATTTTAACTGATTAAATATTAATATTAAAGAATAAAAAAATTTGGGTACTAAGTAGACATATCAATAAACAATAATCCGTCAACAAAAAATTTTTATCACAATTTTTTTATTAGTTATGCTTTTGTTAATTAGTTAATTTTCACCATTTTAATGTTAACATAAAAGCGCTGATTATTTCAAAACAAGAAATCTAGAATTTTTTTTGATTTTTTTGAGCTAATCTTAAAAGAGTTTAGAAGAGATCCCCGTTGGAAAAATTCAAAAATTTTGATTTTTCGTTTTTTTATTAACAATCAAAGGCATTAAAAAATTATTTATGTAAATAAAGCCATGAGGAAAATTTTTTTTCCAATCATTGTTAATATTTTGTTTTCTTATTGATAAAAGCCATATAACAATAATTTATATATAAAATTAACAATCAAAGGCATTAAAAAATTATTTATGTAAATACAGCCATGAGGAAAATTTTTTTTCCAATCATTGTTAATATTTTGTTTTCTTATTGATAAAAGCCATATAACAATAATTTTTTTTTATTTTTAACTAACATTATTTAAATAATTGTTATAAACAAATGCATTGTTTATAATATTTTTGAAAACTTTTTCTTTGCAATTTCATCCTTGATGAAAATAATGATTTAAAAAAAAAATCGTTCCTTAAAAAATTTTTTTATTAACAAAAATAGCACTTGTTAATTAACAATTTTTTTTGTTACTAAATATTAATATTAAGGAACCATTTTCTTTTTAAAAATCATTATTTATTATGTTCTTTCGTATTATAAAAAAAAAATAATTTTTTTATTAACCATTCATTTGTTTATTAAAAAAACAATTTGTTATAAACAAATGCAATTTTACGCAATATTTTTTTTAAATACTAAAAAATATTACAAAAACAACCATATATATTTTTTTATTGAAAAAAATTTTTTATTATTTTTTATTTAATTTTTAAAAATATTGTACTTTTGCACTTGTAATTGTAATTTTCTTTCTGTTTTTACTCATGCCTTTGATTGTTAATAAAAAAAAGAAACATCAAAATTTTTGAATTTTGCCAAAGGGGATCTCTTCTAAACTCTTTTAAGATTAGCTCAAAAAAATCAAAAAAAATTCTAGATTTCTTGTTTTGAAATAATCATTAAAATGGTGAAAATTAACTAATTAACAAAAGCATAACTAATAAAAAAATTGTGATAAAAATTTTTTGTTGACGGATTATTGTTTATTGATATGTCTACTTAGTACCCAAATTTTTTTATTCTTTAATATTAATATTTAATCAGTTAAAATAATTTTTTTAGTTCACGTGTCAGATTGGGGCGATGCACGCGGCAGCCGAACTACGCGTTTTTACCGTTATTTTCCCCGCTTAATTAAAATTATAAGGGTTGTTGGTACAGTTCCGGAATGTAGGACTTTTTTTTAAGAAATTTCCTGCTCTTTAAGGATCTTTTTTCAAATTTCGATTATCTCAAACAGTTTTTCAAATATTTCAAAAAAACCAAACCCTTATTTTTTATTTTACTTAATTGTTTATAATTTTTGCATTTTTTTTCAGCCCCTTTTGGAATATTGATAGAACGTTCTAGATGCCATTCCGAATCGAATCATAATTTTCGGTGGTGGCGATCAGGTTTCGAGGGAAATGGCACTTGTGAACCAGACTAAGTTGACCAAAAGCTCGCACAAAATGTGATATCGATGAAACTTGGCACTTAAGTACTTGAAAGGGTGTAGAAAACGATAAAAAAAATCTTTGCTGCTCTAAAGTGTATGCTAACTTCACAGTTTCGAAAATAAAATAAAAAATTTGGGTTTTCCATTATATCTGGAAAAAAAATAAATTTCGAAAAAACTAATAGCACCACGTGAAAGAGCGGAAAATTGTACTAAAAGTTATTTGAAAAAAAATTGTATTACTATAAAAAATTGTTAAAAATAAGAAAGCAAATTCGAAAACTACGTGAGTCTAGCCGTTGAATACAAATATTCAGGCGAGGCGTTCGGAAAAAACTTTGCGTAAAATGTACGCAACGAAAAAAAAGAAAGCATTTTAAAGAGGAGACTCTAAGTTTTCTCAGGAAGCCATTAGTTTTTATTTTTTTTTGTTTTCTCATAGAAAATTTGAAGTTATAATTTCTAAAATTCTCACTGATTTTTATAAAACTGAAGATATCTATTAATAGCGGCATAACACAAAAAATCCTTGTACATTTATCATCATTATACTTTTACTTTTGATTTAAATATCTGTTTAATAAATCTTATGTTTTAAAAGTATCATTTTTTTACAACATTCATTCGACGCAATTTTTACTTTCATAATAGTGTTATACAGGGTGACCCAGGGGTGTGTGCATGCTCCATAACTTTTTTCTACCCAAGCTATCAATTTGATGTTTTTTAAACGATAGGTCCGACAATGAGGCACATTCTAAAAATATTTCTATTTATATACAGGATGTCCCAAATAAGATACACAACAAAGTTCTGTTTTTTTAAATGGCAACCCCCCATTTTTGTTACATATTTAGATTCGCCATTAAATTAAAAATATAACGCACGACTTATTTGTAATAGTTTTTGACTTATGTCAATTTATGTGTCAAAGTAGCGTCGTAGTGATCCACAAAAAAATTCGAGACTTAATCAACTTTTTTTCAGTCGATTCCTTAAGCTTTAGCGCATCTTTCGAGATGTAGGCGAACTCGGAGTCGATGTTCTATCGCCGTTGATATAGTGTTTGTGGGGTTGATTTTGTAAAACTTACGAGATTTATGTAAAATAAGAAACGTTTGACGGTTTATTCGAGAAAGGAATAGAGTAGGCTGTCGTAAAATTTGACAGATACATACAATTGTGAAAAGAAAATGTTTCAACAAAATGAAATTGTAATAGAAACAGACATTACAAAGTAAACAATTTTAGTAATACAATTTGCAAGAACATGAAAGAATCATTAATAGGAAACATTATAAACTTTTTTGATTTATAACAAATGCTCGTCGTAGGTCACCGACAATATCATGTTCCACACAAAAATCATTATTTCATGTTCTTGTAAATAGTATTACTAAAATTGTTTACTTACAAAATGATATTGCAATATAAACAAAGTAATTGAGATATTATTAATATTGAAAATCCAGGCCCGGCTTTACTAAAAGTTGACAAATTCGTTCCGCTCATAAATAACACTATGTATGTTAAATATTCAAAAATATTTTACCATATCTATCTATCTATCTGTGATGGGGGTGTCGATACACTGCGACCTATAAGATCTATTGTGCCCTCTACTGCTGCCCAGTCGTTAAGGATGTCTCAACAATTAGAGCAGTTCCTCCAGTCCTATTGCTTTCAAAAAGTTTAGGATATCGGTAGGCTTCAGGTTAGGTAGATCTTCCTCTCCTATTTGATATTCTCCGAGATATCGTACCCTTGGATTTTGCAGGGTAATGCATTCTGAGAGAATGTGGAATGTGGATAGAGGTTTCCTCCTCTTCCTCACAGAATCTGCATTCTTCTTTGTCTACCAATCCTAGTTTCTTTAGGTGGCCTCTCAGCCGGCAGTACGCTGTTAGGATACCCGTTAGTATTCTGAGCTTATTTTTACTTTTACTGATGCAGTCGTCAGATCTCTTCTGGTTATAATTCCCCAGTAGTGTCTTGGCCTGCCTCATTCCTTGTAGTCCTATCCAGTATTGGGATCTTTTGTTATTTACTTCTTTTCCAAGTTCATTAAGTATTGTGCTGGTGCTTATTCCGCAGAAGGGTTCAGGTCCCAGAAATGGTGTTTCAGCCCCTTTTTTTGCGAGTACGTCTTCTATTTCATTACCCTCCACTCCAGTATGTCCCGGAACCCATAGTAGGGTAACAGTGTTGGTCTTGCCTAGTTCGTTTAGATTCTCTAGGCACTCCCAAACTATCTTGGAGTTGATTACGTGGGAGTTCAAGGCATTAATAGCTGCTTGGCTGTCTGACATGATGACTCTGTATGTTAAATTTTCAAAAATATTTTACCATATCTAAAAAGAGGACAAAAAATTTCATTTAACGTTATACTTTTTATTTTTGCACATATGATTTTAATACTCATAAATAGTTCATCAGTTTCCTTACATTTTTGGGGCACCAACGTGCTTAATTAATCCTATTACGTTGTAACGAGCGTTGTAATCAATATTGTTTGGCCTAATTAAATATAGATTATTTGGAATCACCTCAGTGACCACTGTTAAAATTTTGCCATCTCCCAATGAAACACCCTGTACAAATAATAAATAAATAATATTTTTTTATATAATACTAATTTTTTTTAAAATAAATAATGTTATTTTTAGTAAAATTTTCCGCTCTTTCACGTGGTGCTATTAGTTTTTCGAAATTTTTATTAATTTTTTTTCGAGATATAATGGAAAAACGCAAAGGTTTTTTTATCGTTTTCTACACCCGTTTTCTTAAGTGCCAAGTTTCATCGATATCACATTTTTGCGAGGTCAAACTCTTTGACAACTGGGCTATTAAAATTGTTTAAAATTACAAGATTTGTACATCATGGAGGGTAATACAAAAATAATATTTACACATCGGGGGGAACACTATTGATACAATGCAATACAATATTATAATATTGGGGGGGGGGGAAGTATATGAGTTATAATAATAAAAAGTGCTAAACAAACGAAAAAATCAGTGAGGATACTATAGAAAAAAATATATCTGTATAATAAGTAGCATTATGTATAGAGAGCACATTTTGGGGATGATGCGGAAAGGGATATAATTATATGTCCTAGTAAAGTACCTCTTTGATTGTGTGGAGTGTTACAGGTTTAAATCAATTATTAGTAATCTTAAGAACCTAATATTTACTTACTTTAGGAATTTCAAAAGAGTTCAGATATTTTAACTGTTTAATAATTTAAGTTAACCTTATTCATTTGTTTACAATGTTAAGATCTATTTTAGTGACCTTTGAACTCTGCTCTTCTTCTGTTATATTTTGGTAGATTTTACAATTAGGTGATTAGGTATGCCTACGCGTGGCTAAAAGGCCTACTATGGTCAAATATTTATGTTCGCCTTCTTTTCTTTTTTTTTGTTCTTGGCAATGTTCTGAAGCACATGGTCTTCGATATCGAATTTTATTTCGGATTTTTAAGCCAAAAATTAAAAAAAGTTATATAAGTTATATAAGACATTGGGATCTTTAACTTCTTATTGCATAAGAATACACTTCATTGTGGATCTGGATCCAGTCTTTTCCACTTATTGGCCACACTCCACCTCCGGTAAGTCCTTAGATTGCCAAGGGTTTAAGCCCAAATTCTAAATAAAAAGAAATAATATTAAATTTACTAATTTCTTTTTAGGCCCACTAAAATTAGCTACCTGCTTTTTAACTTCTACTGCTATTTTTCTTGAACCTGCTTTTGGGCATTATTTGAATCTTCCACTTCTGGCATTGGCAACTCTTTATCTAAGTTGGGGACAGCTCACTTTACTTCAACACCTTCCTGCACACTTATCGCTTGCGTGTGCCATCGCTTAAGCGCACATTTGAGGATTCTTCTTCAGTTTGGCATCTATACCCTTGAGCTTTGCTCATTTTTACCTGCCTTTAGCACCTGGATGAACTCTAGTAAGAGATTTCCTTATTTTACCTACCATCACAATGACGGCAATATAAACATTTACACCAGCACTTAGAACCTTCAAGATACCATTGTTCAACTCTATTTTATTTAATGTACCTATATTTATTATGTGAGCTGACTGTACCATTCAGAGATCTTAATCTACATTATTGAAATTAAAATTGATTAAATTTACTAGGGTTAACATAAGTTCTTTTCTTCCTAACGTATATTTGAACCCCCTACTCTCCGGGAGATTTTCTTTGAATAATAATCTTTGAGCTAGCTGAATTGTAATAAAAGTACCTGCGCCCCATAAGAATTTTTGGGGACTAACAGGAGGTTATTAGAAATTATGTTTTATTAAGAGTCTTTTCATAAATAGTTAGATTTGTCTAACTTATTTTTTAGCGACGATTTTTTTATTATAAGGGTTCATATTAAATTTGCATTTTCATTATTTTGATGGAAAACGTTTTTTTTGTGGCTTTCTTGTGTCTTTATCTTTTCTTCTCAATTTTTAAGTACTGCTTGAATGTGATAGTAGAAAGAAAGAGCAAAAAAAAATTTTTTTCAATCTGGTCAACAGTGACCAATGAGCAATTTAAATCTAACTTAATCTAATAGAGTTTGAAACTTAAAACTAAGGTATACTCATCAGCGTTCCTTAGGTTCTGTAGAATGGATTGCACTGAACTTTAACGTGCACACACAAGCTCTGCTTTTGCACTAAAAACACAAAACTAACTCAAAGAGCTTGATCCTCTTAAGTCTTCTTTCTAACCCAGTATTGTCAAGGAGCTGGATAGCCTCGACATTGACATTATGAAGTCTTTCTTCATGACTCTTGGCTAATTTCTTGATGGTCTGGTCAACAGTGTCCATTTCCAGATCCCTATGGAGATCATTATTGCGACTGTACCAAGGGGCATCTACTATGTTCCTCAGTGCTTTGCTTTGAAATCTTTGGATGATTGCTAAGTTGCTTGCTTTGGTACATCCCCATAGTTGGATACCATAGGTCCATACATGCTTAAGTGTCTGCTTATAAAACATAAGCTTATTATGTAGAGACAGAGTGGAGTTTCTTCCAATTAGCCAGTACATTTTTCTATATTTCAGTCCAAGTTCTTCCCTTTTATTTTTAACATGCACTTTCCGTCGGAGTTTGGCATCTAAGTATTTTGCTGTGTTTGAATATGGAATCAGGTTATTGTTTAGTCTGACTGGAATATGATCTATCCTTTTGTTTGTAAATTTAATGTGGAGTGATTTAGTTTCATTAAGTTTAATTTTCTATCTCTTCGTCCAGTCATAGATAAGATGGACAGCTGTTTGCAGCTTGTGTGTTGCTTCTTCATTGATCTTTCCTACTGCTAGACCTGACCTGACCTGACCTAGAATGGCAGTGTGGTCGGCGAAGGTGGCTATGGTATTGTTTTCTAACTCTGGAATATCACATGTGTACAGTAAGTATAAGACAGGTCCTAGGACACTTCCTTGTGGTACTCCAGCCTTAATTTCTTTAAGATCGGAATAGGCTTCTTCTTGCCTAATTCTAAAGTATCTTTCCGATATATACGAAAGGAGGATATCTGTATATTGTTTTGGAAGGAAAAACTTGAGCTTATGTATTAAGCCTTCATCTTTATCTTTATCAAACGCTTGTGCTACATCATGCTAAAGATAGTACCACAAATGTTTTTCTCTTCTAATGATTTCTCTGTAATGTTGGTTATTCTATGAACTTGGTCGATCGTCGAGTGGTTATTTCTAATACAAATTGGTGATCAGGTATAATTTTTCTTTCTTCGATAAGTGGTTTTAGTCTTTTGAGTAGGAGTTTCTCAAATAGTTTCGACATAACAGGCAGTAATGAGATCGGTCTGTATGACGATGCCTCATGTGGTGGTTTCCTTGGCTTGGGTATTATTATGACTTCCGCAATTTTCCAAATGCTGCGTACATACTTCATTCTGAAGGCAGCATTTATTAGGTTAGTTAGTTTAATTTTTGCTTTTTTGGGTAATTGTTTTGAAATTTCCTGGAGGTTTTTTTGGATTGATATTTTCTTTTATTTCGGTAATTACTTCTTTGGGAGGGGTAAATTCTATTTCTTGATCAATCTGTGGATGTTCTTCCAAAGTGGGTTCTTCATCTTGATCTTCATGAGGTTGAAAGATTTTTTCTAGATGATTTGCAAATCTTGTTGCTTTTTGCTCATTATTTCTAGCCCGAGCAAAAATAAGAACTAAATTGTTTAATAGTGCTGCTAGCATCAGTCCCGTTCTACCAAGTTTTAAATTTTTATTCGCAATTTACAAAACACCGTGGCTTTTAAGAGTTGCTTGTACGGGGGTAACCAGGATAACGATCTTAGTTAAGTTTAGACGAACAAAATTTTTTTTAATATAACATTTTAAAAAAATAATACAAATACAAACAAAGTTGTACTAACTCCAAATTAATATTTTATATTCATTGTTCCGTAAAATGCACTTGATTTTTTTTTGCAGGAACTACAAATACGTTCATAAAGACTCGCGCCTTTCAGAAGATCAGAAGAATTTCTTCGAAGAAAATGGATACATTATCGTCAAAAATAACGTGCGACATGATCTTCTTGATAAGTTGTAGTAAGTATACTAATTTTGATGGAAAATATGAATTAGTGTTATTGCCAATCGTTTAACACTTCAGATTTTATTTTAATGTGGAAAATGTTTCCAGTTTTTTAGTTGACACTATTGTCTCTGTAATTTGTCTTCGTATAATAAGAAATTATTGAATAGAGATTTTCGATTAACTCTCATCAACTACCTACCAAATAAAGTCTCCCACAAGTGTGTGAAGTTCTAATATGGACGGGCGGTCCTTTAGTTACTGGATGGTTTGTGGTGCCGGATCAGTATAGACAATACCCTTCAGGTATCCCTATAGGAAAAAATCCAATGGTGTCAGGTCAGTGGATCGTGTATAGAAATCACAGTACCAGAAAGTACGTGATCGTTGATCGACATCGCTGCGGTATGTGCCGTGGCACCATCTTATTGAAACCAAATGCCGTCGGCGTCATAATTATCATTATGACGAATTATGTGGATGTAACGTCCGCTGTTTACAGTAAGCGTATATCCTGCGTTATCTTTAAAAAGTATGGTTCAATATGTCCGATGTGGACATGGCACACCAAATAGTCACTTTTTTCGAGTGCAATTGTCTCTGATGTTTATGCTGCAGATTTCCAGGGGCCCAATATCTAGCATTGTGTTTGGTCTCATACCTATCAAAGTGGAAATGTGCCTCATCACTAAAAGTAATGTTTTCGATACCACCTTAATTCCAGAAAGTATTTATCATGGTTTCGACAAAAGTTTTCCGTTTTAAATAGTCTCCCGGTTTCGAATGATGACAAAGTTGGGTTCTATAGGGTGAATACTCGGCGTACATTAGCGAGCGACAAATTTAATAATTTTGCATCTTTCACGCTCTTTCGATATTGGCTGGACCCCGATGTTTGAAACCAAGAGAAATGCTCGTATACGAGCAACTCCTATACGACCACTCGTGTGCGACTTCGCTTGCTCACTTCCCTCTCACCGATCCCCAACCGGAGTCCGATTCTTGAAAATCGGGGAGTAGAACAAATGAGAGAAAGTAGGCGTGTCCAATGACTTGTCACGAAAACCGTATTCTTGAACCAAATTACGATAGAACAATACATCCCCGAGGAACAATAATACATCTCTTAGGTTTTGTGATAGAATAAAAGAAGGAAGCGTTATGATTGGCTCTCTTCAATTCCCATTCTATTTCTACCGAATGAAAATGACATGACACTCATGATATGATGACAGCAATGTTGTTTCTTGATTCAATTCAAAGATTTAGGTTATATTTTGATTTTCAATAATAGGTGTTGATATTTATATTTATTGTGATTTTATTTTATACGATTGCACTGGTACCTTTATTCTTGGATTGCACTTTATAGACGCGTTCGGATTTTTTCGTTCAATATATCTGTAAGCACTTATTTTAACTTTAACATGGACATGGTGAATGCTGTTATATGGGACCAAATAAATGAAGATGTTGAGAATATTTGAAATCTCTGGTTTTTGTGTTATATATTCCTTCAGAAGTTCCTTTTGCTTATTTGTTATGGGTAATGATTTCTTTTTTTCCATAGTATATAATATTTAATTAAATTCGTATAACTGTCAACCCTTAGGTAATGCTTAGGTCTTTGGTTAGGTTTTACAAAGCGTGAATCCCACAGATTTCCCGCCAATAATCAATATAGACAAACAGTATAACAATTATTTGATATGTTGGTTACCTAAATACGCGAAAATATCATAACTTTTTAACAGAGGGAGGTAAAGGTTTGTTCGGCTTGTGTTTAGAACCACGTACAAGCATTTAGGTTCTGATTCTTAACAAGACATATTCGTTTCCCATTGGTTAGAGTATTTGACAACGTCGCAAATTATTATCTCTTGAGGAGCTTTCATTTTCCTCCCTCCCTTATACTCAAGAATACGAAAACGTTGTTCTGAAACGAGGGAGTAGAAGCAAATCCGAGGGAGCTCCCCAGGGCCCCGATGTTTGAAATGTGTGAGTACAACTCGTCTGCGAGAATGCACCACGTGACCATATCGAAATCGTGTCAACGTTGCCAAATTTAAATTTAGACAGTTCAACAAAAAGTGCAAAACATATATTTTAGTTCACTTGAAACCTTCGTACAAGAAGAAATAGAAGAAGTGATTAGGACAGACAGCCAAATTAATGGATTCAGACCAATTATAAGCTCTTTAGATCCGTTATGGAAATATTAATTCTTTTATTAAAAATACAAAACATTTTTTAGAAAAATTATCAAAGTGTTTATAAATTTTCAATTTATAATTTTATCAGAGCTCATTTTCTTCCTTGGTTATCGCTGTATTTCAAGAAACTTTGTCTGATTGGATTACAGCACAGGTGTGCACCATGCAGACTGGTAAACTTTATAAGAAGTAAATTTAATTGTGTTATAGTTTAAAGTTTAAAATTCTTAAACATATATTATTTAAAAAAAGTATAATAATTATAATATTTTTTTAAATATAAAATCGAAAATTCAATATTTTGTCTTGGCAAAATTACACGTTATTTAAAACACAAAAAAGAAATTTCGAAATGTTCCTGTCGATAATTAAGTCTCTTAATCTTATGAGAAAAAAGTTGACAAGTGATAACATTAAAATTACAATTGAAATTGAAAATATTAAAAAATTACCGTTTCTTGATGTACTAGTAAATATCAATAACAATTGTATTAAAACATCAGCCTTTAGAAAAGAAACATACAAATACGATAAAACCGTGTTTTTCGTTTTTAATTTTTATCTCTTGCAAAAATATTCTTTCCATGAAACCTGGTGAAAATGTTCTTTTTTTGTAAAGCCTAATTTTCAATCGAAAAAGTTAGTTTATAAATTTTCAATTTATTAATTTAGTCAATACCTCTAGTAAGTTGTCTAAACTCTAAAATGTTTTTTTTAGATTTTGAAAAATAGTTCTTCCATGATATGCATTCATCTGTTGTTCAGCATCTTCTACACCATTAATTAAAATATTAAATAACATTTCGTCAACATTCATTTTGTGGTATTCTTCTTCTAATAAACAAAAGGTCAATATTCTACATCTAATGATATGATTGAAACGAGTCATCATAACCTTAAACGAAATATACCTAAACAGAAAACATTTTTTTACTCGACAGTCTTGACACTTAACGCCTTTGCGGCGCTATTGCGCATGTTTACTCTCTTACTATACTTCACTCTACTGGTACAACTCTTATGCGAACTCGTAGACGATTTCTCTTGATTTCAAACATACGGATTTTGTGACGCTGAGAGAGTGAGGAGTGATCACGTGGTACATTCTCACACACGAGTTGCTCTCTTACCGTTCAAACATCGGGGTCCTGGAGTTGTAGTGGTTGTTGCTCCACCTGCTGGTTTCTGATTGGTGACAGATGCTGTTTCTCGAAATCTTTTTACCCAATTATGGACAATTTAAAGAAAGTTTCAAGCATAACGCTCGTTATTCGGCAGACCACGGTACCATGGCAACTAAAATCCGTATTTAACGCATTGTGGTCTTTTCAATAAAAATTTTCACTCGCTGGTCGTATTCACTAGTGACAAACGGCGGCCTCACTCGGTGGGCGAACATCCTATGTAGTATTTACTTCTGTTATTCACAGAATCTCACCTCACCTAAGACATTTTTACTAGTATCTACTTGCTTTTTAAATAAGAAAAATAAAATATACATAATTATACTTATACTGTACTTTACTATCAATTTTAAAAATTATTACTTTGAAACTTTAGCCGCAATATGTATAGGAAATTTGATGCCAATGCTATTTCATTATTTCAGTAACAGATTTGTGGACATTTGTGAAAAAAGAGTTAATGTTTACCACTGTTTTGTAATCAACGATCCAGTACTGAAACAAAAGGGAGCTACTGGAGTAAATGTTGTAAACAAGGTATTTATATATTTTACAAACTACCTAATTTTAAGTGCTTCTAGAGTCATCTTAAGTGCTTCTAGATTTATCTTATGTGCTTCTAGAGCCAGTGTTTAAAAAAATAGCTTTTCTGTACATATTTTTCTGCTGCTGCAGCAAGCAATCCTTAATTAAATCGTCGTCCGTAAATGGTTTTCCATATTGCGCTATTGAATGAGCCACGCGGAAACTAGCACGAGTTGCTGCTTCTTGTTCAGTATTTACTTTTTTAAACAACATTTGCTAAGATTTCAACCGGCGTTCCTAGAACAATGCTTACGTTTTGAAGAACTTTCTTCTGTCTAGAGCAATCGAAATGGACATCTGTCTTCTGAGGATTGAAATTATGTTGATTTATAATATATTCTGGCATCGTCAGTTAGGCTTTCACCTATCAGCAAAATTGATAAATGAAGCTTAGAAGTAAGTTTTAACAACCGTACAAAGCAAAAAAATTCCAATTTGCTGAGGGTTGCAAAGTTTTTAACCATTATGGTCAAGATGTCAAACTGGAACTGAAAATTGGAAGTGTGTCCCTAGCCTTAGATAGATAGATGTAAAAAGGGGTGGCCCTAAGGCCTATTTCCACTGCGACCTTTGCAGATATATTGTGTTTCCCCTGATAATTAGATGACTTGCGCGAGCTTCGTCCTTTTAAGTATGAATCCCTGATAGTGGCTCTTCAACGTAGCTCTCTGCCTCTGGGTATTCGGTTCCCTTCTGTGAAAACCTTGTCCTTGCTATTCCATCGCGTTCGCATAGAATATGGATTGAGGTTTCTTCCTCTGTCTGGCAAAACCTGCATGTGGTTTCTTCTGCCAGACCTATATTTTTCATATGCTTGTTGAGTTTACAGTGTCCTGTAAGCATGCCTACTATTGCTTTTACGGAACTTCTGTCCTTACTTAGTAGGTGTGCCGTGAGTGTAGGCGATGGTTTCTTGCTAAACCTTTTTGCCTGCCTCTGTCCTGGGGATTATTCCCACCAGCTTTGGGCTTGTTTTTCCACCCATTTGCTAATTGCTTTTTTAACTGTTGTTTTTGCTATACCGCAGAAGGGTTCTGGACCATAAAATGCCATTGACGAGCCTTGTCTGGCCAATTCGTCGGCTTTTTCATTTCCTCGATGCCCTTTGTGTCCTGGAACCCATGCCAGGGTCACTTTCTTGCGGTTAGCTAGTTCATTCAGGGCACAGGCACAGTCCCACACAAGTTTGGAGTTCACTTGGGTGGCCTTTAGTGCTTTTAGTGTTGCCTGACTGTCGGAGAATATAAAAACGGACTGACCTATGCTGTCTTGTCTGTTTATTTCTCCTATGCAGAGGTGTATTGCTGCTACTTCTGCTTGATATACTGTGGTGTCTTTTGACAGGCTCACCGGGATCATTATCCTTGGTTTTTTCCCGTATATTCCGGCTCCGACTCCTTCTTTGGTCTTCGAGCCGTCTGTGTACCAGATTGTTGCTGCACTGATGGGTGCTCCTCCCTCCCAGTGTTCTCTCTCCAGTACTTTTACTTCGTATTTCCTGTTGAAATTGTATTTGGTTACCATGGTGGTTACCATTGGATCTGCCCTTAGCTCTTCTTCCTTGCATAAGTTTGTAGGTGACCGCTCTCGCCTCTCCCTGTATGTATATGTGTAATGGTGGTGGGTTCAAGATGACCTCCATCGCGGCCGTGGGGGTGGTTCTCATGGCCCCTGTGGCACTGAGACACGCTTGTCTTTGTATGCGTTAACTGCTTTATGATTCCTGACTGAAAAATCTTTGGCCACCACATCACTGACCCATATAATATCATAGGCCTGATTACCCTTGTGTATAACCATATGGTCATTTTGGGGTTGAGTCCCCAGTTCTTGCCACACATCCTCCTGCACCTGCCTAGTGCCTAGCCTTATAAAAATAAATGTTTTTGTTTTAAGCTGCCTCGAACCTTAGGTACTTTTATTTAATAACTTTTTTATTGTAACAAATATGTTTCACTTATTTAGGTTTTAATTTTTTGTGCTTTCGTTCAAAAATATTATTTCAGGTTCAAGATTTTACTCACGATGAAATATTAAGTGAGTATTGTTTCGAAAAAAGTGTTGTAGACATTGCTGAAAGTATTATAGGACCTAATATTACTGCTGCTCATTCAATGCTCATTAACAAACCTCCAGATACAGATCCAGATATTTCTAGACATCCTCTACATCAAGTAAGTATTATTTTCCTATTTACATCGGCTATTATATTCATTAGCCTTAATAAATAATAAAACAAGTATCGTGAACACGTCAAACTTGTGTATATTTTAGAAACTAAGAAAAACTATTAAGTGTATGAGCACTTATTTAGCATAAAACAAAAGTACTCAAATATACATATATACAGCATATACAGGGTGGTCCTTAAGTAATTGTACATAGGAGTATGGTAGATTCCTCACTTTAAAATATTACGATATGACCCAACTTGCTCTAATAAAATGTTGCTAATAAGGGATATACAGAGTGTTAAAGGTTACATTTTAAGATTTATTTTTTGCAATAAATTTAGCGTTTTTGGATATTTATACATAAAAATTTGGAACTAGGCGTTTTTGGGCACGAGAAATCACAATCTGGTACCTATGTCGGATGTAATTTGTAGGGGGCGCTAGTTATGCCACATTTGTGGCATACATGTGCAATAAACTTTTTTGCTCTTTAAGTTAGCGCTATTTTTGTAAAAGAATATTAAATTCACGTTATTTTAGTAGAAAAAAAGCATACTCGTTATTAACCTTAAAACTTAACGGTTTACGAGATAATCGTATTTTAGGGATCAGCTGCATGATTACACTGGTATGCAAAAAAAAATTTTTTCTGGCTCTGACACCATCCTTGCTGATTCTTATGTAAAATAACCTCCTGAATCCAAATATGACCTTAGTTTTCCCCCATCACTCACCGTTTTCGGGTGGTGCCCCCCCCCCTTCCTATTTTTATCGCTTTTCGATAATTTGGAGGGATGAAAAAAAAACAGTGGGTGATGGGGGGAAACTGAGGTCATATTCGGATTCAGGAGATCATTTTACATAAGAATCAGCAAGAATGGTGTCAGGACCAGAAAAAAAATTTTTTTTGCCTACCATATTGATCATGCAGCTGATCCCTAAAATGCAATTATCTCGTAAACCGTCAAGTCTTAAGGTTAATAACAAGTATGTCTTTTTTTACTAAAATAACGTGGATTTAATATTCTTTTACAAAAATAGTGCTAACTTAAAGAGCAAAAAAGTTTAGCGCCCTCTAGAAATTACATCGAAGTAGGTTCCAGATTCTTGTGCCCAAAAACCCCCATTTCCAAATTTTTATCTATAAATATTCAAAAACGCTAAAGTTATTGCAAAAAATAAATCTTAAAATTTAACCTTTAACACCCTGTATATTCGTTATTAGCAACATTTTATTGGAGCAAGTTGATTCAAATCGTAATATTTTAAAGTGAGGAATCTAGCATACTTCTATGTACAATTACTTAAGGACCACCCTGTATATGGCAAAATTTTAACGGAACATATAGGATTTTCAATTTATTTTGGACAAGATCTTACGTAGAATTCAAACATCAGAATATATAAGAAATCTACGCGAAGACGTATCAACTATTCAATTGAACCCACCGACATAACCTTAAACTAGACGGCTAATATCCATATTCCCACCACACAAGAAACTCATCCAATTGAACATTCCGAAAACGTCTTTGCGCAATGCGCAATGGACACCAGTACGTCTGATATCTGGGTTTCGGTTCTCGAGCTTTGCCGATTCGAGGAGACGAGACATATTGTTTCTTGTTCATAGGCGTCCACTGTTCTGTTTGGTGTTTGACCGATATTCGATAGAGAAATAGTGAATTTATTGTAAAAATGAAGTGTTTTGTACTTTGGTGTAAGAACCGTTCAACAAACCATCCCAAAGGTGTTATGTTTCATAGGTAAGTCAATATAAGAAACACAATAAAATTGTTATATACCATGCATCTATTCAACAACTTTGATTCACACACATTTATTATACCAAAAAGTAATTATTTTACGCGAACGAATGTATATTTGCTTCACAATATTTTAGAATACCTGAGGACCAACGTAATGAATGGTTGAAAGCAATCGGAAGACCTTTAGAACCGCTTCCGCACTCGTCAACAAGAATATGTTCAGAGCATTTTGCTTCAGAAAGTTATTTCAATGATATAAATTGAGGATACTATATGTCTAACTCGAACGATACAGCTATTTATACCTATACTATTTTATAAAAAACATCCTGTTCTCACAAATAATAATATTTCCAATCAGTAAATGAAAACTCCAACCTAAATCCTAAATTGTTTTCATCATTCCACTTATTTTCGTTCTAGACCCAATCATTTTCCCTAAGGTACGCCAATGTCGGAACATAGACTTTAAGGTTATGAATATGACAAACACAATGCGCATGCCTTATGGACACCAGTTATCCTCGTAATTGATCAATTTCTATCATATGGCATTAGCCGTCTATACTGTATTTGAAAATCAAGAGAGAGTAAATTCCCAGAAATGTTTTGCAGTTATCAGTGTTAAAGGCAGTAAACCATAGACGTGCGTTTTCAAAATTAAATTAATATGGAAATAGAAATATTTAATTTGTTTTAGTTATTTATACCTAGATTACCAATTTTAGATAGATAAACATAATTCGTAAGTAGTAATTTAATTTGGGTAAAATGAAGAAAAAGTCAATATTATTTTAGGCATTTTGTTTTAGGCATATGTTTATTTACAAAATATGTATATAATATGTACAGATAATTACAATTATTTATAAATTAATATGAGGAGCTAAAAAAACAATTAAGTAGGTATATGAGAAAAAAAAAACCAACCGCAAGGATAAAATTTGACGAGCAACATGCAAAAAATACGACAATATTAAATCTTAAAAAATAAAAATCTAAAAATAAAATTAAAGTACATAAATTAATAATTTTAAAGTTATGGTTCCTCGCACTCTGTGTCAGAAGATTCACCATCTGATTCTAGAGAAATTACAATGGGCTCTATAGTAATATCAATTATGTTATCTAGCTCCCACATTTTTTTTTCTATTTCTGTAACGTGTCTAATACATTTTTGCCAATTTTCACTTGTTACTTCAGATATTGCCTTATTGAAGAGATTTTTAACATCTGATAATTTAAAAGTAGTGTTATTTCTGGCAACATAACCTTTAACTTGAGCCCATATTAATTCTATCGGATTCAGCTCACAATGGTAGGGTGGTAACCGAAGGATTTCAATTTCTCGTTATTTGGCTATCTCCTCAATATTATATTTTTTATAATTTTGCTTATGTTTTTTAGCAATAGTTAACAATTCTGCCCTCAGCATTGTATTGTCAAAGGCTAAATTTTTAGAAGATAACCATTTTGCAATTTCACCCTTTTTCCATTTAGTGGTTGGTAAAGGTTCAAGTAATCTGGAGTGGTAACTTGCATTGTCCATTACAATAACCGATCCTTTTGGTATGAATTGAATCATCTGTTCAAAATATTCCTCAAACACGTCTCCATTCATTTCTTCGTGATAATCAACGGTTTTTTTTGTTTCAAATAAGAGTAAACCATTCTCAAAAAAACCGTTTGTACTGCCTATATGACAAATAATTAATCTTTTACCTTTTCCTATAGGTTCCTTAAAACCAGTAGTATATCCTTCTAGAAAAGCTTGATGGGATGATTTTATATTTTTGTCTTTCCAAACTCTTCCTACACAATGTCCTTCATTAACCCATGTTTCATCTAAATAATAAATGTTTTTATTTTGAGCTTTAACTTGTTGTATTCTTCTGAGGTACTGTCTTCTCCAACATACAATTTCTTCAGAATCAATTAGCATTGAGTGTCTGCCCATTTTTTCAAATTTAAAGTTTAACTCATGTAACACTTTCCATAGTTTATCCCGGCTTATTGTGGGTAAATCAACATCATTCGTAATGGCTTGCAAAACTTTATCTAAAGTTGGTATTTGCTTGTTTATAAAAAATGAGTGAACAAGCTTACGAATAGCATTTTTAAAAAACTCGTCCACGTTGACTTTTAATAGTTTTGGTCTACCTGGTTTCGGCTTTGGTGAGGTTACTCCACCTGATTTTTCCTCCTTTAGAACTCTATATATTGTAGATTTTCCATATCCCATTGCCTTAGATGTTGTTTCAACTACACTGTCAATAGTGTTTGAGGGATTTTGATGTTTAAAATAGTGGTACACATTCACTACATCACTCTTTTCATTGAGCGATAAATGGTCTAGTTTTAATTTTTTCACTGGCGTATACTCACAAACTGCTTCCATTTTTAGTCACTACTATTTGTCACGTTTATCGAAAATCAAATAACTGCATTTCTAGAAACTATTTAAGTCAAAATATCTGTCATTAGAAGCTGTTGCCATTCGGAGGTCGTTAAATAACAATTATCCCTTTCTATTCTGGTTACGCCTATGACGCACGTTAATCCTCTTAGGCCTACTGTAGTAACAATGAAAGATCATAAAATAATGTGATAGTCCAAGAAATTTAATAAATTTTGTATTGAAATTAACAAAAACAATTTAGAATGCATTACAAATATTGAAGTTTTACCGCACGTACTGTACTATAGTTTTGCATACCGAATTACTTTTTATTCTGGGAATTTACTCTCTCTTGATTTTCAAATACAGTATAGTTTAAGGTTATGTCGGTGATTGAACCACTCTGCGTTAGCTTAATAGCACTGACCGGCAGCAGTATGAGAATGTTAGGAATGGAGGTGTGTATGTGAGACTTTCAGGAAAGGATTTTGCGATGCCGAAGTTCCTTTGTATGCGAGAAATTATCTGCTGCAATAAATATAACAAATAATTTCTCTTCTGAAAATAAGTGCTGTGGTTCCTTTTTCGTTTCGTTTCGTTTAAAAAACAACCGTAAAAATAAATTAAAATGTAACTCAAAAAAAAAAAACTACGAATCTAATTTATTAAAGATTCAAATAAACCACCTTGTTGTGTCAAACAATAGCCAAATCTGTAATACAGAGATAATCTCATATCGCTGAGAAGATATGGCGTAATGTTGGCACAAAGTTGGATAATTTTCCCCCTTAATTCATCAAGATTTGTAGCTCTCTGAAATTCATGCCGATAAGCGGATTCTTCCAGATATCCCCAAAGAAAGAAATCAGATGGAGATAAATCTGGTGATCTGGGAGGCCACTTGATCGTACCACGTGTAGATATCAATCGATCAGGAAATGTATTTAGGAGAAATTGTGTCACTGGTCGTTTATTGTGACTTGAACAACCGTCCTGTTGAAACCAAATGTCCCCAAAATTAATAGGAAGTAGCTGAATTGTCCGAATAATTTGATTTTGCAGGAGCTGTAAATATTTGTTACCATTTAGGTTACCATCTATAAAGAAGTGACCGATCATACAGGGTGCGCCAATTATTTCCACCCGATCTCTAGCACCGAAACTAAAAGAGATATCAACAAGATTTTTTGTAGGGGTAGACAGTGTCACTCGGACTACAATTTTAAAATATTTTGATGTGGCTAATTTTTGTGGAATGAAAATTAATTTGGTTTTTTTAAATACGATTATGTCTTCTGATTCTACTTAATATTAGATTTACGGTAGTTTTTTGTATTTGTAAATCCGACGCGGCGTTGACAAGTTATTCCTATTTTAAGCAGATTTAGTCAAAAAACAGCACTTCAGAAATATTAGCACAAAAAACACATTTTTTAAAATATTCCTCAAAAAAGCTACTATGATGTAAATGAAACATGCACCTATCACAATAATCACACAACATCTTCACCTGTTGCACAGGGTGTTTGCCCATGGCGTGCCAATAGTCTAGTTTTCAAATGGCAATAACTTAATTTTTTCAAATGGGACACCCTGTATATTTTTCTTCAGTTAGAAGCTCTCCCTAATACGCATTAAAAAAATATAGGGTTTTGCACATCTAACTTTACTATTTACTTTAATAATTGACGTTAAGTGACAAACAACATATTTTACACAATTTTTATTGAGTACAAAATTTTACAAAGTTTAATCGTAAGAAAACTACAATAGTGAAAGTTAAAATTTATAGTAGGTGTTCAAAATGTCTTCCATTTTCATTTATACATTTTCTTGCCCTTTTTTTCATTGATTTACGCACATCTCTTAGCATTGCAGGGGTCACCTGTCTAAATGCTGCAGTAATTCTTTCTTTCATATTTTCTTTTGTGGTAACCTCTTCTTTGTAAACAATATTTTTAATAAAACCCCACAAGAAAAAATCGCAAGGTGTAAGGCAAGGCGATCTCGTAGGCCAATTTATAGGTCCTCCCCTTCCTATCCAACGATCCTGAATTTCCCTATTTAACCAATTGCGAACATCTAATAGGTAATGTGGTGTGGCACCATCTAATTGAAACCACATTCCGTTGCGATAATTTTGAGGCACATTTTGCAATAAGTTGCGAGAATCATGTTCTAAAAAATCTAAAAATATAGCTCCATTTACAGTCCCATCAAAGAAATAGGGACCAATTACATAATCACCTATTATTCCCGCCCACACATTCAAAGACCATCGATACTGTGAAGTGGTTCTAAATAAATGTTCATTGTGGACCGAATAATAATGGAAGTTGTGTCTATTTACACAACCATTCTTATGAAACGTGGCTTCGTCGGAGAATAAAACTTTGTTTAAAAAGTTACGCTCTGTATTTATCTTGTTTATTAACCATCTACAGTATTCCACTCTACGCGCGAAATCACGTGGTAACAATTCTTGGTGAAGCTGGATATGATAGGGGTGATATTTATTCTTTTTTATTATGCGTCTAATTGTGTTATTGGAAATATCTAACTGATTGCTTAATTGCCTCGTGCTTATATTGGGATCTTCAACTATACTGATCATTACCTTATATTCGTTGTCAATAGTAACAGCTGTAGTTTCACGTGAATGTTTTTCATACTTGACGATTCCTGTTCCTGAAAATGGAAGACATTTTGAACACCTACTATAAATTTTAACTTTCACTATTGTAGTTTTCTTACGATTAAACTTTGTAAAATTTTGTACTTATTAAAAATTGTGTAAAATATGTTGTTTGTCACTTAACGTCAATTATTAAAGTAAATCGTAAAGTTAGATGTGCAAAATCCTATATTTTTTTAATGCGTATTAGGGAGAGCTTCTAACTGAAGAAAAATAAATAGGGTGTCCCATTTGAAAAAATTAAGTTATTGCCATTTGAAAACTAGAATAATGGCACGCCATCGGCAAACACCCTGTGCAACAGGTGAAGATGTTGTGTGATTATTGTGATAGGTGCATGTTTCATTTACATCATAGTAGCTTTGTTGAGGGTTCTGGAATGAACCCTATGTTGTGCCAGTTTCCCAGGACGACCAACACTGTGTTTTCGCCTTTTTAAACTGCATCGTTGTATTCGTAAAATGGACTGGATTAGGATTGTCTTCTCAATTTCATTCAACAAAAACAATGAACCCTTTTATTTAACCATTTATTAAACTTGTTAAATAAAATAAAACAACAACGTAACAAAGGATTACCTTAAACTAGTAATCAATGAACAAGTATTATAATTAATATGTGCTTAACAAGCACTAACACATATTAATGGAAAATGAATTAAAATAAATGATCACATCATTCAGAAAATATTGGTTTGCGTGTGTTCTGCGTGAGTGATAATTAGACACTGAAGGGTCCTAGCCTGATCATGGCTAGCACCACACTGAATTCGCCGTACTAGGAGGCATTATGAATAACAAGCCCTTATGTGAAGGAACTTGCGATACGTCGCACTTGACGGAGTAGTGAATCGTTTGACGATCAAAGACATACTAAAAAAGGTTCTGAATACATTGTTTTAGACAATGGAGCGGCTAGTCTGGTACGCGACTGAAAACACACTGAATTTAAATTTGACGAACCTCCGTCGCTTCAAGCTCTTTCTTTTTCTCGGATTGCGCAACACCTTCCCGAAAGATCCTTTTAACTTGAGCCGCGTAAACACGTGTAAGATTTTTTCTATTGTCTAGACTCGACGGTTAAATTTACGACCCAATACCATCATTAAAATCGAGCAAAAAACTCTTTGATGAAGCGCTTCCGCGTTTGATACCGCTCGCCAACGTATTTGGTGCGCCGTTGCCGGTTTTACGAGTAAACGAATATGAGTTTACATGTTTAATTATCTGAAATTAAACAAGCTTTTTTGAGGATTTTTTTAAAAAATGTGGTTTTTGTGCTAATATTTCTGAAGTGCTCGTTTTTCAATAAATCTGCTTAAAATAGGAATAACTTGTCAACGCCGCGTCGGATTTACAAATACAAAAAACTACCGTAAATCTAATATTAAGTAGAATCAGAAGACATAATCAATTTAAAAAAACCAAATTAATTTTCATTCCACAAAAATTAGCCACCCTGTATACATCAAAATATTTTAAAATTGTAGTCCGAGTGACACTGTCTACCACTACAAAAAATCTTGTTGATATCTCTTTTAGTTTCGGTGCTAGAGATCGAGTGGAAATAATTGGCGCACCCTGTATATAGTCTCGTAACATTTCTGTCCTACCATTGAGTTTTTGTTGGTATTGAGTACGCACAGGAATACTCAGATGCTGATTTTCCCGAGACCAATATCGTGCAATGGATGGATTATGTTTCCAATGTAAAGAAAACGATGACTCGTATGTAAATAAGACGTTTTCCAAAACCAATCATTGTCATTTTGTTTTTCCATCATGGCTTGACAAAATTCCATCCGTCTAATGTGGTCAGGGGAAGGAAAATTTTGTATTTTCTAACAAAGGTAACCATTCTAACAGTTTTGTCATTCACATTCATTTGATCTGCAATTTGTCGGCTCGTGCAAGGTTCACTGGCTTCATACATACATTTTTTTCCCTATTTTGACGCTCTTCATTAATGGACATTAATGGACAAGCCCAGTACAGGACATCATTAAAAGCTGTGACAATTCACTGGCTCTAGTGAAAAACGGCATAACTGGAAAACGGTACTTTTCAGGAGACTGCTACAATAAAATAGTCAAACCATTCCTAAGTCATAACAATATTAGGTAAAGTAATTGCTGTCATAAAAAGGTTAAGGGTTACTATTTCTTAGCACAATATTTATATCTTGAAATACTGCAATTCAATAATTTTTTTTTGCAATTTATTTGAAATGTGCCCTTATGAACGAATTATTGCTTTCCACATCATTAGTTGTTCCCTAGTAACAGCATCAAACTATTTTATAATTATAGTTATGTTTCTAAGGTATCTAAAAAATCTGACGTAACGCGATTTATGCCTTTGTGGACCTACTCATGTCTGGATAACCAATATTTAGATCGATATACACTACGAGTTATGCCCTTAGTGCTTTTTGAAAATACTATTTAGGAGTAAGATAGAGTTATACCGTTTTGCTAGGGTATAGAGTTGGATCTGCCGGTGCTAAAAAACAAATAAAAACATAAGGGCATAACTAAACTTATTTCTGTTTTCACTAGAGGCAGTGAATTAAGAGGTAACAAACAAAAACATGATTTTTAAAACAATACATATCAGGTTATACATTACACAAGTAATAAGATAAAATAAATACAATTAAGAGAATTACTTAATTAAGAAAATTATAAAATATAAAATATGGTAACACATTGGGGTAATAACTCAAAAAGAAAGTCAAAATAATTGTTTACGTGACATGCAGAAGGAGGCAAGTTTTAAACTCGGTAAATGAGAGGCTGAAAAAATATAATTGCGAGTCTTTGAATTCGGGATAGACAGCTTTTGTAACCATAGTGGTGCGCGAAGGTATTTGAAAATTTATCTTAGATAGTAGCTGGGGATATTTTAATTTGCCGTTTATGATTTTGTAAAGAAATACCAAGTTCCTGTGTTTTCTCCTCACAGATAATGGAGAAAGATTTATAAGTTGCTCGGACTGTTGATGATCAAGGAATATGTGAAGTTTGAAATTGACGAAATTTAGAAATCTGTGTTGAACACGTTCAATATTTTGAGAGTAGACTTTGTAGTAAAAGGGTTCCAAACAAGAGAACAATATTCGAGGTGAGGTCTGACTAACGTAAAGATCCCTGTACCTCGAATCGAGTGGCCCCCAAAATAACCACTTTATAATTTGTGCCTTTTCCTCCTTTGTGAACGTGATCATTTTATTTTCAATCGTTATCGGCTTAATACTAATTCTACTGCGACTGAATGGAAAGTATCACGTACCAGTTGCTCGAGGCAGGAAGGGGAATCAAATACTATTAAACGAGCAAGGTTTGTATGTGTGTGTGTGTGTATGTGTGTCCAGAGGATCTCGAAATCCACTCGTCAGAATTCAATGAAACTTTCAGGGTAGACTAATTCCTATCTAAATCGGCGAAAAATGTAGGTCTCATGTCTGTGAAAATTCGATCTTCCGAGATATTTACAAGAAAAGTTAAGCTTTTAGTTTTATTTCCTAGCAACGGCACATAATAATAATTTGTTTCTATAGTAATATATACTATAAAGGATAGATGAGTACAGTCAAAGTGGGGATATAACGTCACATTCCATAGGCGTACTTTGCAAAATAAGTTTCTATAATATAAATAAGGTCACAGCATATAAAATATATATACGCACTTCGTAGATTAAATTTTGAAGTTATATTATTTCCAAAAAATAAAAATAAACTTTATGCATCCGACACTTTAACATTGAACGAATTAAATTTAACCAATAAATAACAAGGAGGATTATATGTTGGGATTAAACTTTTTTAATCTCTTGGCATTAAAAGTAACGCTTCAGTACTTACCTAAACTCAAAGATTAAAAAAAAAGTTAGTTCAAGAACTATCTTTAAAAGTCACTGTCTTCACTAAAACTACTGGCATCACTATAATTGTCTTTTCTGATGTTTATTATTATCGGTTCTATTAAATTATCCATTGATATATCCACTTTCCTAAATGAATTTTCCACATTTTTAAACATGATCAATGCATTTTCCCCAATGTTCTCTATTTACATCTGAAACTGCCTTCAAAAACAAATTTCGCACATCAGGAAATTTAAATGTTTTATTGTTTTGAGAAACATAACCTTTTAATAATTGTGACCAGATCAGTTCAATGGGATTTAACTCTGCGTGGTACGGAGGCAATCTGAGAATTTTAATTCCTTTTTCTCTGGCCATCTCATCCATAATATA
Organism: Crepidodera aurea; assembly: GCA_949320105.2. NCBI lineage: Eukaryota > Metazoa > Arthropoda > Insecta > Coleoptera > Chrysomelidae > Crepidodera > Crepidodera aurea. The sequence continues at coordinate 1,405,841 of OX439480.2, forward strand.
TTTTTTGAATTTGTTTTTATGTTGCCTTGCTATTACTAATAATTCTGCCTTCAAGGATTTAGGAGGACTGATAATATTTTTAAAATGAAGCCATTTTGAAATATATATTAATACAAAATTCTGAATCAATTAAAATACATACGATACGGCTATGAATAAATAAAGTCTGACTTATCTGTCAAAAGAACAAATTTATTACAGTAAAAACCATGGAAACAAGAATCTAGACAAAAACTATATTAGGCCGATCAGATGTATTAAAATTTAAATTTTAACTACAAATAAGCATTGAAGGATGAGGTAAAAATAAAATTTCTACCTCTTGAACCTGTACTACGTTCTGCAAATTAAATACTGCACTCCTTTCTTCTGTATAGTATAAGTAGTAAAAAGGTTTGACTTTATTTAATTTCTGGCGTTTTAATCAGAAAGAATTCAATTTTAAATTTGTCGCTTTATATAAAAAAGGAAAGGTTCATTTGACGGACATAAATAATTTGCTTGTCAAATGACAGCCATCTTATTAATTCAAAGTTGAAAATACAACGTTGCCAATTCAATTTCAGAAATCATGGGTTTAGGTAAATATTTATAGGAACATTGAGTAACACTGTTAAAATGGACACCTGTCTTCCCTTCCCCGATAATGTGAGACTACCCCTTACGGCTACTATTTTATTATGCGGACAGTTTTAATATTTAAGTTTTCATGATCAGAGAGAGAGAGAGACAGAGAAAGAATTTTTGAAAAAATATGATATCAATATCTGCCACACCTCGAGAGTCTGGTCACAGGTATTTGTGGAGGTTTTTACCCAAGTATGAATATCAGACCTATAATTTTCCTTCACTGCAGATCAAAAAATAATAAAATCAATTGAACATAGAGTTTTTCTTATATAGTGATAAATAGAGTGAGCTGAGCGATCTTCTGTTGACGGGACGTGTGCCCTACACGCTGCTGTTGCACGTCCCGGAAACGGGGCCTGTCCACCGTGACAATTCGCGAAGATCAAGCGTCAGTAGAAGTTGCCCTAAAAGGGTGAAATCTCCAGAAACTAGGCAACTTTAATGCATTTAACTAACCTCTGTGACAAGCAGTTGATAAACGTCAACAACATCTGCAGCCAATTGAAAATTAACACTGACAGCTTTTTTAATTTTCCCGCCTACTTTCAAGCCAATCGCCAATCAACTTTTTATTTATCTCCCTATCAGTAGTTCAAGTAGATGTCGCCCACTCCGTGATTTTCGCGAATTAATTAATAATTTGTCATGTTATAAATATACTTAAATTATATACTCATTGGGCTGCTTAAAAATGTAGATTTGAATATTAAGAGCGAAGCTCGGTGACCAGATATTAGTGGTTCAATGGCAGGATATTCTAAAAATTTCTCCCGCACGGTGGCGCTGTTGTAGATGTAGACCTGTCAAAAATCATCCGTGAACTGTTTTGTGTGGATTTATTCGGGTTTCTAAAATATATTTTGAAAATGGTCTATAAATACGGTAGCTGGACCGTTAATCAGCTGAAAATTGAATTAAAGAATCGAAATACGAAATGCGTAGGCAAGAAGGAAGCTCTAATTGAGAGGTAAGTGATAGAATTTAACCTCATCTTCTTTATATATAAAAATTAATGTATGTATGTATGTATGTTTGTATCTTATGCATTCCTAAACTGTTCGACCGATTTTGATGAAATTTTGAGGGGTTGTTATATGGACCCCAAGGAATGTTTACCACCCTTTTTTACACCATTCCCTATGGGGAAAACAGTGACACTGCGCGAGATCTTAAACAACATAAAAGATAGAGATAAACGGTCAACGGCAATGAAATCTGGTGGTGGGGCGGAGGTCATAGACGTATTTTTACACCATTCCCTTCGGGGAAAATAGTGACATTGCGTGAGATCTCAAACAATGTATAGATGTGAGTGAAGAAAAAGGTGTATATAAGGACAGGATTGGGTGGAGAAGAATTGTAAAGAGTGTTGGTAGTAGATAGATAGATAGATAGATTGAAAGATAGATAGATAGATAGATAGATAGATAGATAGATAGATGGAAAACGGATGAGGCATTAGTACAAGTGTAAACCAATGGATGGCATCAAATGAATTAGAGATAGCTCCACAAAAAACGGAAGCGGTCATCTTAAAAGGCAGATATCAAAGGAAGGACATAAAGTTTTGTTGCAACGGGGTAGAAATCAGTCCAAAGGAGCACATAGTATACCTAGGAATTACCGTGGGACAAAGCTGCCAATTTGGAGAACACATAAAGAAAACGGTTATCAAAGCTGAAGAGAAAGTGGCTCAAATAATGAGGATTACCTTAAATCTCAGAGGTCCAGGATCCAAGAAAAGGGAAATGTTGTGTAACGTAGTACAATCGGTACTAGTATATGGTGCACCAATCTGGTATAAAACAGCAAAGAAAAAGGCGTATAAAGACAAATTGGTGAAAACCCAAAGAAAAATGCTTCTAAGAGTTGCTAGTGCATACAGAACTGTATCAACAAAAGCAGTCCAGGCGATAACAGGCATCATACCCATAGAACTTGTCATTGAAGAAAGGAAGAACCTATACTACAGGGAAGACGGCACAACCAAAACCGCCAAACAAGAAGAACGAGAAAGTACCATTCGGAAATGGCAAGACATTTGGGAACACACCGAGGAAGTTGCCCAATGGACAAAACAACTTATCTCAGACCTACAGGAATGGCTCAAATGTCGCCACAGAAGCACGGATTACTACCTGACACAGGTATTAACAGGACACGGGTCTTTCACGGCTTATACGAAACGGATCGGAAAGACTAACAGCGACACATGTAGATAATGCGACATGACCGACACGGCCGAGCATACCCTTTTCCAGTGCAGGAGGTGGCAGACGGAGCGAGACCAGGCAAATTTAGAAATTGGAGTTCCTTTGACTACCGGTAATATGATAAGACTGATGCTCCAAGATGAGAAAACGTGGAGAGTCGCACATGCCTACATTAAAACAATCATGTCTGTAAAGGAAGTAGAAGAACGCCAAGATATGAATAGGAATAGACCATAGATGATGGACCAGCCCCTTCCTGATGAAGATGCGAAGAGCGGTTCCAGGTTGGTGGAAGAAGAGGAGGGTGACAGGTTTTGGTGGGTAAGGCTCTTCGGCCAGAGGCATCTATGAAGGAGGTGCTATCCTTCGTAAATGTCGCTGGAAGGAGGGAGTCCCACATAACCACCTGGCATAGTTCATGTCAGAGTGTGGTAAACATGAGTTTTGATCCGTACACACCTCCAAAGAAAAAAAAAAAAAAAAAAAAAGATAGATAGATAGATAAACAGATAGATAGATAGATATATAGATAGATGGATGTCCTTATATATACACCTTTTTCTTCACTCACATCTATACATTGTTTGAGATCACACGCAGTGTCACTATTTTCCCCGAAGGGAATGGTGTAAAAATACGCCTATGACCTCCGCCCCACCCCCAGATTTCATTGCAGTTGACCGTTTGTCTCTATCTTTTATGTTGTTTGAGATCTCAAGCAGTGTCACTATTTTCCCCATACGGAATGGTGTAAAAATACGCCTATGACCTCCGCCCCACCCCCAGATTTCATTACCGTTGACCGTTTATCTCTATCTTTTATGTTGTTTGAGATCTCGCGCAGTGTCACTGTTTTCCTTATAGGGAATGGTGATAAACATTCCCTGGGTTCCATATAACAACCCCTCAAAATTTCATCAAAATCGGTCAAACAGTTTAGGAATGCATACGATACAAACGTACATACATACATACATTAATTTTTATATATAAAGAAGATTGGAAACATCAGTAATGAGCAAATAACTTAAGTAACCAAGTTCCCTAAATGTTATTAAAATCACAATGTTACGGTTTTCACTTGTAGGGTCCAAGGGCATCATATAATCGGATTTCAGGAAGTGGTTTTTGCATATGCGAGAATATGGTGTGGGTTTGAATTTATCTCGACGTATTTTAACGAGCCACATCTTTCTCCTATTTGTATCGCAATGATTTGACAGGTCTACATTGACTAGTGCGCCAACTGGTGTAAATTTTAAGAACTACGCAAAATATCTAGCCATTGAATAGTTGATACGTCGTCGCGTAGATTTCTTATATATTCTGCTGGTCGACTTCTACGTGAGCTCTTGTCCAAAATGCATTGAAAATCCTATGTTCCATTGAAATTTTGCCAGATGGTTTAAAAAATCGACTATTTTTTTTCTCTCTCAAAATCCGCACTGAAATAACTTCAGGGTAGTAAGAAAAGACGCCTATGAAAACCGGAGCTCTTAAGTTGATAAACCAATTTCCCAATTTAACGGAGGTCTTAATATTAATATTTAGAGGTCGCGAACCGAGATTTCCATTTTCCATTTACATAACAGAGGAAATTTTTTTTTTATAATTTTGTAGCTTATTAACCAATAAACGGATTCTAATGAGCGATATATGTTTTTGTAGGAAATTGAACGCTCTACAAAAAATTAAAATTTATGTCATAATTAAACTTTTTCTTCAATTTCAGGCAAACTCATTAAAGTTATTATCAAATATAAAAAAAATCGGTTTTAGTTCATTTGCATTTCCTTCATATAAAAATAAAAACATTGTAAGTTTAGCGAAATTTTATTACGGTTCTAAAAACTTTGTATTTTCAGGATTTACATTACTTCCCATTCCGTCCAGCGGATAAAATAGTAGCTTCTTGGACAGCCATGGAAAAAATTGATAAACAAAATGGTTGTTTATATGTTGTTCCTGGCTCTCACAAGGGAGATCTATATCCACATACGTACCCTAAGGTAAGGATTATAAAAAATAATACTGTATTGTAGATTAATTTATACGTAATTGTTTGCCAAACATTGACGGCATGTTTCTTTGCAAAAGAAATTAACATAAATGTAACTAAAAATGGAAAAAATTATTTGGAGTAGTTTCAAATTATACAGGGTATTTCATAGTTAAACCGACATACGTTAACTGTAAATAGAGGGAACTTAGGTGATTCCAAATAACCTTGGTTAATGGGTCTAACGCCTTTAATAACCGAGATACGGGGTGTTTCATCCATTTCGGCCAATATTTTGATAAGCTCTAACTTTAGAACCACCCTGTAGATTTCTCTCGTACTTGGTACAGGTATAGTGTGTTAATAGCCCAATCCTATAGTGTAAGAACTATAATTAAAATCCAGATCCGGATTAAGAAGAATTTGCAAATTTTGAAAATCCCCAAACCAATACCCTGTATATCAGACTTTTTAAAATTGGGACGGATATTTGAAAAGAACGGAAAAAAATGAGTTAAAGTGAAAATTTTTTATACAGGATGCTATTTTAGAGATTACCAACTTTTACAAATTTTTCTTAATCCGGATCTGGATTTTAACTTTAGTTCTTGTATTGTACGATTGGGCTATTTAAACAATCTACCTGTATCAAATATGAAAGAAATATACAGGGTGATTCCAAAGTTATGGCTTTTGAAAATGACAATAAGTATTGCATTAATTGAATTTTAACTTTAAAAGTTTAGTAATATCTAAAACAAGATGGCATTTATAAAAATATGTCAAAACATCTCAGTTTTTTCCATTGGTTTCGAATGTCTGATCCAATTTAAAAAACATCTGATGTACAGCGTGTTGCGTTGGGGATTTTTAAATTTTACAAATTTTTCTTAATCCGTATCTGGATTTTAACTGTAGTATAGTCCTTACATTATACGATTGGGCTACTAAAAAATGATACCTGTACCAAATATGAAAGAAATCTACCAGGTATTTCGAAAGTTGATGCTTGTGAAAATGAAAAAAATGCATTTGATGCAATTTGACGTTAAAACTCCAGTAGTAGAATGGGATGTGCACTTAAAAAAATTTTTGACTTTAACTCATTTTTGTCCGTTCTTTTCAAATATCCGTCCCAATTTTAAAAAATCTGATATACAGGGTGTTGTTTTGGGGATTTTCAAAATTTGCAAATTCTTCTTAATCCGGATCTGGATTTTAATTGTTGTTCTTACACTTTAGGATTGGGCTATTAACACACTATACCTGTACCAAGTATGAGAGAAATCTACAGGGTGGTTCTAAAGTTACGGCTTATCAAAATATTGGCCGAAATGGATGAAACACCCCGTATCTCGGTTATTAAAGGAGTTAGACCCATTAACCTGCCACGAGTTAATCTCGTTTAACGATTTTCCTCCGTGGGATTATGTAATCCGCTTTGGATGCCGGCTAACCACAGTGAAGTGGGGTGTGGATTGATATAAGGTGTTAACAAAAAAAAGAAAATGGGCGCCAGGAGATTGTTTTACCCTCATCCAAAATTCAGTCAATTTAGTCACTCAACCTCCAGAATGGATCTAAATTGAGCCCACTAATAAAAAAAAATAAACTACGTCGCAACCAAAAATTTGCTTACCTTCGTTCGGGTCAAGACTATTTGTGACTATTAGTGATAGAAAGAAAAGTAATTAATTTCTCAATATCGGTTTAATAATTTTACTTATACAAACTGTCAAGGTCACATAAAAAGAATAAAAAAGACAAAGGAATCCAAATGATCCCACTAAAGTTTCGCTAATTAAGAAAAAAAATTAAATTATTCAATTAATTGATTAAATCACGAATAATAGGGGTGTTACACCGTCCGCGAGAGCTCTCAAGGTCGTTGGTATTGGGCGTAAAATAAAATACCACTCGCCCCTATAAGTCGCTTACAAGTACCAAATAAAAATTAGAGAAAATATCTATAAATGCTAATTTAGAGACCTGTAAGAAAAAAATTACAAATTGACGAATAATGTCTATGTACCGATATAAAACAAAAAAAGGAAAAAAAACTTGCGGTTGTCCAAAGTTAAATGGCGGCAACTTGCGGCTACTAATTCGTCCGGTCAGGTCAGCTCAACCCGGAAATCTGGTTGACAATCAACACGAGAAATCTGGATGATAGCCCAACACGAGAAATCTGGATGATAGCCCAACACGAGAAATCTGGATGATAGCCCAACACGAGAAATCTGGATGATAGCCCAACACGAGAAATCTGGTGGAAATCAGCCCAACACGAGAAATCTGGTGGAAATCAGCCCAACACGAGAACCCCTTTATACAGTGAAGGGGAATTCTCGGCAAACTTCCCTGACAGATGCTTCCGTATAAGGTGAATCCTCGGAGAATCCGATCGTCTAACGTGGATGATACTACCCCTGACAAAATGGCGACGTTACTATCGTGGCGTGGTTCGGCACAAAATATCAATTCCTCTTCACGAGATTCAGACCAGGGTAAACACACCAAATCAAATAGGCACCCTGCACGTCCAACAATACGGGAATCGCTCGTCTATCCCAATCAATGGTACGAAATAATCTTCATAAACACCGGGCGACTCCTCAAAATTTTGTTTAAACCACGTTATACTTATCACCCACAAGAAAGAAAAAAAGAACAAGGCCCGTCCCAAAATTTCCTTCGAAATCCTTCTCGAACGAATCTCACCACGCAAGACCAGAAAGAGATTCACCTAATAATCGCCACGGGTCACTGAATACGACTTGTGATGTGACCAATGAAATAACTGGTGACTGGCTAACACAGCCGTACAACACCTTAAAGTCAACAGAAGAAATGAACGAACCGACAGTTCGAAACATGACATCGATAAGAATAAAGTAAACAATCAATTTTACGATCTATTTTAATGTTCGAAATACTTTATCTGAAACTAACTAGCTCGTTCAAATGGATATAAATTGAGTCAAAAAAAATTGAGGCTATCTTATGTTATATATGGTTCCTAAATAATATAATTCGATCCCTACAGTGGCTCACATCTACAAGGTACGAAAAACTAATTAATGTAGTAAGGTCTTAATGCCGAATTTAAACGTTACAAACCAAGGTTATTTGGAATTACCTAAGTTCCTTCTATTTACAGTTAACGTATGTCGGTTTAACTATGAAACACCCTGTATAGCATATGATATACATGTGAGTACTCGGTAACCGCGCATTAAGATTTCTTCTGTTAGTTTAATAAATAGAAAGTAGTTCTAACTTCGAATCTATTGAAGAAAAGGCACTATAGGACACACTGAACTCACAAACATGCATTAGTATCTGAAATAATTTGACACTGAAGCCGGACCTGTTTGTCCTAATGTGGCAACAATGTCTTATTTATGCAGCCGCTTACCGGGACTAGCCTTTTTTGGTTTAGTTTATGCTACACTTTTAAGCGCTGTCGGAGTTGATACCAGTAGACTGACTTATTGTTCTTCTTTCGTAGATCCAGTTCTCCCAAATAACGCACAAGTTATGAATTTAACACTTTTTATTTAAAAAACAAACTTGATTAAACATTTATAACAGTAAAGGTTAACATCTTCTAATACCACAACAAAGTAATTCACTCAGAAAGTGACCGAAGCATCTGATACTTGTTAATTAGTTAAAAAACTTATGAACAGAAATTGAAAATTGCTTTTTCGTTGACTGAACGGAGATGTGTTCTCTATGAATTGTAAGAGGAATCTGATCTTTAAGATGTGATATTTCCGCGTCTTGGCTGAATCTGCCCTACTACGCGGTTTCTTGAACTAATCACATTTAAATATTCGTTGTTGCTACGAGGAAAAGAGCTTTGATTTTGTAACGTCTTTTTGCAGGTGTGCGATGACGTAGTCATAGACAAGCTCGTTCCTGTTACCGAGCGATACTGGATAGATTTTATCTCTTTTTATAATGAACCTCCCTGTCGCTTCCGCTACATATTGAAAGTTGTGATATTATTTATGGTCTTAATTATGTCTTTTTGTTTCGATTTGTTACGCGTGTGCGCTGTTGCCAAACTTGTAATGTGTGACATGGTTGCCGGTTTGACTTGAAAATGAACGAGTTGAATTTTATTAAATTAAACAGTATCAAAGAAAACGTTGAAACCGTAGCAGCTCTTTCTTGTTTGCAATCAAATCAACCAATCAATAGCGTTTTTCAAATTTCATTCAATCCATATAATTAAAATTAATTTTTGTAGGGTCAGAATAATGCCATGTATCATGGAGTACAAGGAAAAGATCATCTACCTAAAAAATATGCAGAAATGGAAAAGGGTGACACAATATTTTTCCATCCGTTGCTATTGCATGGATCTGGTCCAAATTTCACAAAGGTATGTTTGAAATGAGTAATAAGAGTTGTCTTGAAAATAGTAAAAAAAGTAAATGTGGATTCTTGTTACCTTAATACTCTTATTTGCGCGTTTATTGTTTATTTTTTATCAAGAAATATGTAATATTTTTAGTAATCACTTTTTTACATACACCCTGTCCTCATCAAAGAAACAATTCTCAACTGTCCCAACGATTTCACGAAACGCTTTTTCTCAACCCCAGTACCCCAATTGAAGTAGAGAATTACATCATGAAAACTACCTCCTAACCAACCCCAGGCATCGAAGGAATTCGTGGAAAAATGTTGCGATCTGTTGCGACAATAATAAACATGCCCCTGTCCCACATAATCAACGAAAGCTTTGTAACCGTTAGCTATTCTAAGGCATTAAAATTCTCTAAATCTATACCAATATACAAACACAAGGGCTCTTGGGATCTGGTAGTCAACTATAGGAATATCTCAATACAGAGTCAAATCGCAAAAATAACTAATACCGCTCAAGACTCGAGAAGTTCATCGAACATCATAAATTACTAGACAATTGCCAGCCGTGTAAGATCCACAGAACTGCAGTTGTTGCATTATGTGAAAATATTTACGAGTCACTCAATAAAAAACAATCATCAATTGTCTTATGCTTTGACCTAAGTAGGCCCTTTGATACGGTTGAGCATCATCTTGTCCTGGAAAAACTAGAACATCTAGGTATCAGGAGAATAACAAAGGAATGGATTGCATCATATCTGAATGATAGGAAACACATCTTAGTACTTAACAAACATAAATCGGCTGAAAATTCTGTCAATAAAGGGGTACCGCAGGAATATATTTTTGCACCAATACTTTATTATATTTTTATAATATCTTAAGAAGCCTGATATATACTTCTATAGTACTTTGTTTAGTTTAAAATTGTTTCGACTAGCCTGATAGTGTATGCCCACTAAACAAAATACACTTAGTGCAAATTGTTTGCAAGCTTACCGATATAAATGCAAGTTTCCTTGCAAGTTCGTAGAATACTTATTAATATCTTTCAGCAAGTTTGAATCTGCCTCACTCACAACTTAAAAAAATAAACTTTTACTGTTAAGTAACTTTCAATTACAAGTTAACTCTAAACTTTCGAAATTGCACTTCATTGACAATGTTATATTTAAACTTCCATTAAACTTACCATTATAAATACACTTTAAACTTGTAACGATTTCATTGCTTTTATACTAGGACTATTTTTAAATTGAATATAGACTTCTTATGTATTTAACTTATATTAAATTTTCGAAAATGAACTTATGAATAACAATTTTCTGCTGATTTGATTTTGAAAGTTCACAGAACTAAGATTACTTCAAGTTTAAAAATTTAAATTTTCTCAAAAAAACTTGCTAAAAACTCTATTATAAACTAAAAGTTGTAAGATTATTGCAAATTTTACACACGCTTACAAAATAAGTTTGAGTTGCAAGCCGGAAATAAACTTGCAAGAAGTGTTTGTAAGTTCTAATGTTTAGTGGGTGCAATCATATCATTGTATCTGTATACTCAGGGACGGCGTTAGGGTAGGGCGCGGTTGGGCGACCGCCCAGGGCGCCGGATGTAAAGGGGCGCCGCGGAAAGTTCTTGGGCTTAGTACAACAACTAGCCAAATTTGATTCAGTTACGCAGGAGCACTTGCTGAATAAATAGAGCTGATGAGTGAGAAAGTGAAGTCAGAAATCATATCACGCGCGAGAAATCGAAATATTATTCTATTATAGCTGAAAAGCTGACTGTACTCCGGACATTAGTCATGTAGTTCAACTTTCACTGACACTTACTTCAGAGGTTGTTCACATTGTTTTCAGCTTCTGTTCATCGATGGAAAATTCTAACCGATCACTTGGGATTATATATACTGTTAAAAAGCTCAATGACACACGTTGGGAAGCAAGAATAAGTAGTGTCAAAGCAGTCCGCTGTCAAATTAGTGCCATCCATGACGCTTTAATTACTTTGGCTATTGAAACTGAGAAAACTGATGTTCAAGTTTCTCATGAGGCTACTACTCTAGTCGAACAGTTAAAAGATTTCAGCTTCATAGTTTCAGAAACAGCTCTTCATAAACTCGTTGAGAGAGTGGAGAGCACAATTACAAACAAGGAGGTGATGTTAGCGGCATTTCTGGACATACAGGGAGCCTTTGACAACACTTCCTTGGATTCTATCACCAAAGCTCTAAAGCACAAAGGAATCGAGGAATCTTGTCTGTCCTGGATAGACTCTATGCTAAGGAATCGGGTGATAAATGCAACCATACTTGGAGAAACTGCATCGGCCCGGGTAATACGAGGATGCCCACACGGAGGAGTATTGTCTCCCCTCCTGTGGAACCTGGTAATATACGGGCTGATAGGGACTCTTAAAGAAAATGGGCATACAACTATTGGATATGCAGATGATCTGGGCATCATCGTGTAGGGTAAATTTAACACAACGGTAAGAGATCGTATGACGCAGGCTCTTAACCTAGTGGACGAATGGACAAGTAGGGAGGGGTTAGGCATAAGCCCTCAAAAGACGAAAATTATAGGGATTAGGTCCTTTAAGACTGCAGGGGGAGGTGAAGTATCTCGGGGTAATTCTTGACTCGAAACTCACCTGAACCAGCAAATAGAAAAAGTAGCGAATAAAGCAGTGACTTCTCTTATGGCGGCCAGACTACTTTATGGAAAGAAATGGGGGTTAAGACCAGACATGTTGTATTGATTATACAACATGGTGGTCAAACCCTCAATAACATATGGAGCAACAGTGTGGTGGCCAAAGACACTACAAGGAGCTGCCAAATCAAGACTAAGCAAGGTGCAAAGACTTGCATGTCTTGGCATAACAGGGGCGATAAAAACCACGCCCACAGCGGCCATGGAAAGACTGCTAGGTCTGCCTCCTCTGCACCTAGTGGTGCAAGGGGAGACAAGAATAGGTGCTTACAGGCTGAAAAACTTGCTGAACCCCCGAATGAAGGGAACAGGGCATATGAGTATTGTCAGAACTGTGTCAAACGACATATTCAATATAGAGACTGACCATCGGACAAAACAATACAACTTCAACGGCCCATTCAGTGTGTCAATTATAGACAGGACTGAATGGACTGACAAAAAATACTACAACCTTCAAGGTAAGGTATGGTATACAGGCGGATCCAAAACCAACGAGGTAGTATGAGCAGGGATATACTCCAAAAATCTAAGAGTTAGCCACAGCTATGCCTTAGATAGAAATGCTACGGTATTTCAATGCTTCAGAGAAAGTAAAACCAACAAATCATGTCAGACAGTCAGGCGGCACTGAAGGCAATTTCAAGCCAGGAAGTGACGTCTAAACTGGTATGGAGATGCATCGTAGAACTGAAAGTCCTAGGGGACCAGAACAGATTAGGCCTGGGGAGCAGAAGAAATACCCGATACAGAACAGACCCTCGGAGTACCGAAGTGTGCAGTCCGAGGGGCTATAAAAACCTGGAACCAGAGACAGTGAAACAAACACTTTTTGGGCAACCAACATTAGACCCAAAAAGTTTTAACAGACACCCAGTAAAAGAACTGTACAAACTAGTACAGGGTACAAAAATACTGGACTGGGTGGAGTAATAGATGGGCAATAAACGCAATAAGCCAATAATATCAGACGGGCCCAGACGGAAAAAAAATATCCCAATGCATGAATAGCATTGCGAATAGTATTGACTATACGCGTAACGGTTGCTAGTAGGGAGAGGAGTTTTCTAAGCTGAAGCTAATAAAAACCTATATGCGATCGACAACATCTCAATCTAGATTGACAAACTTGACAACTTTGTCAATCGAAAATGAAATCGCTGAAATCATCGATTTTGATAAAATAATAAAAGAGTTCGCCGATAGAAAGGTTAGAATAGTAAAAATTTTATTAGTTTTTTTTTAATAAAGGAGGGTATCGTTTTAAATGGGTGTTTTGGGTTTCTCATGAAAAAAATTTTTATGTTTCAAAAACTTGAAAATCTAAGAAATGAAAACGAACATTTGTTTTTATATTGAAACTATAAGCTTAAAATGCGTGAAATTCTAAATTACCTGATATTTAGGGCGTATACGGACTACTAAAATTATTAATAAATAAAGCATATTTAATGCAAGAAATCTCTTTGAAATTAAAAAAAAATACGTAAAATAAATCACTATTATTTTTAAAACTATTCAATCCGACTGAAAAGGCCCGAATATTTAATAATTTTTAACTGAAAAATCTAAGAACTGGAAAAGTTTGACATTTATTATTAAAATCTAAGTTGTTAAACTAAATATTAAATATGGCAACAACGCAACTTTATCACAGAACCAAAGTACATATCCATCAAAGCGTTATATTGTGACAGAACTACGACTTATATGTTTTCCAGCTCGCCCTTAATTCGTGTAAAACATAGGCAACACATTTTACAAAGTCAAAATATTCTTAGAGCCCAATTTAAAAGATAATGAAAGTATTAAAATGCCAAAAACAAAATTAATAATGTATAAAAACTAAAAAAATGTTTTATTTATTTATTTATTTATAATTTGTCTACTATCCTAGGTTTTTATAAGTATATCGCCGATTATGCAAGGCTTTTGAAATCCCAATTTTGTTTGAAAACGGTACAAGCTATCAGTCTGAAATTAAAAGAGGCATGAATGAAAATGTATAAATTACACGTTTATAGGAATACAATTTTAAATTATGGCTTCTATTTTTTTATAAAACGAAAATAAATAAATAGGCAACCTATTATATTCTTATAATGCGTTGCCTATTTATATCGACAATATTTAATTTATTGTCAAAAAAAGGTCAATTTACACATTTATTTATTTATATTTATGAATAAAAAATAATTAACAAATGATTTGGTGTTTTGTTAGAAAAGACAGTAAACAATTGGTACTTACAATAATTCTTGATTTCTTAAGTTCCTTTAAAAATGCATTTATTTCTGCCCTTGGTATGAAACGATGCCACTAACTTAATAAATTGCTACTCCTATTATTTTTCATCTGCCAATTGAATTAATTCCAAAAAGATCTAAAATAATTGTGTATTAAAAAATAACTATAGGTGAAAGTGAGAATTATATATTATATTGAGTAAACCAGTAAGGAATTTTAATTTATTAGATTCGACATCCTAAGACCGGTTTCTGTCTTTCGACTTCATCAGTTAGGCTTTTCGAATCCAATAAATAAAATTCCAAACTCGTACAAGTCAATAGCTATATCCGCTATAAGATAACATTTTTAGATGTGCTACCATCTATGGTAAGAAGAGAGTATTGACATTAAATTTTGACTGAATCTAGAAGAGAGTGACATCTTGACTAGATTCAGTCAAAATTTAATGTCAATACTCTCTTCTTACCATAGATGGTATTATATATTATATTGAGTAAACCAGTAAGGAATTTTAATTTATTAGATTCGACATCCTAAGACCGGTTTCTGTCTTTCGACTTCATCAGTTAGGCTTTTCGAATCCAATAAATAAAATTCCAAACTCGTACAAGTCAATAGCTATATCCGCTATAAGATAACATTTTTAGATGTGCTACCATCTATGGTAAGAAGAGAGTATTGACATTAAATTTTGACTGAATCTAGAAGAGAGTGACATCTTGACTAGATTCAGTCAAAATTTAATGTCAATACTCTCTTCTTACCATAGATGGTATTATATATTATATTGAGTAAACCAGTAAGGAATTTTAATTTATTAGATTCGACATCCTAAGACCGGTTTCTGTCTTTCGACTTCATCAGTTAGGCTTTTCGAATCCAATAAATAAAATTCCAAACTCGTACAAGTCAATAGCTATATCCGCTATAAGATAACATTTTTAGATGTGCTACCATCTATGGTAAGAAGAGAGTATTGACATTAAATTTTGACTGAATCTAGAAGAGAGTGACATCTTGACTAGATTCAGTCAAAATTTAATGTCAATACTCTCTTCTTACCATAGATGGTATTATATATTATATTGAGTAAACCAGTAAGGAATTTTAATTTATTAGATTCGACATCCTAAGACCGGTTTCTGTCTTTCGACTTCATCAGTTAGGCTTTTCGAATCCAATAAATAAAATTCCAAACTCGTACAAGTCAATAGCTATATCCGCTATAAGATAACATTTTTAGATGTGCTACCATCTATGGTAAGAAGAGAGTATTGACATTAAATTTTGACTGAATCTAGAAGAGAGTGACATCTTGACTAGATTCAGTCAAAATTTAATGTCAATACTCTCTTCTTACCATAGATGGTATTATATATTATATTGAGTAAACCAGTAAGGAATTTTAATTTATTAGATTCGACATCCTAAGACCGGTTTCTGTCTTTCGACTTCATCAGTTAGGCTTTTCGAATCCAATAAATAAAATTCCAAACTCGTACAAGTCAATAGCTATATCCGCTATAAGATAACATTTTTAGATGTGCTACCATCTATGGTAAGAAGAGAGTATTGACATTAAATTTTGACTGAATCTAGAAGAGAGTGACATCTTGACTAGATTCAGTCAAAATTTAATGTCAATACTATCTTCTTACCATAGATGGTATTATATATTATATTGAGTAAACCAGTAAGGAATTTTAATTTATTAGATTCGACATCCTAAGACCGGTTTCTGTCTTTCGACTTCATCAGTTAGGCTTTTCGAATCCAATAAATAAAATTCCAAACTCGTACAAGTCAATAGCTATATCCGCTATAAGATAACATTTTTAGATGTGCTACCATCTATGGTAAGAAGAGAGTATTGACATTAAATTTTGACTGAATCTAGAAGAGAGTGACATCTTGACTAGATTCAGTCAAAATTTAATGTCAATACTCTCTTCTTACCATAGATGGTAGCACATCTAAAAATATATATTATATTGTTTTCCGGAAAGAGCAAAAGACAATACTACAATCTAAATTACTTACGTTCTTGTTAATATTTGGTAAATGTTCATCATTTGCTATTTGCTATTGGATTTTAGTCAGATATGACGGCTTAGTACGAAAATTGAAATGATTTGGAGCCATTTGTCTAGGAATAATAAATCTTGGAGTACTCAGCTCTCATGTTTTACAGTAGCAAAGTAACAAAAAGAGTCACTAGTAGTTATTAAGTTAATGAAAATGTTTTCATGATTTCTCTAGTTGTTTTCACTATATAAATTATAACTTGCAAGCTTGCTAACAAATTAAAAAAAAGATGTATTCATTACTCACCTCAAGACAGTGTTAAGTATCTAAGTACTTAATTAAAAATAACTGTAGAAGTATATAAAATACTGATACATTTGTATCTCAATACTGGCAGGACCTGCTGAAGCTTTTATTTAACGTTAATTTGAACACTAGATTTAGGACGAATAGTGTTTATTTTTTTGTTAATAAGTTTACATTTCTCTGTTGCTTACATGTACAAATTGTGAAAATCATTTGATAAACACATGCCTTCTATCAAGACTCAACCCGAACTCACAAAACACAAAAGGTTATGTCAAATGACAGCCGGCCGCCATGTTGCCAAATCTTCCTTGTCATTTTGTCGAAAAAGAGATTTCAAAGTTAAAAAAAAGTATGTTAGGGACGTTTTAAAGAAAAAAATTTTGGGAAATACATTTTTTTTTTAATATCTTTTAGTGATAAAAATTTCGTACGGGGTCGCAAAAAACCCAAAAAACGATACCCTCCTTTGTATTTCATTATATCCTTTGCCTTTTTTCGTATGGGTTTGAACAGGGCCCCCGCTATCATATGTGCAAAGTGTGCAATGCACACGGGCGCCATCCTTTAGGGGCGCCAATACCCAGGGTCCAAAAAAAAATTGCAAAAAAAAACAAAAAACAAAAATTAATTTTAAAATAAAGGTTGAGAAATTAAATAGGATTAGGTATAAATACACATGAAATTTTATTAGTATATCATCCAGTTACTGCCGATTCCTATGTTGCGAGAACATGTCAGGCGGTAGTTTCTTGATTTTTCCTGTTCAGACATGAATAATGCCTGGAGCGCTATAAAAGCGATGCATCGCAGATGCGTTTTTAAACCGGTTGGTTCACTGGACCGTGGAACAAGTGCATAAAAACAAGTAATCCTATTAATTATTACATTTATTTTTAAGTTATTTTTATTTTGTCAAGTGTTGTGTTGTATAATATTTTGTTTACTACTTTTTTTCTAAACAATTAAGTGCTGAATACCTGCTGACTGCAATTTCAACGGTTTGATTTTTTATAAAATGGTAAGTGTTCCCTACTTTATACTATCAACCTTTATATGATACTGGTTATAATTAATTTTTTTTACCCAAATATCTTTTTAATTAATTGAAATATGTACGAGTTTAAAAAAGTAATTGGTTTTTTATCCATTTGAAGGGCTATAAGATCAAATTAGTTTAATATTTTTTCTGCCTTTATTTTTGAAAGAGTTTAGCTTAAACTTGGTGCTTACTTTAGAAGTTAATTTCGAATTCCCATGAGTAGGTACTAATTATTTATTTGTTTTTTCAGGATAAAAGAAAGAGACCTTCAGGTGCGAAGTTTCGCGAGCAAAATAATGTAGACATTAGGCAATATTTCTGTTATTTGTTCCTAAAAAAAATGTAATTTTTAGTTTTGGGTTATTTTCTAGTATTTTTTGCTTTAAAATGGGAGTGAACAAGAATTTATTTTAATTTATTTTGTTATGATTTTATTGTTTGTTTCATTTTGATATTTCAGTCTACAAATAAATATGACTTCTAAAGTTCAGTTTTTTTCTTTATTTCAAGCACCTACCTACCTATCTTCAAAAAAATAAATAAAAAA
Source organism: Crepidodera aurea (assembly GCA_949320105.2). Classification (NCBI taxonomy): domain Eukaryota; kingdom Metazoa; phylum Arthropoda; class Insecta; order Coleoptera; family Chrysomelidae; genus Crepidodera; species Crepidodera aurea. The sequence continues at coordinate 1,423,953 of OX439480.2, forward strand.
ACATGATCCAAAATGCCTTAAGGGGCGCCAAAATCCTTTTTTGCACACATGCGCCAGTAGCCCTTACGGGGGCCCTGGGTTTGAATTGCAGTTAGTGCTAAAACCGGCACTGTGTATACTCCTTATAGTTGAATAAAGTTTCATTTGATTTTTTGATTTCAACACTTTTTCATTATTTTTTGTTATTTTCGTTTTTTTTTATTTGGTATCCGGTCAAGGGCTAGTTTAAAGTTTTTGTTTGATTATTCAAAGTTAATTACTGATTTTTAGCCATTTGGGGGTGGGAGTAATTCGAAAATAATTTTGGATAACGCCATCGTATTCAACATCCTCGAAAACGGGGGGTAGGCAATATTTTACCGATGGAATATGCGGAATACGCGATGCTCCCCATTTTGGGGTGGTTTTTGGCCGTTTGTGGAGTTGGGTCAACTACACAAGAATTTTCACCACCGCCATCGTGTTCAGCATCTTCGAAAACGGGGGACAGGTGGTTTGGTTGTGAGAATCGTCGATCCCCTCTAAATATGCAATTAGTTTCTGTAATGTCTGTATTTATTCTCTAAGCTTTCATTGTATCGCTATTTCTTGTACTACTTTTAATTTGTATTAAGCAATGTAAATTACTGGAAATATCTATAACTTTAACTAAAAAAGACTTCTTTTTCTTTTAGGGTTTTAGAAAAGCAATTTCGGTTCATTTTGCCGACTCAAATTGTCAGTTTATTGATGTAAGTAATACTAGTCAAGCTAATATTAAATTGGAAGCGGAAGCCATAGCAGAACGAAGAGCAGGATTTAAAATCGACTATAGAGTAAGTCCATTCAATTTGATACAAATTGAAATAGTAAAATAGTACATAACTATAAGTAAAGATAGTTTCGCAAATAATCCATCCTTACCTTCTTCCTAACGCCTCAGATACACACAACGGATTTTTGACGTATGGTAAAAAGTCGTACACAAATTCCTTTGATATTTTGCTGTGGACGGCAAAATATCGTGTCGTGCTGTGTGAAACGACTAAAGGAATGTGGACGTCACGACTTTTTACCGTACGTCCAAAATCGTTGTGTGTGTCTGAGGCGTAACCTTTCCGGTTAGTTGAAAGCAGAGACACAAAAAAAGTTCTGTCCTGAAAATGCAACTATGGTAGTCTTATGTATTTTTTGTGATTTCATAGATTCGAGGTCCCTCTTTCACGTGATCACTATATGAAAGCTAAGGAAAGTGTGGAAGGGGGTAAATTAACATCGGTTTTTCGCGCGTAGCTCTCTGAGTTTTATTCGGATCGAAACGACTTCTATATATAAAATAAAGTGCTCGCGAAAACGCTTAAACTGAATTTTAACCCGTTCAAATCGGTCTAGCGGTTCTTGAGATATTGCGATTTGAAAGTATATGGATTTTCGCCGCGGCGAGATCAGCAGTGTTCGCGTTTTTCGCATGGAAAAAGCGACTTCGAGACTTGATTTTATTTCCTTCGTCAGAGAGTCATGATCCAAACATTGTGTCCAAATTTCAACCCGCTAGTTTAATTTGAGGGGGGGAGAGGAAGGACAAACACTGATTAATTTTTGACTCGAGGTAACTTTTTTAATACTTGACCAATCCGAGTCAGCAAAATGGCAAAGTCTTTCATGAGGACACTGCTACAGGATGTATTAAGGAGATGATGGTTTTCACGAAAACGGACAAATGGCGACCGAATTTCGAATTTTGCAAATTTTATTTTTCGATTTTCGCCACGAAAGAGTAAAGTGGGGAAACCACCGGTTGCGGAATTGTTTTCTCTTTGATTTGAGCCCTACAGGGACTCGATCTGATAATCAGGAAGGGAGGGGGGTAAACGCGTTTTGCCCTGTAGAAGGGCAACGGATAGGGTTAGTGACTTCGTGCTAGGCTCATTTTCAAGGGCAATCAGTTCTCTTTCAAAAATTTTTTACCCCAAAGCTCTATCATTAAGGCCTGCGGGAGTGCGTGATATATTTATACCAGCGAGTGTGCTCGCTCAGCCGCCGTGAAATTAGATGCCGGAATAGTAGAGCAGAGAGATCATATGATAGAGACAGAGATGAAAGGGAGCGCTTAGCTTAGCTTAGCTCCTATCCCGGCATCTAATTTTACAGCGGCTCGGCGAGCGCACTCGCTTTTATAAATATATCACGCACTCCAGCAGGCCTTAATATAGATAGAGCTTTGGGGTAAAAAAATCTTGAAAGAGAACTGATTGCCCTTGAAAATGAGCCTAGCACGAAGTCACTAACCCTACCACTTTTCCTTCTACAGAGCAAAACGCGTTTACCCCCCTCCCACCCTTCCTGATTATTGGATCAAGTTCTTGTAGGGTTCAAATCAAAGAGAAAAAAATTCCGAAACTGATGGCGCATAAAAAATTTTCCTCACTTTACTCTTTCATTGCGAAAATCAAAAATTTAACTTTTCAAAATCCTAAATTAGGTCGCCATTTATCCGTTTTCGCGAAAACCATCATCTCCTTAATACTTCCGTAGCAGTGTCCTCACAAAAGAGTTTGCCATTTTGCTGGCTCTAGGTGTTTTCTCGCCGCGGCGAAAATCCATGTACTTTCAAATCGCAATATCTCGAGAACCGCTAGACCGATTTGGACGGGTTAAAATTCAGTTTAATCGTTTTCGCGAGTACTTTATTTTATATATAGAAGTCGTTTCGATCCGAATAAAACTCGTGCGAAAAACCGATTTTCCATATCTTTACATGTTAATTTACCCCCACTTCACACTTCCCTTAGCTTTCATATAGTAATCACGTGAAAGAGGGACCTCGAATCTATGAATCACAAAAAAAAATTCGTAAAGAGCGACTTCGTTTATCGGGTTTTTTTCCGCCAGATCGACTTCACTAAACCCATACAATATAAAGTGTTGATCATCGCAAAACTTATGTACCTAATACAAGGAGTTGTTATAGAACAGTTTAATTCTCTCATTCTTGGCCATATACCTGATATCTATTTTTTTTGTGGAGATAAAATTTGTATGCTTTGGTTTTTGTTTTATTAAACTAAAATATTTTAATTTTAATTTTTTAATATTATTATTAATGTAACCAATTCTATAAATTTAGAAAATACTGTGACTTGTACAAACTTGAATTTAGTAACGGAGAAAATCTTTTGTAACTTTGAAGAAATTAAAATCTCTTAAAAGTGTGAAAAATTTATTTAAAATTTGCTAAGCGCTTTCAACCATACGGTCATCTTCAGAGCAGCATCGTCAAAATTTTTTGGAGATACCTCACAAAGGAGTTCCAAACTATTGTAACACATGGTTATATATGAAATTGATAAAATTGATAAAACTTTAAAAATTTTTTTTTAAATATTTTTGATATCGAGGCGACATTTTATAAATTTTAAGAATTCTATAAGTAACCCGATAGTTTTTGAGATATTAAAGTTTTTTTATAAGCACTTTTAATCTCTTTTCGAATTTAATAAAAAAAAAATACAGAAATCTAATTCTTATATTCCTATATAATTTAATTTTGTAATTTTTATACAGGCTGTTTACGAAAAGTATCCAAATGCCCAGAGTTCACAAAATGTGAATTACTTGTATTTTAATAGAAACCCCTATTTTCCTCATATTTAATAAAATCTTTAAAAAATAGAGATAGATACATTTTCATTTACTTACATACCTTTTTTAAGGTTTAGGGGTTTTCCAGATAATTTTAAAAATTAAGATGTTATGTAAGAAAACACGTATTTTTCGTTCGGTTTTTAAAATATTTACACAATTTTAATATTTAAAATACTACTTATTATTAATAACTGTCAAATATTCGATCGCTTAATATTTTCTTTTGAAGACTAAGTTATTTGCAATAACGATTATTACTATTTTTAGGATGTATGGAAAATAAAGAGCAGATTAATAAGAGGACCACCAGGAAATTTCCAAAGGCTCGATAGTCGCTTATAATTGTTATCTTCCATCATTTAATTGTTAATTTTGAAATATTTTTATGGATTTACAGGACCAAATTTATAAATATACGGTTGTTGACTTTTGAATTTCAATAAAGTTGATTTTTATAGAAAGAATGGGTACCTGATTTGTTAAATGAGAACTATCGATAGAACCAAATTTTTGCATTGAATGTAACATCTAGTTAGAAGGTACGGCTATTTTGTTGCTACACTTTTGACACGCCTTATTAAATTTTTCATATTTTTAGTTCCTCAAAATTTAAAAAACCATAACAGTTGTAAAAATTATTATTTTTTAGGGTTCTTATATTATAGAAACGTTTAAGCAACGCAAGGTTGTTTTTCAAAATTAATAATAACAAAAAGTCTATATATTTTTATTTCATTATTAAATTGCAAAACTTATTTTTACTACAGCAAAACTATTTACAAAAGAACAAGGACTATCTCGCTTTCCGGGAGATATAGTCACTCTGGTTACTACAAAAGTAGATACACAATTTCTCTTCTCATGGAAATAAAACCACTTATATTTATTTTATTTCCATGAGAAGAGAAATTGTATCACAAAGAAACCACTATGAATTACAGAAATAAAAGTAGGTATAATTCATCAAGAAAGTGTAATTAAGGGAAAAATAATTTTTAAATAACACCATTTTATTCCTTTGATTTCTTATAGTAGCGCAGTTGCCAGAGCCAGAGAGAAAAAAAAATGATCCCGAGTTTTGGTTGCCCCTGTATGGGAAAAGTGCCATTCGGTAAATTTATGAATATGAAATCAAAATACACCATTTTCGAGGATATTTGGTGAAAAAATTTTGTTATTCCGAGTTACTGATTTTGAGATATTTGGTGTTGAATGAACCCATTTTGGGACATAAATGTGACCATACCTTCAGAACCACCTGGTATAAACCCATACAACCCTATATTTTTGAGAAGCACTCTTCCGAAGGAATTCAATCGAGTAAAAATATATAGGGTGTTTCATTTAAAAAAACATAACTTTGATAAGTCACACATTTATGGGACACCCTGTATGTTGGTAGTTATTTTTGGAACATAACTTTCATTGCTATTTACAACTTTTATTTGAAACATTTTTTCCTATCTTCAAAAGGGAAGCTAAAATTCTCTTGATTCTACACTGACGTTTAATGAAAATGTATGTGAAATGTCAAAGTCAAAGGTACGTTGATAGTGAAAATCGTGTTCTTTTTGATTTTGCGGCCCAAGGGCCAAGGGTTGATATGATTCATTTTCAGACATGGTAGGCGAAAAAATGTATTTTATTTCTTTCTACTGTTTTATTAATAATATTTTTATATGTATTATATATTTTTTACCATTTTAATTTTTTACATTTTACATTTTTATTTACCTTTTTGTATGTGGAGTTAGATGTAAGAGTAGCCCATGGCTAAATCTCGCTCCGTCATTCAAAATTTGTACATTTTAAAAATTTTCTAATACAGACGATTTATTATTATTATTATTATTATTTTTCCGTTATCATAAAATAGTTAGTTTTTCGTTAACTTATACCCTAAACGTACTATATCGTTTGAAAGCTTATTAATTGTACTAACAAATTATAAAATGACTTATAGGGTGATTCATTTAAAATTTTTGAGATATTGCTTGATTTGAGTTCTCTTTCACCCTGTTTTAAAGAAGTCATTAATACTGAGTACAGCCAACGATATAGGAATGACATTTGAATACAAAGTCCTGTTGATTTACTGTTTTGCAGAGTGTCTTTTTTGCTAATAATTGGCCATATATTTTTAAAACACCCATATAATATATTATAATGCTATATTCTTTAACGCTCTCGGTGAGATCTTTTCGATTCTTGAACAAAATATAATTTGATTGATAATTCTAACCAACTTTATCAAGACAAAATTATATCCTAAATCTTCTAGATTTGATCTCATAACAGCTAAAATTCTACAAGAAGTACACAAGTAAATATCTAACAATGATATACCTACAACGCTATATTAAGAACAGCTCATTTCCCTTCCCAATGGAAAGTAGCATTACTTATTCCTCTTCCAAAACTTGGTAAACATTTAGTCGGGTGTGAAACTAGCAACAAAATTAAATGAAATTGAATTCTAAGCCTTTCCTTCAAGGTAATATATTTTAATATTCACGAGATGACCTTTGAGGGTTGTGACATACCATTAAAATAAGGTGTGACTTCTCCAAAAAATTTGTAATAATTTAACAAATACAAGTAATCTCATATTTTGTGCCACCTCAGTAAGGGTAAGAAGTAAGGGGTGAGTTCTCGAAAACTTACTAAAATGAAGATGTAGACTAAATTTGAAAACGTCAAAAAATTTGTAATAATTTAAGAAATCAAAAAAATGTATTCCCAAACTGAGTAGAGTGATCTCTACTCAGACTGGGAATAAAGACAATTCCGGCCTTTTCGTGGTAGATGAAATAATAATATATGCCCTTCAATTCACCCCCTTACAGTGAACCCCAGATTGTGCGGGGGACGGACGGCTATGGGGCGACTTACTGGTGAGTGATGGCGCATTTGCTTTACTGTTGTGGGAAAACCCAGAAAAACCTCACAACACCATCATCGACAACGATGGACTCCTCCAGGATTGAAATCTTTGCAGCGTAAACTAACATCAAAGTAATTAATGTTAAAATATCTGGTCACCGAGCTTCGCTCTTAACATTCAAATCTACATTTTTAAGCAGTCCAATGAATATATAATTTAAGTATTTTTATAACATGACAAATTATTAATTAATTCGCGAAAATCACGGAGTGGGCGACATCTACTTGAACTACTGAAAGGGAGATAAATAAAAAGTTGATTGGCGATTGGCTTGAAAGTAGGCGGGAAAATTAAAAAAGCTGTCAGTGTTAATTTTCAATTGGCTGCAGCTGTTGTTGACGTTTATCAACTGCTTGTCACAGAGGTTAGTTAAATGCATTAAAAGTTGCCTAGTTTTTGGGGATTTCACCCTTTTAGAGCAACATCTACTGACATCTACTGACAGGCCCCGTTTCCGGGACGGGCAACAGCAGCGTGTAGGGCACACGTCCCGTCAACAGAAGATCGCTCAGCTCACTCTATTTATCACTATATAAGAAAAACTCTATGTTCAATTGATTTTATTATTTATTGATCTGCAGTGAAGGAAAATTATAGGTCTGATATTCATACTTGGGTAAAAACCTCCACAAAAACCTGTGACCAGACTCTCGACGTGTGGCAGTTCAGTTACAAAAATAGTTCATTCGTACATTACATTACAATTTGTTCTTGGAAAATACAAAGTCACAATCAACCTTAAAATGTACTATGAAAATAGAGAATTTTAAATGTCTCTTTAAAGTTTCTTGTAAAATAAAAAATTGAAATCTATGTTAATAGTACACGTGTACAAGCATTTATTCTTTTTCTCTTTCTCGCTATGATAATGAAAACTTAAATATTAAAACTGTCCGCATAATAAAATAGTAGCCGTAAGGGGTAGTCTCACACTATCAGGGAAGGGAAGAACCTTTACCCGATGTGCATAAAGCATTTCCACCCGCAAAAAAAAAAAAGATTAGCTTTAGCTTAGGTTAGATCTTTGTAATAAATAAAGAAAAGTAAGATACGTGTGACATTTTGACATTTGTTACATTCTGACAGGTGTCATATTTTGACATTTGTTCATTTTGATAGTTGTTACATTCTGACACGTATCACATTTTAACAGTTGTCACGTTTTTACAGGTGTCACATTTTGACAAGTGTCCATTTTACCAGTGTTACTCAACGTTCCTATAAATATTTACCTAAACCCATGATTTCTGAAATTGAATTGGCAACGTTGTATTTTCAACTTTAAATTTATGAGAATGCTGTCATTTGACAAGCAAATTATTTATATCCGTCAAATGAACCTTTCCTTTTTTATATAAAGCGGCAAATTTAAAATTGAATTCTTTCAGATTAAAACGACAGAAATTAAATAAAGTCAAACCTTTTTACTACTATACTATACAGAAGAAAGGAGTGCAGTATTTAATTTGCAGAACGTAGTACAGGTTCAAGAGGTAGAAATTTTATTTTTACCTCATCCTTCAATGCTTATTTGTAGTTAAAATTTAAATTTTAATACATCTGATCGGCCTAATATAGTTTTTGTCTAGATTTAATTTCGTTTCCATGGTTTTTACTCTAATAAACCTGTTCTTTTGACAGATAAGTCAGACTTTATTTATTCATAGCCGTATCGTATGTATTTTAATTGATTCAGAATTTTGTATTAATATATATTTCAAAATGGCTTCATTCTAAAAATATTATCAGTCCTCCTACATCCTTGAAGGCAGAATTATTAGTAATAGCAAGGCAACATAAAAACAAATTCAAAAAATATATTATAGATGAGATGGCCAGAGAAAAAGGAATTAGAATTCTCAGATTGCCTCCGAACCACGCAGAGTTAAATTCAATTGAACTGATCTGGTCACAATTATTAAAACGTTATGTTTCTCCTGAAGGCAGTTTCAGATGTAAATAGAGAACATTGGGGAAAATGCATTGGTCATGTTAAAAATGTGGAAAATTCATTTAGGAAAGTGGATATATCAATGGATAATTTAATAGAACCTATAGTAATAAATCTCAGAAAAGACAATTATAGTGATACCAGTAGTTTTAGTGAAGACAGTGACTTTTAAAGATAGTTCTTGAACTAACTTTTTTTTTAATCTTTGAGTTTAGGTAAGTACTGAAGCGTTACTTTTAATGCCAAGAGATTAAAAACAGTTTAATCCCAACATATAATCCTCCTTGTTATTTATTGGTTAAATTTAATTCGTTCAATGTTAAAGTGTCAGATGCATAAGGTTTATTTTTATTTTTTGTAAATAATATAATTTTAAAATTTAATCTACGAAGTGGGTATATATATTTTATATGCTGTGACCTTATTTATATTATAGAAACTTATTTTGCAAAGTACGCCTATGGAATGTGACGTTATATCCTCTCTCCTTTATAGTATATTACTATAGAAACAAGTTGCCGTTGCTAGGAAATAAAACTAAAAGCTTAACTTTTCTTGTAAATATCTCGGAAGATCGAATTTTCACAGACATGAGACCTACATTTTTTGCCGATTTAGATAGGAATTAGTCTACCCTGAAAGTTTCATTGAAATCTGACGAGTGGATTTCGAGATCCTCTGGACACACACACACACACACACACACACACACACACACACACACACACACACACACACACACACACATACAAACCTTGCTCGTTTAATAGTATTTGATACGCTACAAATCACGCCCAGAAGTGGGCAATGAAAATTTTATTATTTAAAAGTCTCATTGTCTATAGACCTGGGCACGAACCAGTGCACGAACAGACCTCTAAATCGTACATACTGAAATGTAAACGACTTTACCGCTCAGCCACCGTCGCCGAAATATGTATCCGGTTTTCAAATTTGCTCTAAGTATTATAATGTACTGGTATTGGATATTTTGTCTTGCTGTAATAAAACAGAATGACCTTAAGAGCATACAGGACGCAGACGCCGTCACTAAAAATTTTGATTACTTCTCATGTCGTTAATGGTACATGCATGGATACAATATTTCACCAGTAGGTGTAAAAATAAATACTTGAGACTGCTACAGAGAGAAATAATAATACTCAAAATGTGGGTTTATAAAATGTTTTTTAATCAAATATTTTTTTCCCTGCAGCAGTCTGCTATACACAAATACCTAAATAATTGTAAAGCAAAGTTTTTTCAAATAATCAACCAATTTTAAATGAGAAGGAATCCCCCCAAAATTATATATGTCGCTGGAAAAAGCGCCGCTCAACATCAGCCGGCCTATTTAAAACGATTATTTCTAGGTACAGTGTAAATTGGCAACATTGGATTATTGCACACGCTTGCTGATCTGTCGGGCGCTGTGTAATTTCAGAGAGAAGGTTTGGAAACTTTCGCCAATCCAAATTTTGTTTTTAAAAATATACAGTGTGTCTACTTAAGTTGGAATCATATGGAAAACTTTAAGAAAATTTTAATTTTTAATATTTTTATGACACCCCCGTAACTGACAATTTTGATTTCATTTAAACATTTAAGACCTACAAACCCCTACTAGACTCCCTTTTATAAGGATTAAATTAATCCGGATTAAAAATTTTGATTTTCCCTGTACACCACTAAATATTTTGCAAATTTGATTCCTGCTTAATGATTATAATGTGATGCAGAAATTTTTATGAAGAATAATTTTTTTGAAAAATCAATAAAGAAATTTTTTATTTGTTTTTCATACATACTAACCTCACCGTCAAACATTATTAACAAAAATTGGTATGGAACTGTCGTCTTTTCGTTTTTTTTAACTTTTTCAATGAATTTAAAATTGTCAGTTACGGGGGTGTATCAAAAAATATTAAAAATTCAAATTTTCATAAAGTCGGAATATCTTGTTCAAAATCGGTATGTTGGCGTAGAATGTCATTAGAAACAAATTTTTTTAACAACTTTTTTTTCATATTTCAAAAATAAAGGTACTTTACTCTTAAGCAAAATTCATATTTTTTGACAAACCTCGTATACGACTGCAAAAATTTGACATCTGATAGTTGTATTTTAAGTTTTGGACAATGCACAACTTTTTATGAAGAATAAATTTTTTCACAAAACCAATAATAAGAAAGTTTTCCATATGGTTTAAGTAGACACACTGTATAAGAACTTTTTGCATGTAATTTAATTTTGTGTTAACGCCATTTTTTTCGTTACGTTTTCATTATTAGATTCCAGAATGCGCATAGCGGAGTGAAATTAGGACGAAAATATTCTGAAAATGGAGGTAACAGCTAAGTCAAATTTTTTTAATTTTTTCGATTTTATACATAAAGAGAAGTTTGTAAAAAATTTGCCAATTAATTTGGGCTGGAGCTTCGCGAGATATGTGCCAAAAACGGCATTTTTGGTATTTTTCGAGTGAATTGCTTCACTATTTTTTAAATATTTCCGGCTCTAAGAGTCATGAAAAAATAAAAAAAAAAATTAAAATGCCCGTGAAGAAGTAGGGTATTATGGAGGTTTTAAGCCACAACTTGAGCGTCATACGTTATATCCCTTTATCCGCTATTAAAGTAAACACAGAACGTTAATAACGTATTTCGAAAATGAGTTTTTAAGCCATCCCACTCTTCCGTTATTTACGTGACAGATGCCAGAAATATTTATAACCTTATAAATGAGAACCCTCACTTTGTGATAGTTTAAATAATCATTTACGATTTTTTTTTATTTTAACTGCCTTAAATCGTTTTTTAAATGAAGCCAGAATGAAACAAATACTACAAAAGATAGGTTAGGTAAAAGATTTGTTGTGTCATATCTTCAATGTCTATATCCTATGTTGCCATAACATTTAATTTTATGAAATGTTTTCATTTCATATTTAGGAAAAAAAGTGGTAAGAATGGTGAAAACTATAGACTTACTCAAATCTTCTAAATTTCACATGTATTTATCATAAACTTTGGAGTTCACGATAAAACTTAAATATAAATGTTCTACAGGCGGCACCATGGCGAAATCAATATCAGTTATTAAGGGAACCTTATTTCACCTCTAATAACGTAAAACAATATCAGTTCATAAAGTTTCCCTTATTTTAGCGCTATTGCGCATGCGATGTATAACGTTTAAAGTATATTGGTGTTGAAATAGGTGGCTTAAAACCTCCCTATTGATTCGTATAGTAGGGTTTTATAAAAAATGCATCCTAACCTCAAAAAACGAATTCGGGCACATTATTTTTTTTTACTGAATTGGCAATAAATAACCAAAGAATCCTCGAATTTTCTTAAAAATTGGAGAAAATATGTATTTTTATGTCGGGAAGACATGGTAAAAATAAAAAAAAATGTATTTGTCCAGCCAAAATCGGAATTTTCGAAAAAAAAAATGAATTTGCCGCCATTTTTGGATAAACAATAGTAGAGAAAAAATTTTATCTTAAAAAGAAGGATTTTGTGTGTAATCTTTTCTAAGAAAGTCCAACATTTTATTTCTTTATTTAAATTGTCCAATTTATGGAATAATAAAAAAATAAAAATTCAATTTTTTCCAATTTTTTTATCGCGATATTTATGCTTGATTCTCTTAGAAAAATTGTATTTCAGTCCAAAAAATGTTTAAAAAAATAAAAAAAATATTTCAGGTTCAATAAGATCTTTGTGAGGGAACGAATCAATATAAAAAATGAAAATCGAATTTTTATTTTTTTATTATTCCCTAAATTGGGCACTTTAAATAAAGAAATAAAATGTTCTTAGACAAAAGTACAAACAAAATCCTTTTTAAGATAAAAAATTTGTCTCTACTATTGTTTTTCCAAAAATGGCAGCCAGATACTTTTTTTTAATTTTTACCATGTCTTCCCAACATAAAAATACATATTTTTCCAATTTTTAAGAAAATAGAGGATTCTTTGGTTATTTATTGCCAATTAGTAAAAAAAATAGTGTGCGCGAATTCGTTTTTTGAGGTTAGGATGCATTTTTAAAAAACCTTACTATACGGATCGATACTCTACTTCATTGCGGTCATTTTAATTTTTTTTTTATTTTTCTATGACTCTTATAAACGGAGATATTTAAAAAATAGTGAAGCAATCCACTCGAAAAATACAAAAAATGCCGTTTTTGGCACACATCTCGCGAAACTCCAGCCCAAATTTATTGACAATTTTTTACAAGCTTCTCTTTATGTATAAATTCGAAAAAATTTAAAAAAAAATGACTTAGCTCTTACATCCATATAAAATTCTAATTTCACTCCGCTAGCAGGGGAATTGAGCTGAGAAAAATATTTTTAAAATGCCAGAAAATAGAACGTTGCCACAATGTATCTTGTGAATTGAAATCAAAATATGCATGCCAACAAACTAAATGATAAAGTGGTAGAAGGAGGGAAGTTTCTAAATCAAACTTGATGATTAAACCAGTAAGGAATTCTAATTTATTAGATTCGACATCCTAAGACCGGTTTCTGCCTTTCGGCTTCATCAGTTAGGCTTTTCGAATCCAATAAATAAAAATTCCAAACTCGTACAAGTCAATAGCTATATCCGCTATAAGATAACATTTTTAGATGTGCTACCATCTATGGTAAGAAGAGAGTATTGACATTAAATTTTGACTGAATCTAGTCAAGATGTCACTCTCTTCTTTTTTATCCCTTTCAGAGATTAATACAAAGTGAGTAAACCAGTAAGGAATTTTAATTTATTAGATTCGACATCCTAAGACCGGTTTCTGCCTTAGGATGTCGAATCTAATAAATTAAAATTCCTTACTGGTTTACTCACTTTGTATTAATCTCTGAAAGGGATAAAAAAGAAGAGAGTGACATCTTGACTAGATTCAGTCAAAATTTAATGTCAATACTCTCTTCTTACCATAGATGGTAGCACATCTAAAAATGTTATCTTATAGCGGATATAGCTATTGACTTGTACGAGTTTGGAATTTTATTTATTGGATTCGAAAAACCTAACTGATGAAGTCGAAAGACAGAAACCGGTCTTAGGATGTCGAATCTAATAAATTAAAATTCCTTACTGGTTTACTCACTTTGTATTAATCTCTGAAAGGGATAAAAAAGAAGAGAGTGACATCTTGACTAGATTCAGTCAAAATTTAATGTCAATACTCTCTTCTTACCATAGATGGTAGCACATCTAAAAATGTTATCTTATAGCGGATATAGCTATTGACTTGTACGAGTTTGGAATTTTTATTTATTGGATTCGAAAAGCCTAACTGATGAAGCCGAAAGGCAGAAACCGGTCTTAGGATGTCGAATCTAATAAATTAAAATTCCTTACTGGTTTATTCAATTTGTATTAATCTCTGAAAGGGATAAAAAAGAAGAGAGTGACATCTTGACTAGATTCAGTCAAAATTTAATGTCAATACTCTCTTCTTACCATAGATGGTAGCACATCTAAAAATGTTATCTTATAGCGGATATAGCTATTGACTTGTACGAGTTTGGAATTTTATTTATTGGATTCGAAAAACCTAACTGATGAAGTCGAAAGACAGAAACCGGTCTTAGGATGTCGAATCTAATAAATTAAAATTCCTTACTGGTTTACTCACTTTGTATTAATCTCTGAAAGGGATAAAAAAGAAGAGAGTGACATCTTGACTAGATTCAGTCAAAATTTAATGTCAATACTCTCTTCTTACCATAGATGGTAGCACATCTAAAAATGTTATCTTATAGCGGATATAGCTATTGACTTGTACGAGTTTGGAATTTTTATTTATTGGATTCGAAAAGCCTAACTGATGAAGCCGAAAGGCAGAAACCGGTCTTAGGATGTCGAATCTAATAAATTAAAATTCCTTACTGGTTTATTCAATTTGTATTAATCTCTGAAAGGGATAAAAAAGAAGAGAGTGACATCTTGACTAGATTCAGTCAAAATTTAATGTCAATACTCTCTTCTTACCATAGATGGTAGCACATCTAAAAATGTTATCTTATAGCGGATATAGCTATTGACTTGTACGAGTTTGGAATTTTATTTATTGGATTCGAAAAACCTAACTGATGAAGTCGAAAGACAGAAACCGGTCTTAGGATGTCGAATCTAATAAATTAAAATTCCTTACTGGTTTACTCACTTTGTATTAATCTCTGAAAGGGATAAAAAAGAAGAGAGTGACATCTTGACTAGATTCAGTCAAAATTTAATGTCAATACTCTCTTCTTACCATAGATGGTAGCACATCTAAAAATGTTATCTTATAGCGGATATAGCTATTGACTTGTACGAGTTTGGAATTTTTATTTATTGGATTCGAAAAGCCTAACTGATGAAGCCGAAAGGCAGAAACCGGTCTTAGGATGTCGAATCTAATAAATTAAAATTCCTTACTGGTTTATTCAATTTGTATTAATCTCTGAAAGGGATAAAAAAGAAGAGAGTGACATCTTGACTAGATTCAGTCAAAATTTAATGTCAATACTCTCTTCTTACCATAGATGGTAGCACATCTAAAAATGTTATCTTATAGCGGATATAGCTATTGACTTGTACGAGTTTGGAATTTTATTTATTGGATTCGAAAAACCTAACTGATGAAGTCGAAAGACAGAAACCGGTCTTAGGATGTCGAATCTAATAAATTAAAATTCCTTACTGGTTTACTCACTTTGTATTAATCTCTGAAAGGGATAAAAAAGAAGAGAGTGACATCTTGACTAGATTCAGTCAAAATTTAATGTCAATACTCTCTTCTTACCATAGATGGTAGCACATCTAAAAATGTTATCTTATAGCGGATATAGCTATTGACTTGTACGAGTTTGGAATTTTTATTTATTGGATTCGAAAAGCCTAACTGATGAAGCCGAAAGGCAGAAACCGGTCTTAGGATGTCGAATCTAATAAATTAAAATTCCTTACTGGTTTATTCAATTTGTATTAATCTCTGAAAGGGATAAAAAAGAAGAGAGTGACATCTTGACTAGATTCAGTCAAAATTTAATGTCAATACTCTCTTCTTACCATAGATGGTAGCACATCTAAAAATGTTATCTTATAGCGGATATAGCTATTGACTTGTACGAGTTTGGAATTTTATTTATTGGATTCGAAAAACCTAACTGATGAAGTCGAAAGACAGAAACCGGTCTTAGGATGTCGAATCTAATAAATTAAAATTCCTTACTGGTTTACTCACTTTGTATTAATCTCTGAAAGGGATAAAAAAGAAGAGAGTGACATCTTGACTAGATTCAGTCAAAATTTAATGTCAATACTCTCTTCTTACCATAGATGGTAGCACATCTAAAAATGTTATCTTATAGCGGATATAGCTATTGACTTGTACGAGTTTGGAATTTTTATTTATTGGATTCGAAAAGCCTAACTGATGAAGCCGAAAGGCAGAAACCGGTCTTAGGATGTCGAATCTAATAAATTAAAATTCCTTACTGGTTTACTCACTTTGTATTAATCTCTGAAAGGGATAAAAAAGAAGAGAGTGACATCTTGACTAGATTCAGTCAAAATTTAATGTCAATACTCTCTTCTTACCATAGATGGTAGCACATCTAAAAATGTTATCTTATAGCGGATATAGCTATTGACTTGTACGAGTTTGGAATTTTATTTATTGGATTCGAAAAGCCTAACTGATGAAGTCGAAAGACAGAAACCGGTCTTAGGATGTCGAATCTAATAAATTAAAATTCCTTACTGGTTTACTCACTTTGTATTAATCTCTGAAAGGGATAAAAAAGAAGAGAGTGACATCTTGACTAGATTCAGTCAAAATTTAATGTCAATACTCTCTTCTTACCATAGATGGTAGCACATCTAAAAACTTGATGATGTCACAGCGTACTGTATCCACTTAATGAATGACCAAACTACTCCTGATCGGTGTGATTAGTGTGAGTACTGATAATGAATAAAAAACATTTTTCATAAGACAATTTATTTCGTAACGTTACAAAAATAATTTTTGGTTTTCGTTTAATACCTATACAGCATTCGATTAGTCTATTTGTAGAAAGCTGCAATTTTAATTATTGGTAATAAACTACTAATAAATACCAATATTTCTTCATTGCATCAGAGCATAAGCATTTCAATATTTTAAAATACTATAATTTCGAATATACAGTATTTATTAAAAATTATTCGGAACTATTATATATTGTAAATGTACAGAGCAATAATTAACATTAATATCATATTCCGCATTGGTGTATACAAAAGCAAAATTATGTTATGTAGACATAATTTTCAGACATTTATTCTAGTCTGAAAAGTCTATATAAGCCAGAAAGTACAAAAAAAATTATGACTAATATTTTAGTCAATTGGAAATCTCGCTCTGTGACTGAACCCGACAATAATTTACTATCTCGCACTTTTCACTAATTTCGTTGTTAAAGTGATCTCCAAATTCATGCAATTTGAGAGCGTCATTTATAAAATTTGGCCAATGACTACGTAGTGATCCTTAATATTTTGAAATACATGGTTAAATAGTCGTCTATACTTTTAGTAACACAATCAAGCGGATGTTGCTATTAACTCCTGGCGAAATTGACATTTTTTTATTCTATTCTAAGACCCAACTGACAAGCCAGAAGAAAAGTTAAGTATTTATTTTATTAACATATTGTAAAGCTATGGGAAATCGGTTTTTCGCATATTACTCGGATCGAAACAATTTCTATATATAAAATAAAGGTCTCGCGAAACGCGTAAGGTATACGAAATAGTATTTGCGAGAGAAAGGGAGCGCTAGGCTCCTCCCCGCATCTAGTTTCACAGCTCCTGAGCTAGCGCATCCGCTTTTATAAATACATGGCGCGCACCTGCAGGCCCTAATATAGTTAGAGCTTCGGAGTAAAAAATCTTGAAAGAGAATTGATTGCCCTTGAAAATGAGCCTAGCCCTAAGTCACTAACCTTATCCCTTGCATTTCTATAGGGCAAAACGCTTTCACACCCCTCCCTTCTTTCCTGATTATCGGATCAAGTTCTTCTAAGGCTCAAATCAGAGAGAAAAAATTCCTCATCCGATCGCAAATCAAAAATTTCCCCCATAATCGTTACGAAAATAGAAAAATAATATTTGCAAAATCATCATCTCCTTAATGTATCCTGTAGCAGGGTCATCAAGAAAGAGCTTGTCATTTTGTTGACCCGGATTGGTCGAAAACGAAAACGCTGTGTCTAGGTGCACGCTATCGTGTACAAAATAAAAAACTTGGGTACACGCTAAAACGTCATCACTGACTATGACGTAGTCTTTAAGCGTGCACCGATTTACCTCGCCTTAGACATTCAACCGTGCACGTTAAATAAATGACATTCAGTAAAAATGTTCAAACGTGTATGTTCGTTTGTGTTGATTTTTTCTTATGTGAATATAATTATAAATACAAATTATGGATGTGGTCAGGTGTTTAGTTCCTTTGAGAAATTTCAAAACGGTTTGAGGCAATATAAAATTAGACGTAACAGATCTATCGAAACCGCTAGGAAAGTTTCAAAACGTTCATTAGATGCCAAATTAAAGTATTATAAAGCACATTATAACTGCATACACGGCGGGAAATTGAGACTGAGAGGAAAAGGATTCAGGAAAACTAGGTGGGTATTGGTAGCAGCTGTATTTTGAAACATTTTCCTACTGTTTTGAACGATGCTTAGGCCTACCTCAGACGAGACACTCGGTGGCTAGACACCTACTCACCATTGCAGTAGATGGGAGCACTCAGACGGTATTCTGTGTCAGGAGCCACTGAAGGTGTCTAGTTCAGAAGTAGAAAACTGAAGCGAGGGGAAAAAAAGAAAAAACTTGCATTAATTAATGTTAAATACAATTTTTCATGAAAATAAACCCCTCTCGAGTTATAGGGCGTAGAAAATTACGATTTTCACCACAAAAATCGTACATTTATAAATTTTTTTAAAATATAACCGAAAAAAGTATTACGTAAAAATTGATATGAACTAATTTTATGACCTTGAGCTAACAATTAAAATGCTTTTTTTTTATTTTTCTACGATTAATACGAAGTAAGATATGACAATTCAAAAATGGGTGTTTAAAGAAACTGGATCGTTCTAGCGTAAATATCTGGAAAAATATGGCTTCCACAAAAAAATGTATACAGGGTGGGCCAAACCTCTGTCCTCAGAGGATTACGTCGTTGTGGTAAGAGATAAAACTTTCAAATTTTGTGTGAGCAAGTACAGTCACTGGGTGCACATTTTGAAAATAGTTTCGATTCCACAGGGTGTTCCAAAAACTCGTGGCAACACAAACTTACATTTTTTTAAATGGAACATACTATATTTTATTCAAGATTCGAAAAGATCTCACCGAGAGCGTTAAAAAAAATAGCATGGTAATATATTATATGGGTGTTTCAAAAAGATATGGCCAATTATTATCAAAAATGACCCCATCTTTAACACTCTGTAAAACAGTAAATCAAAATAAATCAACAGGTCTTTGTATTCAAATGTCATTCTCATATCGTTGGCTGTGCTCACTATTTATTACTTTCTTTATCTGTGGCTTCTTTAATATAGGGCGAAACAGAATTCAGATCAAGCAATATCTCAAAATTTTCAAATGGATCACCCTTTGTCTTTTTATAATTTGTTAGTACAATTATTAATAATCTTTCAAACGATATAGATAAGTTAGGGTATAAGTTAATGGGAAACTGTAAATATTTTATGATAACGGAAAAATCATGCATTTTACGTACTCAAATTACATGGTATTAAAGGGTAAACATTTTTTCTTTTTTTGCCGTTTGGGGGGTGAAGTCGACTCGGAGAGAAGATCCAACATCACCATCGTGTTCAGCATCCTTGAAAACGGGAGATAATGCGGGTTTTCTCGTTTATAGCGAAGAACAAACTTTTCACCCTTTCGGGGGTTATTTTTGGCCGTTTGAGGGGTGGGGTTATCTCTAAAAGAATTGTCACCAACGCCATCGTGTCCAGCAACCTCGAAAATGGGGAGTTACGTTAGTTTTGCCGGTGAAAGACGCGATTCACAATTTTGAGGGTGGATTTTGGCCGTTTGGGGGGTGGGGCCAACTCGAAACGAATTTTAACCCTAGTCATCGTGTTCAGCATCCTCGAAAACGGGGTTTTTTTTCGGCTCACAGAATGGACTAATACTTTCGAATATCTTTATAAAGGTATGCGGTCCTCTGGTGGTAACAGTAAAAAATAATAGACACATCCAAAATTACGATTACAATTTGTAGAATATTCTAATGCCTTAGAAAACCTAAAATATACTACAGTACGTTTCATGTAAAAGTTTAATACCATTTAATTTGTGTACGTAAAATGCATGATTTTTCCGTTATCATGAAATATTTACAGTTTTCCATGAACTTATACCCTTTGAAAGCTTATTAATTGTATTAACAAATTGCAAAAAGACTTATAGGGTGATCCATTTGAAAATTTTGAGATATTGCTTGATTTGAGTTCTGTTTCACCCTGTATTAAAGCAGCCACAGATGAAGAAAGTAATTAATAGTGAGCATAGCGAACGATATGAAAATGACATTTGAATACAAAGACCTGTTGATTTATTTTGATTTACTGTTTTACAGAGTGTTAAAGATGGGGTTATTTTTGATAATAATTGGCCATATCTTTTTGAAACACCCGTATAATATATTAACATGCTATATTTTTTTAACGCTCTCGGTGAGATCTTTTCGATTCTTGAATAAAATATAGTATGTTCCATTTAAAAAAATGTAAGTTTGCGTTGCCGCGAGTTTTTGGAACACCCTGTATAATCGAAACTATTTTCAAAATGTGCACCCAGTAACTATATTAGCTCACACAAAATTAGAAAGTTTTATCTCTTACCACAATGACGTAATCCTCTGACGACAGAGCAGGTTTGGCCCACCCTGTATAACATCATAATGTTTTGGACGAAATTCAGTTTATGCGTTTTCGCGAGCCCTTTATTTTATATCTAGAAACCGTTTCGATCCAAATAAAACTCAGCGAGTAATATGCGAAAAACCGATTTCCCATATCTTTACATGATGATTTCCCCCCTCCACACGTCCCTTAGCTTCCATATAGTGATCACGTGAAAGAGGGACTTTGCATCTAGGAAACCACAAAAAAAATCGAAAAGAGCGACTTCGTTTATTGGTTTTTTTTGTTCGCCAGATCGACTCTACTGTTTAGGATAAAACCATGAGCAAAGCACTTGGTAGTACGAGATTAGTTAGATGTTTATTTACTGCTTTGGCATTAATTCAGATTTCCAGTGTTTTTTTTTGTACCATATGGTTTATATGGAGAATTTTGTAAATAATCGAACTATTGTAGTGACCATTTTTAGTTTCATAACTTATTATTCCATTCCAAAAACAAATTGTGCGAGAGAGACAGCTTAGTAGCATTTTCTCTCAATTAGGAATGCATATTTGTTTTAGACACAAATTCGACATCTAAATATACGAGATTTTAATACTGTTTTTTGTTTTAATTAATGGACTACGTTTGAGCACACAAATGTTACAAGACAAGGCACAAAAGCAGTTAAAATATTATTTGTGTATCATAGATTGAGATTAAAAACAGAATTCAGATATAACGTTTTTACTCTATAAACACTATTTAAAGAAGATTTAATAAAACAGGTAGTAGATTTAAAAAAATTACTACCTACTAAATGTTTTTTGAATTGTAAATTCAAATTTCCAATTCCATGTAATTATTTCAAAATTTTTGTTTTTATCATTTTTAATGTTAATGTTTCCTACCCAGCAAACACATACAGTCGAAATAACATCGGCCGACGGGACGTTTGGATTGATCGGCATTCTGCTACATCGGCGATGTATCAACGGGCCTATGCCAATTTTCTGCAGCCTTCCCGATAATCGATTAAACCGAAATGGCTTTTTATCGAAACGACTCGAAACGCCAATCGTCGGTTTGGAAACGAGTGCCGACACCGATTTGACTTTTAACAGCGCATGCGCTGTGCTGTTTTTTTTTCTTGTCTTTTGCATTCACCTTCAACTGCTTGCGCTTCGCCATACTTGATTTCGTTTTAGTTCTAGTTTGAGGTTATATACGATATATAGACGATATATTGCGAAAATATGAGTGAACGAGAACAATTATATGAAGATCCAGATTTTGTAAGAAGGTATTAGTATCAAATTCATGTATTCTTTAATATGAGTTCAGTTTTAAAATCAAAGATAAAGTCTAGCCGTCAACGGATTCGAATTGCCAAAAGACGTGCTGAAAATATTATTAAATACTTCTAAACCACATAAGATTTTAAGTAATATACATACAGAGAAACCTACTGTTGAAACTGAACAGTCTGTTGACTTAAATAATAATAATATACGCCCTGCAATTCACTCCCTTACGAGTGAACCCCAGAAGCTCTGCAGCTTGTGCGGGGGAGGGACGGCTATTATTATTATTTGCCGTGGCGCTCAATATTAATAATTATTATTTTTTCATCTGTCAAAACAGTCAGATTTTACAAGCAATCCCAGAAAAAAGGAAGGTGAGTTCTAATGCTCTCAAAAAACGAGAAATTTTGAAATGGCACTGTCCTGGAGTGAAGAAGAACCCGTAGGCCTCCAAAGAAAATTTTATCACATTGCTGCATATGAATTGGCTTGGGAGAGGTGCCACCCAAATTACTCTACGACTCACAGGATTGATCCGTTTTAGACGTGCGTCACCTTAAAATGTTCGTCTTGAGTTTACCTATCGACCCTTGTTCCGGGATTTTTGATTTCGAATTTTATTTTTCTGTAATTTGTGTCCAAAAATTTGTGCGAATTTTTGGAAATTTTCCGAGATTCTGGAATTTGGCGATTTCCTGGCCAAATTAAATGGCCAAAAATATCCTCAAACATTCTGAGAAAATTTGTACGTATTGCTGGATTGATTACAAACACTTTTTATTGAAACAAATTTAGATTTTTGTTCCAATAGATTTTTGAGGAACAATTTCCTTTCGCATCAATAGTTTTGGATCACTATGGTCGTTTTTAGGCATGACGGCCAATTTGTCTCGCAATTTGACGTAGGGGTTGTCAAGAGGAAAAAGATTCCTTCAAAAAAAGTTTTGTAAAAACTCAATGTTGCGTTCGCTAGGATGACTTTTGCACCCAAAATCGCCATTTTTCCATGAAAGTAAATTTTTGGACACAAATTACAGAAAAATAAAATTCGAAATCAAAAATCCCGGAACAAGGGTCGATAGGCAAACTCAAGACGAACATTTTAAGGTGACGCACGTCTAAAACGAATCAATCCTGTGAGTCGTGGAGTAATTTGGGTGGAGAAGCAGCAAATTGTAAGGTATTCTTTTTAAAATCGAGACAGACAACCGTGGTGTAACGGTTTCATTTTTTTCCCTAGATTCTAAATTATTTTTTGGATGCCCCTGGTATCAATCTTTTTTATTTTGACAGTAGTGACTGACGTTAGGAATGGATGACAATTCCTAACTGTTCTAGTTTATTTTAATTTTGCGTTTTACTCCAATATATCCACCGTTTTAGTTTTAAAAGGGTATTTAATTTTTGGTATGCGATAATATTTAGATTTTATAGTAAAAATTGTAAAACGAACGTTGACGACAAGTTCGTTTGTATTTTGATGTGGATCTTTTGGAAAGTCGGTAATGTAGATTTTATTTTCGAGTTGCTATTAGGATTGGTCCTAAAGGTCACATTTCTCTCTCTTTCCACTGGATTAACACCACTTAGTTGTTAAAAAAGTTTTTTTATTGACGTTTCGGCTTTCCAGATCGAAAGCCGTTATCAAAATGACATAAAATAAATAAATTTACTAGAAACAGAACACTTGATAATCTTGCAAAAATATGACATCAACATAGTATACATAGAATAAGATTTTGAGATTGAAGATGTCAAAATCTGTTTCAATCATATTTTTGTGACGTTTCTGGGAACGAATTTTTGAAAGGATAGCGCATTTGCATATTATAAGAGAATTTATACTTCGTCATAAATGAAGTTTTCTTATTAATATTATCATAAGAAAAAACCAGATAAAAACTTATGATACTATCCCGATATAGAGGGTATCCTTTTTGCAATTAACTCTTTTTGTAAAATAGGTATCCAAATTTTTGAAATATCAACCGAACAATTAGAAACACATTCGTTATTATTTAAGCATATCAATGCTGCTTCTTTAACTTTGCGGTTATAATTATTCGGTTCTTTTAATAATCTAGTTGAAGAATTCCATTGTATTTTATGACCAAAATCCCATGCATGTTCACATATTTTAGATTTTTCGAATTGTTTATTTTTAATGTACGATTGGTGTTCATTAAGTCTAATATGAAAAGGTCTAGATGTTTCTCCTATATAAAATTTATTACATTCGCATGGAATTTTGTAAATACAATTTTTGGTGTTTTGAATTTCATTAAAAGGTTTTGTATTTACTACTAAAGATTTTAATGTATTATTAGTTTGAAAAACTGTTTTTAAATTAAATTTATTGCCAATCCTTCTAATTTTTTCGGATAATTTTGGAATATAAGGGATTTTTACTATATTTGAAAGAATTATTGGGGGGTTTAAATTTTGATCTTTAGTTTTGATGTCTCGGTAAAGTTCACGATTTATAAATTTACTTGGGTAGTTGTTCTTAATCAAGACAGATTTAACAAGTGATAATTCATTATTTAAGATATTGTCATTTGAACAAATTGTTTTTGCTCTATCGGAAAGAGATTTGACAATACCTCGTTTAACACAAATTGAGTGGTTTGAATTAAAATTTAGATATCTATTTGTATGTGTTTCTTTTCTAAAAACTGATGTATCAAAACAATTGTTGTTATTGTGTATTAGTACATCAAGAAACGGTAATTTTTTTTTATTATTTTCAATTTCAATTGTAAATTTAATAGTAGGTTCCGAATTATTAATAGTATATAAAAATGTATCAATATTTTCCCTATCGTGTTGCCAAATTGCAAAGATATCATCTACATATCTAAACCAGACAGAAGGTCTTAAATTTTGTTTGTTTACAATTTCCATTTCAAAATTCTCCATGAAAATATCACACAATTTTGGTGATAAAGGAGAACCCATTGCCATGCCAAAATTTTGCTGATAAAAATAACTATTTAAATGAAAATATGTAGTTTTAATACATAGTTCCAATAATTCTAGAATTGATGAGACGCTTAATTTAGTTCTATTTATTAATGTATTATCATTTGTCAACTTTTTTCTCACAAGATTAAGAGTTTTATCGACAGGAACATTTGGAAATAAACTGACTACATCAAAACTAACCATTATATCTGAATTTGTAATTTTGATTTTTGATAATTTTTCTAAAAAATGTTTTGAATTTTTGATAAAGGAATTAGTATTTCCTGATAACGGATTTATTATTTTAAGTAGAAATCTTGCTAAATTTTTACAAGGTGAATTTATAGAACTTATTATTGGTCTTAATGGTATTTGTTGTTTATGAATTTTGGGTAAACCATAAAAATGTGGAGGTTTACTATAATGAGAAGTAAGAGATCTTCGTTCTTTATCACTTAGGAATTTTTTATTTTTATATAAAGTTTTGTAAATTTTGTTTTCAATACTAGTAGTTGGATCTTTATTTAATTTTGAATAATTTTCAATAATTTCGTTAATTTTGTTATCATAATCTGTTTTGTTCATGACAACCGTCGCGTTACCTTTATCTGCCGGTAAAATATTAATTGTATTGTCATTTTTTAAATTTTTAATTGATTTAAATTCTGCGGAGGTTAAATTTTGATTAATTTTGTAAGATTTTTCTAATTCAATTTTGCAAAAATATGATTGAAACAGATTTTGACATCTTCAATCTCAAAATCTTATTCTATGTATACTATGTTGATGTCATATTTTTGCAAGATTATCAAGTGTTCTGTTTCTAGTAAATTTATTTATTTTATGTCATTTTGATAACGGCTTTCGATCTGGAAAGCCGAAACGTCAATAAAAAAACTTTTTTAACAACTAAGTGGTTTTAATCCAGTGGAAAGAGAGAGAAATTAAAATACAAACCACTATGAGCTTCCGAAATGAATTAAACGTCACATGACTGACGCCAAATTTTCCAATTGGTTACGGAAATTCAGAGATTTGGGGAGGATGCGCGGTTTTTGTTTTAGAAAAGTTTGTTGTCGAAGAAGAGCTTTCAAATTTAGAGAAGCGTCGGTTTATTTTTTCATTTGGAAGAAGCATATAGTGGCAAATTGCCATCCCTAAGTTGTTTGGGGGATTAAAAGTGCCATTCCATCTGCGAACAAATTGTAGGCGACATTTTGGTGTGTTATATACTGTTAAGTATTGGGATAATCGCCTTTGTTCGCTCGACTGTCGTCGGATTATTGGAATAATTTGCCGTACTTGTAAGACAACTCTACTGCCTAGCTGATTTCTGTTGACTATTGGAAAATTTGATTTGGATTTTATTATTTGGAAACTTTATTTTGGATTTGGTCTACTGGAAATTAATTTGATTTAGATTTGGAACATAGAAGATTTTAGATGACAAACAGTTTGATAAATTTATTTTTTGTATTCTTTCGTCAATGTTTTGTTGAGTTGCGTTTTTGTAGTTTTCTTTGTATCGCCCTTAATTTTAAGTATTTTATTATTCCATTTAGCATTGGTACCACGGCTAAATGAGAACGTTTCTGTTTAGTTAGTTGTTTTTGAACCATATTTTTTTGTTTTTTTAAAATTGCCATTTGAACATTTTTATATTTAATCTACGCACTTTTGTATATATTTAATTATTTGTTTGGGATTGGGGTTATTCGTTTAAATAAATCGGTGATATATTGGAGTTTTGTCTTGCATTTACCACTTTTGTTGATTTTCAGAGGTAAATTAGGTCAGATAAGCTAATTTAAATCAACTGGCGCCTCCCGAGCACTTTAAAAAAGTAAGATTTCGATCAATATTATAAATTGGAACCACGACCGTCTCCACTACAGAGTTACGCCGATAGGCATAAGGTTGAGATCGACAACCCACCTTTATATGTTTTATAGGCGTATAGGGTGTTACAGTGGAAGAGAGACCGGAAGAGTTGAATATAACCCAGTGTTTTCGAAGACAGCACTAGGGGGAAATCAGAAGTTGGCCGACAGTAAATGGTTGGTAGCAAACACTGCAGAAGATTGTGTTTGTCGGGTAAGATTGTTTAAACAAATTATAGGAAGACGGGGAAACCATATCACATGTGAAAAGTTTTTATTAACTCCAAATCCTTTCTGGCAAAAAACAAATTCGAAAGGATGGTCTAAGAATTCTCCTATTGGGATAAACGAAATATCTAAATGGACGATCAAGCGGGTGAAAATTATGAACCATTCTAATCGAGCTGCCGCCGTAACTGAATTGTCCAGGAGTGGTATAGGTGAACAAAAACTTGTGAAAATTACGGAACATAGCAACCCATCGTCATTAAAACCTTACCTTCAGTTAGATAGAGAAATCATTGGTTCCATTCGTAATACCATCCAGGAAACAGTTACTACCACCGCTCAAAATACTATGCAGCAAAATATTAACAAAAGACACGAAAGTTCTGAAAATCAAGCTATTTTTAATAATTGTGTTTTTAACAATTGTACTTTTCCGTTAAATTAAATAAACTAATTTACATCTCATTTTTTAATTTATTGATTTACATATTCATTAAATTGTCTTACCGAATTACACTCTAGCTTTTTTTTTGAGTCGAAGTAAACTTGACATTTATAATTCGAATTTTGTTGCCTTTAGGTAATTCAACTCAAAAAACTGCCAGAAAAAATTAATCGTCTTATCGTAATCGTAATTTTTTCAGAGGTAGTTTTTTCGTTAAATTGCCAGGCAACAAAATTCTTATTGATGCATGTCAAGTTTACAAAAAAAAAAGCTCTCGTGTAATTAGTTTATGTCTATTTTTTAGGAGTTAAATATTTATTTTTTGTTTAATAACTTTTTCAAGGATATTTTTCGTTTTGTTTTTTAGTGAGTAATTAGTTTATGTTTATTTTTTTAGGAGTTAAATGTTTATTTTTGTTTAATAACTTTTTCAAGGATATTTTGTTTTTTAGTGAGTAATTAGTTTATTTTTTTAGGAGTTAAATGATAATTTTTTATCCTTTTTTTTTCTATAACAATTAATAAAATTATTTTTTATTTATATATTTTTGTTTAATTATGTCTAAAATCCTTTAAAGAAAACCCATTTAAGCGATTTTTATTATTGCTAAAGAAAAAAATATATTTCTTACATTTTCTTTCATATTACTAAAGCAAAACATCATTAAAAAACGCGCTTTGCCGATTAATAATCACAAATCCGCCATAGCAGAAATTTCGCGTCCCGTCAGTCTTTAGATGTGCTGTTCGGCTGTCAACATCTGCTGTCGGCGCTGGGCCGATGATACCAAAAAGCATCGGGCGACGTAAAAAACGCAAGTTTGTGTTTGCTGGGTATCTTTATAAATTTACCATCTTATTTATAAGTAAACCTGCAGATTAGATTCCGGATTTTGTCAACGGAGATACGATGGCGCCGCTGAATGTTTGTTCAGAATATTGAATAAAGTAAATCAAGCAAATATTATAAGTGAAAAAATTCATTCAGAAATAGTTGCTTAAACATACAATCAATTGGCACAAGTTTATAATAACATTGAATATAGTTAAATTAAGTAACTGAAATATACATATGATCTTAAACAAATACCAACTAATTGTAAGAAATATAACTTTTTAAGTTTTTGCATAAAATTGTCTTAAAGCATCATATATGGCATAAAAACAGTCTACAATTTTCTCAATTTTTTTTAAGTATACCATTTATAAGTATCCAGTCTAAGTACATACTACAATAACCATATTAAAAAATTTCTAGTATACAAGAAGTTTTCTTTTACAAGGAGTACATCATTTAAGTCAAAGTAACACTAAAGGCACTTACATATGTATTAGCAGTATGACATCAAGTGAAAAATGCATTTTGTTATTACTTTTAAACTATTGTGACGACATTAATAAGGTTTGGACAATATGTAGCAAATAATTATTTATGGACAAGATAATAAACCTAAAAAAAGATAATTTTTTTAGGTCAGAAACGCTTCCAATTTTTGATTCATGAATTTTTTACGCTTAATTCATACCTTCTTTTTCAATAACCAACGGTAGAATTTTTTAGTTGAAATACTGATTCGGATAGTGTAAGGTCCAAGGATGAAATGTAAGTAAATAGTGTTGTTATACTTTTAAGAGAAAAATTATAACTTCTTGTATCTCAGAAATTTATCACATTTTATCTTAATCTTGTGTCACCTTAAAGCCAAGAAAAAATTGTATTAACGAAGTACAACCTATGATTGATTCTGATGGTATTCTGGTCTCCCCGCTAGTTGCAGTAAATACCGATCCGGATGGTCCAACCAATCAGCGGCACTCAATTTTACTACACGTTGCTTTTCGACTTCTTTCGCTTCCCACTTCTTGACTTCCAACTGACGTTCTCTACTTACCTGATCTCCACACCCCCATACTTCTACGCATTCTAAGTAATATGGAATTTTTTGCCTTTCAATCTAAAATCAAAAAGGTTACGAGTTAGAATATCAGATAAGATTCATTTCGGAAGCTCTCTTTTTCCGTCTGGAATAAAACCACTTATTTTCTTGAAAAAAGTTTTAATTTGACATTTCGACTTCTAATTCTGAAGTCGTTTTCAAAATGACATAACAAAATATATAATAAAAATTTACTATCGAAACAGAACACTTGATAATCTTACACAAGATAATTCCAAAAGGCCTAAGACTTAAAACTACAATAAAGAACAACAAGATATGGAGAATTTTAAATAGAGCAGAACACGCCATGGTCAGAGAGAGGATTCAGTTCCATAGGTTTAACAAATTTAATTTAGAAAAAGATATAGAGGATATTAAATCATATTTGTATAATCGGGTATCCAGATTTGATTTCCATAAAATAATCCATTGTGTTTAAATAGTTATGAGAAAGAATTCAATTCTACCAAAAATAGACAATTAAGAGAAATTTCTCTCTCTTTCCACTGGATTAAAACCACTTAGTTGTTAAAAAAGTTTTTTTATTGACGTTTCGGCTTTCCAGATCGAAAGCCGTTATCAAAATGACATAAAATAAATAAATTTACTATCAAGTGTTCTGTTTCTAGTAAATTTATTTATTTTATGTCATTTTGATAACGGCTTTCGATCTGGAAAGCCGAAACGTCAATAAAAAAACTTTTTTAACAACTAAGTGGTTTTAATTCAGTGGAAAGAGAGAGAAATTAAAATACAAACCACAATGAGCTTCCGAAATGAATTAAGAGGAAGTTGTACCATACTATAAAACAGTGTATGCAAGGGTTTCGTAGTCCCATGCTTTTTTGATTCATTTTTCATTTTTAGAGAATGACAAAATAAGTACTTATTGGTAAAGGTCTAATCTATGCCCCCATGAAGTCGCTTTTTCAAAATTTGATTTAGTTTTTACAAAAAAAATCGCAAAATTCCATTATTTTTTTATAATTTTTCCCATTTTTTTTTTAAAGAACCAAAGCAAATTTCAAAAAAATGAGTTCTTCCGAGCATAGATTAGACCTTTACCAATATGTACTTATTTTTTCATTCTCTCAAAATGAAAAATGAATCTAAAAAGCATGGGACTACGAAACCCTTGCAAAACAACATTTTACGTACAATAACGTGGCGCCACCCTCAGAATTCAAAGGAAATAATCGTTTATGAATGGAGATAAAATACTTTCACATATTTAAATGTTTACGAGGGATAGACAGATTGGTGAAGAATTATAATTTCTGTGGAATATTAAATTATTAGTAAATGTTCTTGTTTATTGATGTTAAAACCACTTTTTTAGATTAAAAATGTTTTTTAATTTAACATTTCGACTTTGACTATAAAGTCTTTTTCAAAAATTGACATAACAAAAAATATAATAATAAGGTAAATAAATAAGGTGTCAAAATATATTGTATTTAAAATTATAGCGCATTTGCATATTATAAGAAAATTTATATTTTGTCATAAATTAAGTTATCATAATAATATTATCATAATCTGTGATGATGTTTTGAGGTTTTTCTGGGTTTTCCCTCAACTGCAAAGAAGCTGTGCCATCAATCATCAGTGAGTCAGTCCAGAGCGCCATGCAAAATAATAATAATAATAATAGCCGTCCCTCCCCCGCACAAGATCTACATCAGGGGTAGACTCGTTAGGTGGTGAATTGAAGGGCTTATATTAATATTATTATATTATTATAAGAAAAAAGCCAGATAAAAAAGTTATACTATCCCGATACAGAGGGTATCCTTTTTGCAATAGAAACACATTAAGCATATCAGTGCCTCAAGTGCCGCTTCTTTAACTTTGCGGTTATAATTCTGTAGCCGCAGTGAGTGCAGATAAATGTATTTATATATATATCTAGTATCCGTGAGTAACGAATAAGTAATTCAAAATAAATGTTATTTAATTTTTTAATCCTAACATTATCCAATTATTTGTCTTTCTATATTGTTTATTTTATCTTTAGAGGAAGTTGTACTATACTATAAAACAGTGTACGCAAGGGTTTCGTAGTCCCATGCTTTCTAGATTCATTTTTCATTTTTAGAGAATGAAAAAATAAGTACTTATTGGTAAAGGTCTAATCTATGCCCCGATGAAGTCGCTTTTTCAAAATTTGATTTAGTTTTTTCTAAAAAAAAATCGCAAAATTCCATGTTTTTGATGATTTTTTCCATTTTTATTTAGAAAAAAACCAAAGCATGTTTTAATAAAGTGAGAACGTGGGAACATAGATTAGGTCTTTACCAACAAGTACAAATTCTTTTATAAATAATTAAAAATATACCTTAAAAGTTAGGGACATTTTGCATCGGTTAAGTGGCGCCGGTCTCATAATAGCGTCTGGGTTTACCTGTTTTGATCCTCCAAATTATTATTAAGTATGTTTTGATCGATTCTTCTAATTACCATCAACTGTAGCCAATAGAAAAGAAGAGTGAAAACCCTTCACAACAAGCGGGAAGGAAGGGAATTCTGTATTTCTGGAGCTATCTTATATGTTTTATCTGTGCTCAGTGAAAGTATTGTGATTAATATTCAAGAATATCAAAAACACGTAAAGGTTCAAAGACACGATTATGGTTATCATATCATAGACTGTCATCTAGATCCAAATGTCGCGGAATAAATAAGGTAAGTTGAACTGGAATCGTACGTAAATATTTTATTATACCGGATGCCCTGACAATAACCCACCATATTTCTGAAACACGTATTTGATGTTACAACATTGTTTTTAATTAATTTTTTTTGTATTTTAAATAGGCTATAATTTTTTCACAGCAAAATATGTCTTTTTTATTTTATACAAATTTCATTTAAAAAAAGCCTTATTTTCAAGCGAAATTTTCATTATCATCAAAAATATGAAAAAATTAGGCTTTTTTATTTTAATTTAAATTCGCAGGGAGACAAAAATTAACTTTCGGTTTTCAGCGTTTTTCTCGATAATTTTGAGGTTATGTTGAAAAATGATTAATACAAAAGTTTTTAATTATCTACAACTTTTACGCTAAACTTATTTCGATAGAATGCATATTTCAGCCACAAATCGTAAAAAATAATATCCAAACGTATATTTAGCTCTCCTTCCGGAACTTTTACTCAGTCCACTTGATTTTTCTTAATTTACTCTAAATTTTCCAATGGCCCAAATACTGCTAAGAATTTTTTTGTTTGTAAAAATGATTGGCCCTGGTTTATTGGGTCAACTCAACCTTGAAAAAATATACAAGCACAGAGGTACTTTGCTACTGATTTTTTGTTTTAATTTTATTGAAGGTTTTAAAGTTACTTTTTTAATATTATTTATTTTCAAACTTTTTTAATTATATTTTATTAAATATGAGTGTTCCAGACTTTTTAACATTTTTGATTTAATTATTTGATACCACCAGTTAACTTGTATTTTTATAAAATTAATTACACTTATAATATACTTGATTTGGTATTCATTAAATCGAGTTTGAATTTTGTTTCTTTTTATTTCAATAGAATTGTAAATTTATAAGTTTGTAAATATTTTTGTAAATTAAATTTTGAAGAAAAAAACTTTGATTTATGCTAATTTTGTAAATTAATTTAATGAAAAAAAATTAATTTAAACACTCTAACATATAAAGACTGTGACTTTTGCCAAGACAGAATTGTGCTTGGACAAATAATTTTATTTGAAGTTGACTCAAAATCACTTGAGTCATTTTATATTTTGGCATTATCTTTACACAACTTTCTTTTTTGTATGTAAACGGGCAACACTACCAAGAGAACCAGAATTTGACCCGACCGATATCCAAACTAAGGACAATATCTGAATCGACGCAGAGGAAATTCCAGAAGAGGACCCGACTGGTATCCACTCCGAAAAAATTGAAGACTAAAGTATATAAGATATTGTTCCATTTGTTGAAGAATATTCAATATATAATTTCTAAATTTTATCTTTTGTTTTATATGTATCTATAAAAGTGTCTACATTCTCGAACCTGACCTAAGCCAGCGGTATATTTATCGGAATTTAAATAAATCTCAAAAAAAAATTAAAATTGACTGGAAGTAATTCAGTTATTCAATTTTAATAATTCTTAACTCAATTATTAATTTACGAAACTCTCCTTTTTTATATTTTGAATAGTTTGCAAAATATATCAATTCATTTATCTTTAAATCATTTATAATTATTTTTAATATAATTTAACAAAACCAACCTCGTAAATGAGATTTGAAAAAAAAGTTTGCATCAATTTCAAAAATCGGAATGTTTTTTTGCTATTTGCAATCCGATTGTACATTTTCCTTTGTAGTAATGAATGATTGATTTTCATTTATACATATCCAAAATATATAATTTCAGATTAATAAAGAATATTTAGATTCGAATTGTCTAAATCGAGCCACTATTTACCTTTTATTCAACTGACTGAACGTCAATACAAATGTAATATCAAAATGGATCACCAACTTTTTTTAACCAATAAGAAGCTTTCGTTTCAGCTCGTTACTATAGCAACCCACAAAACTTTGCGGAAGTTTTTTCCTCCTGCCTGGGTACCCTGGGCGTGATTACAGCAATAGTATTATTTATACATATTTTAGTATTATATGGTGTTTAATTCTGAACTTTTTGTCTTATAACTTCCACACTTTCTTTCCCGAAACGAGACATTCTACAAAAATGACACAAAACTAAAGTAAAAAATGTGAAATTGCACTGAGTCAATATGACACATAATTTACCTATTGACAGGCAAATGTCATGTTATAATTTTTTTATATTACTTTGGCGTGAAATTTTCTTACCGAACCTTCCACACATTTTTGAATTACTTGTAATATATCTAGCCGGGGCCGCAACTGTAGCCACGGCTAGACAACGTCATTGTATGACATAACACATGACACAACCACGACTTGTATTGTAGAAGTTTAGTAGAAATAAAAGTTAATTAATAATTATTGTGTATTTACTGAAATATCTATAACCAGAACTAGGAAATAAGACATTACTACATGGAAATATCTCCTCCAGCATGAATTTTTTAAACTATCACTAAGCAGTTGATCAAATACGGTACATTTTTGACTATCTTGGTTGTAAAAGAATGAATGCTTTAACGTTTAAAAATTTTCTACAATTACCTATCCAATAACGTCCATTCATATAAAATTCACGAATTTTTAAAAAGGAACACGAGTAACAAATAAATAATATTTGTTGGGTAATTTATACACATTGAAATATTACTTCTAAATAGCTACTGTGTTTCAAGTTCAATCCTGATCACGGACATATTTCATGAAGTTGGTCATACTACTACTTTAATGCGCATGTGCGCCACTACGAGAAAATTTGCCCTTTTGTAAACGCGTATGCGAAACGTCATGTCCTTCTATGGCAGCTTTCACAGTTGGCAGCACGACAACGACACGACATGGTGCAGGAATGAATTTACATTGAAAGCGATGTAGTGGCTTCGTCGATTTCAATGAAAATTCATTCCTACTCCATGTCGTGTCGTTGTCGTGCTGCATGGTGTGAAAGCGCCCTATCTCAGGGATACAGTTCTGTGGTTCTAATTAATGATTATAAGAGACGTTCATTTCCGAAGTGCGCCTTGACGGTTTCAAACAAAATTTTACAGGAAACTATATCTTCTATTCAGATTGATATGTTGTTACAATTTTTTTTGGAGATACATAGGCCAGCCCCGCATCGGCTGGCGCGACGCGAGCGCCGCTCTACCGGCCGGGAATGACAATAATTGATTGTCGATTTAAATCGATCGCTTAAGTTTAATTGAAAAACTCGTTTATTTATTGTTATTAACTGTCCACAATGTCGGTTTTGCTAAGATGTGGGTTCAAGCCAGTAAATTTAACAAATTTTCGTAAGAAAAGCCTCACTAAAGGCAAGAAACTCGTCGAAAGCCATTATGTTTCCGGCGTCTACGAGTTAAATCTGAGATTATAGGAACTGTTGTGCGCTAAGCGCTAAGCACCAAAACGAAAACAAACCTTTACAAGCCGTCAACCGAGCTATGTATATAATTATTATAATTATTGTATAAGTTCTAATAACAAATAATGACAAGTTAAACGTCACTGATCTTGCAAGTATACATGGTCGCATTAAGGGTGTTATAAAAATAAGTATGTAATCGATTTCATAAAAAAATATAATTTTTGATTTTTTAATAATACTATTTTCTTTGTAATATCTACAGCGTGTTTACTTCAGTTACACCATATGTAAAACTTCTTTTAAATTCATTTTACGAAAAAAAGTTACTCTTTATAAAAAGTTCTGCATCGTATAAAACCCATGATGAAATAATAAAG
Organism: Crepidodera aurea; assembly: GCA_949320105.2. NCBI lineage: Eukaryota > Metazoa > Arthropoda > Insecta > Coleoptera > Chrysomelidae > Crepidodera > Crepidodera aurea. The sequence continues at coordinate 1,459,569 of OX439480.2, forward strand.
ACTCGTCCATACCCATCCGAATAAATGCAATTTTTCAAATCGGAAAAAAACCGCCACATCGTTACAACTGACAAAATGGCTTGTTAACATTGATAAGAAGAAGTTCAAGGAAAAGAATCATTTTTCTGTTGTGTAATGTATTCTATGGATAAGCTGCAACATATAACGATGTGGCAGTTTTATTTCTATTTGAAAAGTTGCGTTTATTCGGATGAGTATGGACGAGCCTTAAGACATTAACATTTCTAGATGTGCCGACCATAAATGTGCCATTTAAAAAATCATATAGTTGATTGATTTTGGGTTGATCCTGACAGAAACGTTTTGGATACAAACTGCACTTGCAAAGGAAGAAGAGGATTCTGCAAGCATGTAGATCTGTATCTACGTCAATGAAGAGAACAACAATGCAGTTGCAGGTGTATCAGAAGGGAATAGAAGTGGCAAATCTATGGCCATCAAAAGTAAATCAAAAAGAGATAGTGAGACCTACGAGTGTAAGAACGTCAGTAGTGTTTCTTCTGATCACTTGGTGAAAAATGCAACATAGTGTTAGCAGAGGAAAGATGCAGAGTGGGAAAAGAAGTGTGACATCTTAAAGGACTGGCAGGATCGCCATGTGACATCTTAAAGGACTGGCAGGATCGCCATGTGACATCTGGTGACATGTGCCATGTACTGATGTCGTAGGGAAGTAAAACTCTTTGTAAAAACAACAATTATAATTTGGGGATTAACCCCTAATACTGGATACAAGACTTATAGGTATATCTAGTCATATATCTACCTGATATCTAATCTATATCTAATATATATATATATATATATATATATATATATATATATATATATATATATATATATATATATATATATATATAATTGATCTAATACATATCTAGTATATATCTAATATGTATCTAATCTAACGCCTACAATAATTTGGTATATATATACATGTATTGACCTCTAGTCAAGATCATCTACCTGTCGTTCACATACGGTCAAGGATCGACCTTGTCGCACAAGTCGATGTCTTGATAACAAATACAATAGCAATAACCTAACATTAACATAACAATAATAATTATACACTATACGGGGTGCTGGATATACCTGTGGTATATCACAGAAGCTACAAACTGGTAGTAGAGAGACAAAAAAAAGACATTTTATTAGCGTTATTGAAAAATTTATACGATTTGCAAAGTGTTAATGCCAAACACTACTACTATTATTTCATCATGGATTTTACACCATGCAGAACTTTTTACAAAGAGTAAAATTTTTTCGTAAAACTAATAATATAATACATATTACAATGAGAATAGAATTTAAAGTATTATTAAAAAATTATATTTTTTTATCAAATCGATTACATACTTATTTTTATAACACCCATAATGCGACCCTGTGTACTAGAACTGTCACTTTTCTTTATCTTGGAAATATACCACACAATTTTTGTCAGGCCCGGTCGCCCAGATGTCGCGTCGGGATATGTGGGGTTGGCGTATATTGTTTAAAAAAGAATACCTACATTTTCATTATGTCAAGTCAAGCAAGGCGGGAATCTATTAGATTTGAAGAGAATTTTGTAAAATTGTTCTAAATAAAATTGTTCAAAAAATCTAAAGATGCAATAAAATACAGGGTATCCCATTTGAAGAAATTAAGTACTCTGTCATAAGTCCAGACTTTTTGGCACACTGTATATGGCCGTAGGTAAAGTATAGTGCGTAATGCGTGTTGTAAAGCAATGGCAGGATATTCTAAAAATTTCTCCCGCACGGTGGCGCTGTTGTAGATGTAGACCTGTCAAAAATCATCCGTGAACTGTTTTGTGTGGATTTATTCTGGTTTCTAAAATATATTTTGAAAATGGTCCATAAATACGGTAGCTGGACCGTTAATCAGCTGAAAATTGAATTAAAGAATCGAAATACGAAATGCGTAGGCAAGAAGGAAGCTCTAATTGAGAGGTAAGTGGTAGAATTTAACCTCATCTTCTTTATATATAAAAATTAATGTATGTATGTATGTTTGTATCTTATGCATTCCTAAACTGTTCGACCGATTTTGATGAAATTTTGAGGGGTTGTTATATGGACCTCAGGGAATGTTTACCACCCTTTTTTACACCATTCCCTATGGGGAAAACAGTCTGCTCGAGATCTCAAACAACATAAAAGATAGAGACAAACGGTCAACTGCAATGAAATCTGGGGGTGGGGCGGAGGTCATAGGCGTATTTTTACACCATTCCCTTCGGGGAAAATAGTGACACTGCGTGAGATCTCAAACAACATAAAAGATAGAGACAAACGGTCCACGGCAATGAAATTTGGGAGTGGGGCGGAGGTCATAGGCGTATTTTTACACCATTCCCTTCGGGGAAAATAGTGACATTGCGTGAGATCTCAAACAACATAAAAGATAGAGACAAACGGTCTACGGCAATGAAATTTGGGAGTGGGGCGGAGGTCATAGGCGTATTTTTACACCATTCCCTTCGGGGAAAATAGTGACATTGCGTGAGATCTCAAACAACATAAAAGATAGAGACAAACGGTCTACGGCAATGAAATTTGGGAGTGGGGCGGAGGTCATAGGCGTATTTTTACACCATACCCTATGGGGAAAATAGTGACACTGCGTGAGATCTCAAACAACATAAAAGATAGAGACAAACGGTCCACGGCAATGAAATTTGGGAGTGGGGCGGAGGTCATAGGCGTATTTTTACACCATTCCCTTCGGGGAAAATAGTGACATTGCGTGAGATCTCAAACAACATAAAAGATAGAGACAAACGGTCCACGGCAATGAAATTTGGGAGTGGGGCGGAGGTCATAGGCGTATTTTTACACCATTCCCTTCGGGGAAAATAGTGACATTGCGTGAGATCTCAAACAACATAAAAGATAGAGACAAACGGTCTACGGCAATGAAATTTGGGAGTGGGGCGGAGGTCATAGGCGTATTTTTACACCATTCCCTTCGGGGAAAATAGTGACATTGCGTGAGATCTCAAACAACATAAAAGATAGAGACAAACGGTCTACGGCAATGAAATTTGGGAGTGGGGCGGAGGTCATAGGCGTATTTTTACACCATACCCTATGGGGAAAATAGTGACACTGCGTGAGATCTCAAACAACATAAAAGATAGAGACAAACGGTCCACGGCAATGAAATTTGGGAGTGGGGCGGAGGTCATAGGCGTATTTTTACACCATTCCCTTCGGGGAAAATAGTGACATTGCGTGAGATCTCAAACAACATAAAAGATAGAGACAAACGGTCCACGGCAATGAAATTTGGGAGTGGGGCGGAGGTCATAGGCGTATTTTTACACCATTCCCTTCGGGGAAAATAGTGACATTGCGTGAGATCTCAAACAACATAAAAGATAGAGACAAACGGTCTACGGCAATGAAATTTGGGAGTGGGGCGGAGGTCATAGGCGTATTTTTACACCATTCCCTATGGGGAAAATAGTGACACTGCTTGAGATCTCAAACAACATAAAAGATAGAGACAAACGGTCCACGGCAATGAAATTTGGGAGTGGGGCGGAGGTCATAGGCGTATTTTTACACCATTCCCTATGGGGAAAATAGTGACACTGCTTGAGATCTCAAACAACATAAAAGATAGAGACAAACGGTCCACGGCAATGAAATTTGGGAGTGGGGCGGAGGTCATAGGCGTATTTTTACACCATTCCCTTCGGGGAAAATAGTGACATTGCGTGAGATCTCAAACAACATAAAAGATAGAGACAAACGGTCTACGGCAATGAAATTTGGGAGTGGGGCGGAGGTCATAGGCGTATTTTTACACCATACCCTATGGGGAAAATAGTGACACTGCGTGAGATCTCAAACAACATAAAAGATAGAGACAAACGGTCCACGGCAATGAAATTTGGGAGTGGGGCGGAGGTCATAGGCGTATTTTTACACCATTCCCTTCGGGGAAAATAGTGACATTGCGTGAGATCTCAAACAACATAAAAGATAGAGACAAACGGTCCACGGCAATGAAATTTGGGAGTGGGGCGGAGGTCATAGGCGTATTTTTACACCATTCCCTTCGGGGAAAATAGTGACATTGCGTGAGATCTCAAACAACATAAAAGATAGAGACAAACGGTCTACGGCAATGAAATTTGGGAGTGGGGCGGAGGTCATAGGCGTATTTTTACACCATTCCCTTCGGGGAAAATAGTGACATTGCGTGAGATCTCAAACAACATAAAAGATAGAGACAAACGGTCTACGGCAATGAAATTTGGGAGTGGGGCGGAGGTCATAGGCGTATTTTTACACCATACCCTATGGGGAAAATAGTGACACTGCGTGAGATCTCAAACAACATAAAAGATAGAGACAAACGGTCCACGGCAATGAAATTTGGGAGTGGGGCGGAGGTCATAGGCGTATTTTTACACCATTCCCTTCGGGGAAAATAGTGACATTGCGTGAGATCTCAAACAACATAAAAGATAGAGACAAACGGTCCACGGCAATGAAATTTGGGAGTGGGGCGGAGGTCATAGGCGTATTTTTACACCATTCCCTTCGGGGAAAATAGTGACATTGCGTGAGATCTCAAACAACATAAAAGATAGAGACAAACGGTCTACGGCAATGAAATTTGGGAGTGGGGCGGAGGTCATAGGCGTATTTTTACACCATTCCCTATGGGGAAAATAGTGACACTGCTTGAGATCTCAAACAACATAAAAGATAGAGACAAACGGTCCACGGCAATGAAATTTGGGAGTGGGGCGGAGGTCATAGGCGTATTTTTACACCATTCCCTATGGGGAAAATAGTGACACTGCGTGAGATCTCAAACAACATAAAAGATAGAGACAAACGGTCCACGGCAATGAAATTTGGGAGTGGGGCGGAGGTCATAGGCGTATTTTTACACCATTCCCTATGGGGAAAATAGTGACACTGCTTGAGATCTCAAACAACATAAAAGATAGAGACAAACGGTCCACGGCAATGAAATTTGGGAGTGGGGCGGAGGTCATAGGCGTATTTTTACACCATTCCCTATGGGGAAAATAGTGACACTGCGTGAGATCTCAAACAACATAAAAGATAGAGACAAACGGTCCACGGCAATGAAATTTGGGAGTGGGGCGGAGGTCATAAGCGTATTTTTACACCATTCCCTATGGGGAAAATAGTGACACTGCTTGAGATCTCAAACAACATAAAAGATAGAGACAAACGGTCCACGGCAATGAAATTTGGGAGTGGGGCGGAGGTCATAGGCGTATTTTTACACCATTCCCTATGGGGAAAATAGTGACACTGCGTGAGATCTCAAACAACATAAAAGATAGAGACAAACGGTCCACGGCAATGAAATTTGGGAGTGGGGCGGAGGTCATAAGCGTATTTTTACACCATTCCCTATGGGGAAAATAGTGACACTGCTTGAGATCTCAAACAACATAAAAGATAGAGACAAACGGTCCACGGCAATGAAATTTGGGAGTGGGGCGGAGGTCATAGGCGTATTTTTACACCATTCCCTATGGGGAATATAGTGACACTGCTTGAGATCTCAAACAACATAAAAGATAGAGACAAACGGTCAACTGCAATGCAATCTGGGGGTGGGGCGGAGGTCATAGGCGTATTTTTACACCATTCCCCTCGGGGAAAATAGTGACACTGCGTGAGATCTCAAACAACATAAAAGATAGAGACAAACGGTCCACGGCAATGAAATTTGGGAGTGGGGCGGAGGTCATAGGCGTATTTTTACACCATTCCCTATGGGGAAAATAGTGACACTGCGTGAGATCTCAAACAACATAAAAGATAGAGACAAACGGTCCACGGCAATGAAATTTGGGAGTGGGGCGGAGGTCATAGGCGTATTTTTACACCATTCCCTTCGGGGAAAATAGTGACATTGCGTGAGATCTCAAACAACATAAAAGATAGAGACAAACGGTCCACGGCAATGAAATTTGGGAGTGGGGCGGAGGTCATAGGCGTATTTTTACACCATTCCCTTCGGGGAAAATAGTGACATTGCGTGAGATCTCAAACAACATAAAAGATAGAGACAAACGGTCTACGGCAATGAAATTTGGGAGTGGGGCGGAGGTCATAGGCGTATTTTTACACCATTCCCTATGGGGAAAATAGTGACACTGCTTGAGATCTCAAACAACATAAAAGATAGAGACAAACGGTCCACGGCAATGAAATTTGGGAGTGGGGCGGAGGTCATAGGCGTATTTTTACACCATTCCCTATGGGGAAAATAGTGACACTGCGTGAGATCTCAAACAACATAAAAGATAGAGACAAACGGTCCACGGCAATGAAATTTGGGAGTGGGGCGGAGGTCATAGGCGTATTTTTACACCATTCCCTATGGGGAAAATAGTGACACTGCTTGAGATCTCAAACAACATAAAAGATAGAGACAAACGGTCCACGGCAATGAAATTTGGGAGTGGGGCGGAGGTCATAGGCGTATTTTTACACCATTCCCTATGGGGAAAATAGTGACACTGCGTGAGATCTCAAACAACATAAAAGATAGAGACAAACGGTCCACGGCAATGAAATTTGGGAGTGGGGCGGAGGTCATAAGCGTATTTTTACACCATTCCCTATGGGGAAAATAGTGACACTGCTTGAGATCTCAAACAACATAAAAGATAGAGACAAACGGTCCACGGCAATGAAATTTGGGAGTGGGGCGGAGGTCATAGGCGTATTTTTACACCATTCCCTATGGGGAAAATAGTGACACTGCGTGAGATCTCAAACAACATAAAAGATAGAGACAAACGGTCCACGGCAATGAAATTTGGGAGTGGGGCGGAGGTCATAAGCGTATTTTTACACCATTCCCTATGGGGAAAATAGTGACACTGCTTGAGATCTCAAACAACATAAAAGATAGAGACAAACGGTCCACGGCAATGAAATTTGGGAGTGGGGCGGAGGTCATAGGCGTATTTTTACACCATTCCCTATGGGGAATATAGTGACACTGCTTGAGATCTCAAACAACATAAAAGATAGAGACAAACGGTCAACTGCAATGCAATCTGGGGGTGGGGCGGAGGTCATAGGCGTATTTTTACACCATTCCCCTCGGGGAAAATAGTGACACTGCGTGAGATCTCAAACAACATAAAAGATAGAGACAAACGGTCCACGGCAATGAAATTTGGGAGTGGGGCGGAGGTCATAAGCGTATTTTTACACCATTCCCTATGGGCAAAATAGTGACACTGCTTGAGATCTCAAACAACATAAAAGATAGAGACAAACGGTCAACGGCAATGAAATCTGGGGATGGGGCGGAGGTCATAGGCGTATTTTTACACCATTCCCTTCGGGGAAAATAGTGACATTGCGTGAGATCTCAAACAACATAAAAGATAGAGACAAACGGTCCACGGCAATGAAATTTGGGAGTGGGGCGGAGGTCATAGGCGTATTTTTACACCATTCCCTATGGGGAAAATAGTGACACTGCTTGAGATCTCAAACAACATAAAAGATAGAGACCGTTTATCTCTATCTTTTATGTTGTTTGAGATCACGCGCAGTGTCACTGTTTTCCCCATAGAGAATGGTGTAAAAAAGGGTGGTAAACATTCCCTGGGGTCCATATAACAACCCCTCAAAATTTCATCAAAATCGGTCAAACAGTTTAGGAATGCATACGATACAAACGTACATACATACATACATTAATTTTTATATATAAAGAAGATTGGAAACATCAGTAATGAGCAAATAACTTAAGTAACCAAGTCTCCTAAATGTTATTAAAATCACAATGTTACGGTTTTCACTTGTAGGGTCCAAGGGCATCATATAATCGGATTTCAGGAAGTGGTTTTTGCATATGCGAGAATATGGTGTGGGTTTGAATTTATCTCGACGTATTTTAACGAGCCACATCTTTCTCCCATTTGTATCGCTAAGGAAATCGATGTCCTGTTGTTCTTGAAGAGCAATATGGTACAACACACAGCGAAGGCATGCTTTTATGGTTGATTACGTGAAGACTTATTAATTATAATCACTGACCCCATGAGACTAATGTTTATTTGTATTTGAAACTATGAAAACAATGATTTGACAGGTTTACATTGACTAGTGCGCCAACTGGTGTAAATTTTAAGAACTACGCAAAATATCTAGCCATTACGCACTCATGGAATTACGAAATTATTCCAATCGTGCGTAAAATGCTTTTTACAACACTTGTTACGTAATATACTATTGTACTATTGGGTGTACTGTTACGAACGGTTCATAGTAACTGCCGATTTTGGCGGATTCAAAGTGGTTGACATCTGCCAATAATATTCAGGTTATATCGCTTTGAGTTTCATCCAAAAACCTTGTTTTTTTACAGTGTTGAAAATGTCGAATTTTGTGTTAACATAGCGGAATATTTTAATTTTCTGCTTTAATTGGAAGAAAAATGCAGCTGAAGCCCATCGAATGCTTGCTAAAGTTTATGGTGATGCTAGTTTTGATGTTTCAAGGATGGAGATTTCAGCGTTGACGACAACCCTCTGGACAGCCAAAAAAATTCTAGGACAAAGAATTAGAGGCATTACTCAAAGACGAATCATTGGGAGTGATTCAACAAGCCGTTTCCGTACGATTGAGGACATGGGAATTATTTAAAAACAAGGAAATTGGGTACCTTATGAACTGAAACCGAGAGACGTTGGAAAACGATTTTTGACCTGTGGAGGGGTTGGCGAGGGACGGAAGTAATCTTCAACACCACCACCGTGCTAACTTCTTCGAAAACGAAAGACGTTTTTATCACAGGGAAATGATGTGCTGCTCGTTTAACCCCTTTAGGGGATAGTTTTTAGGGTTCGGCTGGCGAAAAGAGAAAATTTGATACCGTCATCGTGTTCAGCATCGTCGAAAACGGTGTGGGAAGGTACTCTCGATCCGGGTAAATTTAGATCCATTTTTCATGGTTTTCATAGTGAAATATAATACAAAAGATATTTATAACTAAATCGTTACCTTTTCAAATCCTCCATCAATACTTAAAATAGGTGCTCGTGGATCTTTACCAACTCGAAGTCCATGAGGGTATCCTCTAACGCTAAAATTCAAATACAACATTTTTGGTCCTTTTTCTAGTAGTTGAAACCTAAAGAAAAAATATAAAAAATAAATATAAAATATTCTCATTTCTGAAGGTCATAGTGGTTTGTTGGTTTATATATTCTTAGAATTGGATAAATAAAACCATTTGTACAAAAAAAAAATGAATTTTAAAAATTTTGTATATTTTTTTTATCGATTTACATACACAAATGTGAAGATCTAAGTAATTCAGTGAACATAATTACCGAAAAGTTGAGCTTTGGTAGTCGAATGCGAGAGCTTGAACAGCGGCGATAAATAACTCTACACATAATCGGTGTTTTACGGTAAAATTATAAAAAATAAATAAGTGTCTTTTTTAAGAGAAAATAATAATAGTAACAATATAAAATAAACAAGTACTGAGCTAACGAGTTAGGAATTTAATTTATTCGATTCGACATCTGGCTTTCGAAAACAGACTGATGAAATTGAGTAATTTTTTTTCCCAATCGTTGAACTCAGATCCTGCATGAAATGTTCGAACTAGGCGGTGGTGGGGCAGGGGGACATCGTCTATCTAAAGAACTGGAAAACGGTTTTTCCGGTTTTGATCTCACAAAAAAATATTCTTACCAAAATTGAAGAGCTTGACAAAACACGTATTCTAGTTCCAACCTGAACCCGATAACTCAATTAGTTCGCGAAATATCGCGATTTGAAAGATGAAAAAAATTAATTATTTCTCGAGAGGCAGTGGAGATGGGGCCACAATTTTTTGTGAATAAAAGGGTAATAACGAGTACTTTTTTTATGTGCAGGAGGGTGGGGGTGGTGGTACAAGTAGGAGGAGAGATATGGGAGGAAAACAAATATTATTGAAACGCTTGTAACTTCCGTACTAATTTAACTAGCGCAACCAGCCAGGGTTTAAAAAAGTGTCTTTTCACAAATGGGCGCTTGACGCGCAAAATAAAAATTGGATGATTTTTTGCTCGCGATTTTAGGCAGGAAGAAAGTGGTTGGGGAAAAATTTTTTTTTCCACCTCTAGACGGCATTTTTTTTAGCTTTCATTTGAGCTCCGCAGTAACTCGATTCGATAATACGGGCCGGCAAAGTCTTTGCTGTATAGCGGGACAATGGAGAGGGGTTCTAATAGGACTCAAAAGAAAGACGAGAAAATTTCCTAAGTATTTATTCATTTTATTATTTTGCCATGTCCGTATATTGCCCGCCCGCGCGAGTTACAAACGGAAAAACGGACGATAACGACAGCCAAGCAGCAGAAAATAATTTTAAGGGGCGCGCTCACGCACGGTTATGCACGGGTATGTGAGTGTACCCGGTGAGAGAGAGAAGGAGAGATCGTACGGCTGCTTGGTTGTCGTTATAGTCCGGTTTCTGTCCGTTTTTCCATTTGTAACTCGCTCGGGCGGGCAAGATACGCACATGGCAAAATAATAAAATGGATAAATACTATACTCTACTATATTTAATTTCTACTTTCTGTGGTCGTGGAGAAAGTACAGTCTGTTACTCTGTTAGAATGAAAATCCTCCACTGGTGCCGAATTCTCATTCCTACCTTGTTACAGAATATACTATTCTGCTACTCGGCTGCCGTTATCGTCAGTTTTTTCATTTGTAACTCACGCGGGCGGGCAAGATACGGCCATAGTAAAATAATAAAATGAATATATAGTTAGGAAATGTTCTCGTCTTTCTTTTGTGTCCTATTAGAACCCCCGACCCCTCTCCATTCTCCCGCTATACAGCAAAGACTTTGCCAGCCCGCAGCTCCCTCCCTAATTATCGAATCGAGTTACTGCGGGGCTCAAATGAGAGATAAATAAAGTGCCGTCGACAGGTGAAATAAAATTTTTTCCCAACCCCCTTCTTCATGCCTAAAATAGCGAGCATAAATCATCCATTTTTTATTTTGCGCGTCAAGCGCCAATTTGCGAAAAGAAGAATTTTTTTCGGTAGTGATATCTTTTAGCGAATGAAAAAGTGAACAAGTTGTGCCCTGGCTGGTTGCGCTAGCTCAATTAGTACGGAAGTTACAAGCGTTTCAATAATATTTGTTTTCCCTCAATATCTTCCCTCCTACTTGTACCACCACCCCCACCCTCCGGGTGACGTAAAGGCAGTCCCTACAATTGTACAACGCACTCATCCCAAAAGTCGCGCTGTATCGTGGTATACATTGGCATAGAAAAACGCGCGTAAATGAAAGACAAATCCTACCACCATGCAACGCTCTGCGCTGTATCGTGGTATACATTGGTCGAGAAAATTAAAGAAAGTGAAAGACAAATTTTACCGCGATGCAGAGCTTCCCTCCGTGCAGTGTCTAATAAGGGCGCTGTTAATTAAAGGGACTCATATAATTTATTTATTAATAATAAAAATAACAACAATAATGACACCTATGGTCCTAAGCTATACGGGGCGAATCACGGTACACGCGACGGAGCATTGTGGATAAACGCTTAATATTTTGAAAATTTTGTTTATTCATGAATATGTGGGTTGATAAAGGCTACGTTTTAAAATTATTTTGAAATGTACAGGTTGTCCCAAAAAAGTGTGGCGTATCAAAGTTATACTTTTCGAGATATTTTGATGTTTATAAAAATGGAAGCACTTACAAGAAAACCAATAACTTCGAAACCTAAAATTATACAGGGCGTCCAAAATGGGGCCATTCTCTAATGACATATTCAAACGCCAATATATTTTATAATCCTATTATGTAGCAAATTTCATTACCTTTTAAAAATTATAAAGATCTAGTTATTTTTATTTTTGTTAAATTTTAATTATTTTTCCACCGTAATGCCTAAATATAACACCCTGTATTTAATAAGCTTAGACTATTGAAACATCAGTTTTTGTCTAACATCTAATAATACATATTCCAACAATTCCCAGAAACTTTTTCTTAAAAATTGCAAAAATTTCCTCCCATTTAAATGGCCATCAAAGAAATATGGGCAAATAACTTGGTCGCCTATAATTCCACCGTATACACTGGAACAAATGCTGGTTTTGAGTATCATAATAATGAAAGTTATGACGGTTAACTAATCCATTATTATGAAAAGTGGATTCATCTGTAATTTTTTCGGATCATAGTCTAAGCTGATCAAATACAGGGTGTTATATTTAGGCATTACGGTGGAAAAATAATGTAAAATTTAACAAAAATAAAAATAACTCCAAAATTAATAGATTTAGGTCATAGATTTAGAACAATCAGATCGAGTTTGTATACATTTCGGCTGGGGACAACAACACGTAACAGTCTAAACGCTGTGTTATTGAATTTATATTATAAGTTTCAATGTTGTCAAAGTTATCATAATTTTTTTCCGTTATTACCAAAATCCTAAATCTATGTAAAAATTATCTTCAAAAATGCGATATTTTGATTCGCTAAAATAATTGTACATCTACGAACACTAATTGTCGTAACTATTAACACAACAAATCATATTGATAGATAAATATTGACAAAGATACTTTACCACGATTTAAGTTTAGCCGAAAAATTGTTAGAAGCGGCAACTGTGTACTGGTTCTACTCTGCTGTGATGAAAGAAATCAGGGGATAGAATGTTTCGTAGTAACGTAGTGCAACCATTTTCTACATCATTTGATGGTTTATTATTGTGTGCTTTTTAGGTTAAATTATTATAAGTTTCTTTTTCACATTGAATTTATTGGTTTAAGTTGATTTATTACATAAATATGGTTTATTAGTGTTTGAATGCAGCAAAATAGTTTATTTAAATCATTTCATGGGTAAGTATTATGAACAAAGCTCAGGGGCGTAGAATTAGTATTTTATCGACTGTATAAACTCTTTGATAATGCCTAAAGGATTGTTTTAACTTATTGCAACGACTTATAATTATGTAGGTTTCATATATTTCGTTAAAAATTAAATAACATTTTGTTTTTCTGTCAAACTACCAAGTATTTAGGTAATATTTTTCATTTAAACAGTTATACGAAGACATGACTTAGGATTCCTGCAAATGTTGAAAGGAGAAATATTTGGTACTCTTTGTTAGGATTTGAGGCAGTGAAGTTCATACCTACAAATATTTGTTCTTCATTTCCGTGATAATGACTTTGAATATAAACCAAGTGGAAGGAAATATTTGAAAACAGATACAAAACCAATATCGAGGTAATATACCAATGTTTATTTGTTTTTTAATAAATTTAGGCTATAAGATTTAAAAATACTTTTGCGAAGCTTTACTAGAATACAAACATTTTTCACTTAAAATATAAGGTACTTCCAGTAATATTGTTTAAACATTATGGCTTAAATTTATGTAATGTCAAGGTCAAACCAATCTTTTGAGAATATGTTGAATATTTTAAGCAATCAAAAACATTTCCCATAATACCGACTACTTAAACTCTAGTGATTTCCCATTAATCTTAACTTTTATTGAAAATTTTTGTGTTCTGTAATTGTAGTTTTAACTAATTACTTATTTGATTTGATTTGTATGTCGTTTCACTGTGAATGCCTTCTCGCCTGCTTCGTGGATTATGAATGTATATAATTTTAATGTAGCGTAGTGGAGAAAAAATAAAATAAAACGAGGCTTGCCTCACAAAAAAATAGTAGATGTAGTTGTTACTTCGGCCAACGTTTTCGTTAGTTGATATTTACTAACTATTTTTTTCTGTTATAGGTTCGATAAGATTAAAACGGTTTATATATTTTTCAGGATTTATCTAAACATAGAAGGTTCCTACTATACCAACATTATTTATTTTATTTCAGGATGATACAACTAATAATTCATCAGTGTTTAATTTGTAGTTAGTTCCCTATTCCTACCTCAATCCCGAATAGCCTGATAGTCGAACAGCCTGATAAAAACAACATCGACACATTTGCAAGGAAATGATGAATTTTCCCTTGATCTTGCATTGACGAAAACTAGGTGTTCAGAGCGGACTAGCGAAATAACTGATCCTAAATTTTTTTACGATTAATTTGATTAAATAAATATATTTTCATTAGTATTTTAAATTTCCTATGTAACCGGTAAAATTAAAATGGTTAAAAAAAATAAATATAGTGTGTCACATCCCATTTCCCTCTGTAACGGTACGCCCATGCATCGAAGCATAAATTCGTTGCCATGTTCTGGACTTTTATATATCTATCTCACTTCATCCTTGGGCACGGAATATTTGAAACTTATGAATGACTTGTTGGGGATGTGATTTAGGTATAGTAGACCTTTATAGTTTTTAAAAGGTAATGGAATTTGCTACATAATAGGATTATAAAATACAGGGTGTCCTATTTAAAATGAGAATGATATTGTCGTTTGAATATGTCATTAGAGAATGGCCCCATTTTGAACGTCCTGTATTATTTTAAACAATTTTAAACACCTTAGTGCTTTCAACTATTAGTCTAATTTTGTTCAGTTAAAATTGAATTTGGCTGATTCCATAGGTTTCGAAGTTATTAGTTTTCTTGTAAGTGCTTCCATTTTGAGAAATATCAAAATATCTCGAAAACTAAAAAGCTTAGCTATAGGGAATACTTAAGAAAGTTTATCTTATTTTTAACGTATAATATATAAATGCAATAAAATATAGGGTGTTCCATAAGAAAAAATATAACTTTGATACACTTTTTTGGGACAACCTGTATATTTCAAAATAATTTTAAAATGTAGCCTTTATCAACCCACATATCCATGATTAAACAAAATTTTCAAAATATTAACCGTTTAGCCACAATGCTCCGTCGCGTATACCGTGACTCACCCTGTATACAAGTATGTAGTTATTATAATGTAAACCTACTCGCAAATAATTTAAGCAAAAAATGGCGTTTTAACAAAATACAATAAAACAAGTGCTGTGAACCATGGGACTTTGCATTAGGTTGCGCTTTAAGAATGTTAAGGGCAAGATTTTTTTCTCTTTTTTTTTGGTCTTCCTAATTCAATGTTTGTGGGATGGCCAGCCTGAATCCGTTTCGCGCCTGAATGCAAACCTGGACTAATTTTGCGCCGCGATACAGAAGTTAGCTGGAGTTTTAATTTTAGCTAATAGATTAACAATTATGCACAGTTTCCTGATGTATACCACGATACAGCGCGACTTTTGAGATGAGAGCGTTGTACAATGGTAGGGGCTGGCTTTACGCATCCGGGTGGATAAAATAAAAATTCTGAAAGCAACGGGTAAAATAAGAAATACAAATAAAATAATACCTACATAGATGGAGAAACAAAAAAAGGCGAGAAATTGAAAGACAAATGCTAAAAGTGCCAAAGTAGATTGAAACAATTGAATGTAAAGGAAACAGAATGGAAATGAGATATGGCAGAAAACAAACTGAAGGTGTTATAGAATATAACCAGAGACCAAACAGAAAACTAATGAGAAACTTTTAAACTAGCCTAAAGTTCGAAAGAGATTCCAAAAGAAATAGAACAAATAAAAAACGTAAAAGAAAAAAAAAACCGGGTATAGTTAATTAGTATAAATCAGTCCATCAAAATATTATTTAGCCATTTAACTGCAAATATTTTTGTATCTCAATTTTACTCTCAAGAGCAAAATTTTCCCCATTTATTTATTGATATTTTGTTAATAGAGATTTTTATCATCCATACTGATATTTAAATTATTTACTTTGGCAATAGTTGAAAGACAGCACATTCGTCCCCACCCCAGTAATGATGAGATTGTCGCCATTCGTTGCAGGAAGCGATGCAGAATTTTTGTCCATCCTGGACTCTGATCATGATCAAAGTAGGACCCTTGTAGTTCATGACGTGATGAAGGAATCGATTTGAACCCAGACCCATCTCATCGGAATCGTAAATGATGTTCCAGTGGGAGGGAATAGCACATACCAGTTTTGCCAGAAATGACATGTTTGCCAACCCTGAAACGATAAAAAAAATACCTATTAGTTAATTAATTCTTTTTGGCCATACATTTTGAAAATATTACGAATTTGGGTAGAAACATGCGTACTAATAGGAGAAAAGTTCATTTTAGCTTTTGTAATTTTATCAGAAACGTTTTAAGAGGTTTTCCATATTTAAAATTTTCATTCTTTTAAAAGCATACTGATAAAATTTTCCAAAAAAACATATTTTTCTGAACACAAAAAGTTTAGTATCGCCCATTTATTTCGTAATAATTTATTTTTTTTCAAATATACTTTTGGTTTAAAATTGATACTTAGTTATCAAAGAATAATTTTTGCTTAGATTAGGATTTCTTTGCACTATTTATCAATATAAAATACAGAAAAAAGCAAATAAAACTGAAAGCAATACATCAAAAAATTCGTCTATATGATAAAAGGGTGACCCAGCGCCTTCTGGAGGTCCATATGTTTTTGATTGATTTGTGATCTTAATAAAAAAGTTGCAAAGATACAAAGGTCAAAGTGATCAAAATTGGTTCACAGTAAGTAAAAATAATCGATGTCAATGACAAAGAAAATCAATTTCTTTAAAAAAATCTATCTTTCTTTTTTCTTTTTTATTTTTATATAACTGAATTTATTTAATTGTAGTTTTTACAGTTATTTAGAGAAGCTCTAACCAACTATGCAGAGATGTTTAACCAGCTCAGAACCTTGGTAGTCTACAAACAGTATATCACTAAATGCCTAGCAGACAACACAATTAAAATCAATAGTGACACACCAGATACCTATAGAAAGCTAATAAAATTCATGCGTGATAATAACGTTGTTCATCACACGTATCAACCAAAAGAGGAGCGAGCTTATAGAATAGTCATAAAAAACTTGCATCATACAATAGACGTTAAAGACATCAAAGAAGAATTGCTTAGAAGTGGACATAAAGTTAGAAATTTAATAAATGGAAGGAACAGGATAACCAAAGAACCAATAAACCTCTTCTTTATCGATTTAGAGTCAAGTGACAACAACAAGGAAATATACAAATTGACAAATCTCAACAACAGAGCCATAAAAATAGAACCCCCAAAAAGAATAAAAGGAATATCGCAATGTATGAGATGCCAGCAGTATGGACATTCTAAAACATAGTGCAACAGACCATATGTCTGCGTTAAATGCGGTGGACCACACTACACTACAGCCTGCAAGAAAACCAGCGACACTCCAGCTAAATGTGCTTTATGCATCCGGTTAACTAGAAAGGTTGTGAGTTCTACCACAAACGCCTGAAACCAAATAATGCGAATAACATATTGAACATCCATCACAATGCAAACGAAATACCAAAAAGAACCACTATGACAGTACCAGTAACTCACTCAACATCCAGGGCAACAACCCATAAGCTACTCTAATATAACTAAAACCAACACTGAATAAACAGCATAATGAGCAAATTCTTAGAAGAGTTCAAAAACATATTTCACCAACTTATACAACAGAACAGCATGGTTTTAAACATGCTAACCACGCTTGTGAGTAAAATTCAATAGCTTTATTAAAATTGCACAATGGAATGACAATGGGCTTCTACAACATAAAAACGAAGTCTAAATATTTCTACACCACAAAAAAATTGATATCTTACTGATAAGCGAAACACACTTCACAGATAGATCCTACTTCAAGATTCCACTACATACTCTACTAATCATCCAGATAACACTGCCCATGCTGGTTGTGCCATACTAATCAGACGTTCCATCAGGCCTATAGAACTACCAAAATATAAATTCGACCATATACAAGCAACAATCATAAAAGTCAAATTGTCAACTTATGGATTAACAGTTGCATCTGCTTACTGTCCACCTCGTCACAATTTGAAGAAAGAAAACTTCAATAATTTCTTTGAGACACTTGAAAACAAATTCATAGTCGGTGGAGACTTTAATAGTAAGCATACACTATATAGGTCACGACTTATTGGCCGACAGACCCCACAAGGTTCCTAATTTACTTGATCTGTTTATTACTAATGGTATTTCGTCTGAGTATATGGAAGTTGTCCCAAGCTATGTCCTCTCGTCTGACCACTCTCCTATAATAGCAACAGTCAGCTGCTTACCTGCTTCATCATCCATAAAAAAACCAACAGAAGACTACACAACAGCAAAACAAATTGGTTTGAATATCAATCCAAGTTAGAAGTAGACATTAAACGGCAAATAAGACTAAAAACGGCAACAGAAACAAATACTGGAAGTAAAACGTTCAATGTTCCAGTTGAGATAAAAAAAACTGATAGCAGATAAAAGAAAAGCCAGGGCCAGATAAAACAATGCTTAATAGAATAAGTAACCAACTGAAAACAAAAATAAAAGAAGCAAAAGAAAGATCTTTTACGCATTACATCTTAACCGATTTGACAACTCGATTTGGCAACCAGTCAAAAATTCTAGGAAACCCAAAACTCATGTGTTCGTAACGAACTAGGACATAATCTACAATGGGCTAAAAGCGTCGAAGAAAAAACGGTACTATTTCCGGAACACCTTGCAAAAGTGTTCTCCCAACAACGACATACCTAATCCTGAAATAGAAAGAAAATTATCTGAAATTCCTCCAAACGTGTCAGCAATTAAACCACTAACGGTAAACGAAGTTCAACAGGAAATCAATTGCATAAATCCCAGAAAAGCTCCTAGCATAGACCCCAAAAATGTTAAAGGAGTTACCAAGGAAAGCCATAATACTTATCACCCACATATTTAATGCTATCTTACGTCTTAATTACTGGTCAAAACTGCTGAAAACTGCAGAAATAATAATGATCCCAAAACAAAGCAAAAACCCAAACAATGTCTCTTCATATCGTCCAATAAGCTTTTGAAAGATTACTACTACAAAGAATAAACTCAGACCCAAACACCGAGGAATGGATACCAGTTTGGATTCAGGAAGGAACATTCAACTACACGGAACATTCAACTACACAACAAATCCACAGGATAAGTAAGCCACACAATAAATCAAGCACTAGAAGAAAAAAATACTACACATCAGTGTTTTTAGACAGGGTTTGGCACACAGGCCTATTATATAAAATCAAAAACTGTCTCCCAATCACATACTTCAAACTGTTAAAATCTTACCTAAGCGATAGAGAGTTCAGAACAAAAATTAATGAAAGCACTTCCGATAATCATCCAATAAAAGCAGGAGTACCACAGGGGAGCGTCTTGGGGCCATTACTATATGTATTATACACGGCAGATCTATCAGCAAACAATGAAACCACTATGGGCACCTTCGCTGACGACACAGTCATATTAGCAAGCAATGAAAGTCCAGTTGCAGCTTCCAGGATTCTGCAGACACATTTAAATGACATCCAAACGTGGTTGAGCAAATGGAAAATTAAGACAAACAAAACAAAATCCGCCCAAGTGACCTTCACTCTAAGAAAAGACCAGTGCCCTCCTGTTTATATGAACAATGTACAAATATCACAAGCTACTAACACGAAATACTTAGGCATGCACCTAGACACAAGGCTCACATGGAAAGTATTAAAAAACGCAAACAAATCGACCTGAAAGTAAAAGATTTATACTGGCTAATTGGTAGAAAATCCAAATTAACACTCGAAAACAAGCTCCTATTCTATAAAACTACAATCAAGCCTATATGGATGTAGGGTATCGAGCTTTGGGGTTGTGCAAATAAATCAAATATAGCTATTATACAGAGAAGCCAGTCCAAAATACTTCGCATGATAGCTGACGCACCATGGTATGTGCCGAACCTAACCCTACATTCAGACTTAAACGTCAGTTTTGTCAAAGATGTCATAAAAGAACGAAGTACAAAACATCATGAACGACTGGCTAACCATGAAAACACGTTACTCCCACCCACTTATAGAACCACCAGACGGTAGAAGACTAAAAAGAAATTGGCCAGCAGACCTACAAAACGGGTAAATATGTCGCTGGAGAAGACCTCATCACGCCATAGTAGAGCTTATATGCTCTGAAGCCATCCCATTAGCTTAAAGAACTATATATGTTTTGATTGCTAATAAAGTAATAAAAAAAAAGTTCCTACTTGTTAGTTTCTATGTCAAAATGCAAGACGGGATTAAATTTTTGGGTTTTCTCACAATTAAAATTTGGTTTCTGCAAAAATATAATATTTCTTTCATTTAGGGCCAGTCTTTTCACCTATAGATAGGCTTTAACCGCCAGATAACTATTCTACGGATAAATTAACTAGAACTCGTTATCTAAGAGATAACTGATACGAGTCTTTTCACCTCGAGTTATCTATTAGATAGCTATCTCTGAGATGTACCAATAGACACTCTCACGTGCTCTCACTGCGAAATGCAGCCAACTGAAATGACACCGAAGGAAGAGAAACAAAGAAAAAAGTTTCATGTGTTAATAAGAGAAAGAGAACCTCGCAATTATGTTTTGTGTCTTACGTCAAATTACGGAACTTCCTAATTTCTACGTCAAAGAATCATTCATTTTGTTTTGTTTAGGTGTTTGTTTGGCTAGATTGTTCGGTGTATTTTTGACTTTTTAATTATTTTAATTCGTTTTTAGTGTTAGTTTCATAGTTAGTTGTTTAGTATTTGTAGTTTAGTTTTAATTAGTGTTAATAAAACATGTCGGGCTTGTCTGACACCCTGGTAAAAGGAAAAAAAAAAAGGTCTAGGGCACCCAACTTTACAATGGAAGAGATGCGCCTACTTCTACAGCTGGCTATCAGCAAAAAACATGTTATTGAAAATAAAAAGACGGACTCAGAAGCATGGCTACTAAAAGATGAGAAGTGGAAGCAAATTTGCGAATTATTTAATTCGTCTTCAGGTAAATTGTTTTTTATATTTGAGAAGAAATTTTATTTAAAATGGGCTATTTTAGGGAAAGTGTATAGATCGCTGGATACACTTAGATCAAAATATGACGCCTTGAAGAAGGAGTTAAAGAAAAAAGTTAATTATAATAAGGCAGAGAGTCTGGTGGGGGCATACCGATGTATATACCCGTAGAAGGGCCAGAAAAAGAGTTGCTGGAGGTGTTGAGCATCTCAGTTACTGGCTTATCCAATGATTGCGACTCTGATAGGTTACTAGCAGAAACAAGTAAGTTGTGTAAAATGTAATACTACTTTAATATCTGCATTGTAGACTTGTATGTGTTCAAATGTTTCGATTCTTGATCGTGTTTTAATTAAAAATGACGAGTTTAATTGATTTCTTTACAATGATAAATTGAATCATAAGTGAAAATTAATATTATTGGTAAACTTTTGAAGAAAATTATCATTTAAAAAACGTTTTTTTAGCAATTACTAGAGAGGTACTAGTAAACACTGAAGTAAATTTACAGGTCATCCCCATCAGTGATGATGAAATAAATCAATACATTTGTGAATATTTACTTGAAGTAAGTTAATTTACTCAATTTTATAAAATTTTATCTTTTATATTAAAATACAACAGAAAAACATAATACTTTAACTGCATTAGGATAAAACACCAGAAGAAAAGGATGAACTCCATCTACCTTCGACTAGCGCTAGTAGTAGCAGCTTTGCTAAAATTAAGGAAACACCTGCTAACGAAGAAAAGGATGAACTACAGCTACCTTCCACTAGCGCTAGTAGGAGCAGCTCTGCTGCAATTAACAATACACCAGCTAATGATGAAACGGGTGAACTCCATACACCTTCGACAAGTAAAAGCAGCTCTGCTGGAACATCCGGGAGAAATGTAAGTTTTGTTTCCTTACCCTATTAGTTAAAGATAAATGTTTTATAACAGTTAATTCATTATAATGAACATTACTAGCCTATGCTAGTATTTGAGTTGGCTGTTATACAGAAATAATAATTAAATATCTGGTCACCGAGCTTCGCTCTTAATATTCAAATCTACATTTTTAAGCAGCCCAATGAGTATACAATTGAAGTATATTTATAACATGACAAATTATTAATTAATTCGCGAAAATCACGGAGTGGGCGACATCTACTTGAACTACTGATAGGGAGATAAATAAAAAGTTAATTTGCGATTGGCTTGAAAGTAGGCTCGAAAATTAAAAAAACTGTCAGTGTTAATTTTCAATTGGCTGCAGCTATTGTTGACGTTTATCAACTGCTTGTCACAGAGGTTAGTTAAATTCATTTCACCCTTTTAGGGCAACATCTACTGACGCTTGATCTTCGCGAATTGTCACGGTGGACAGGCCCCGTTTCCGGGACGGGCAACAGCAGCGTGTAGGGCACACGTCCCGTCAACAGAAGATCGCTGAGCTCACTCTATTTATCACTATATAAGAAAAACTCTATGTTCAATTGATTTTATTATTTATTGATCTGCAGTGAAGGAAAATTATAGGCCTGATATTCATACTTGGGTAAAAACCTCCACAAAAACCTGTGACCAGACTTTCGACGTGTGGCAGATATTGATATCATATTTTTTCAAAAATTTTCAGTTACAAAAATAGTTCATTCGTACATTACATTACAATTTGCTCTTGGAAAATACAAAGTCACAATCAACCTTAAAATGTACTATGAAAATAGAGAATTTTAAATGTCTCTTTAAAGTTTCTTGTAAAATAAAAAATTGAAATCTATGTTAATAGTACACGTGTACAAGCATTCATTCTTTTTTTCTCTCTCTCTCTCTCTATGATAATAAAAACTTAAATATTAAAACTGTCCGCATAATAAAATAGTAGCCGTAAGGGGTAGGTCTCACACTATCGGGGAAGGGAAGAAAAAAAAAAGATTAGCTTTAGGTTAGGTTAGATCTTTGTAATAAGTAATAAATAAAGAAAAGTACGATACGTGTGACATTTTGACATTTGTTACATTCTGACAGGTGTCATATTTTGACATTTGTTCATTTTGAGATTTGTTAATTTTGACAGTTGTTACATTCTGACACGTATCACATTTTAACAGTTGTCACGTTTTTACAGGTGTCACATTTTGACAAGTGTCCATTTTAACAGTGTTACTCAACGTTCCTATAAATATTTACCTAAACCCATGATTTCTGAAATTGAATTGGCAACGTTGTATTTTCAACTTTGAATTTATGAGATGGCTGTCATTTGACAAGCAAATTATTTATGTCCGTCAAATGAACCTTTCCTTTTTTATATAAAGCGGCAAATTTAAAATTGAATTCTTTCAGATTAAAACGCCAGAAATTAAATAAAGTCAAATCTTTTTACTGCTATACTATACAGAAGAAAAGAGTGCAGTATTTAATTTGCAGAACGTAGTACAGATTCAAGAGGTAGAAATTTTATTTTTACCTCATCCTTCAATGCTTATTTGTAGTTAAAATTTTAAATTTTAATACATCTGATCGGCCTAATATAGTTTTTGTCTAGATAAACCTGTTCTTTTGACAGATAAGTCAGACTTTATTTATTCATAGCCGTATCGTATGTATTTTAATTGATTCAGAATTTTGTATTAATATATATTTCAAAATGGCTTCATTCTAAAAATATTATCAGTCCTCCTAAATCCTTGAAGGCAGAATTATTAGTAATAGCAAGGCAACATAAAAACAAATTCAAAAAATATATTATAGATGAGATGGCCAGAGAAAAAGGAATTAAAATTCTCAGATTGCCTCCGTACCACGCAGAGTTAAATTCCATTGAACTGATCTGGTCACAATTATTAAAAGGTTATGTTTCTCAAAACAATAAAACATTTAAATTTCCTAATGTACGAAATTTGTTTTTGAAGGCAGTTTCAGATGTAAATATAGAACATTGGGGAAAATGCATTGGTCATGTTAAAAATGTGTAAAATTCATTTAGGAAAGTGGATATATCAATGGATAATTTAATAGAACCGATAATAATAAACCTCAGAAAAGACAATTATAGTGATACCAGTAGTTTTAGTGAAGACAGTGACTTTTCAAGATAGTTCTTGAACTAACTTTTTTTTTAATTTTTGAGTTTGGGTAAGTACTGAAGCATTACTTTTAATGCCAAGAGATTAAAAAAAGTTTAATCCCAACATATAATCCTCCTTGTTATTTATTGGTTAAATTTAATTCGTTCAATGTTAAAGTGTCAGATGCATAAAGTTTATTTTTATTTTTTGTAAATAATATAACTTCAAAATTTAATCTACGAAGTGCGTATATATATTTTATATGCTGTGACCTTATTTATATTATAGAAACTTATTTTGCAAAGTACGCCTATGGAATGTGACGTTATATCCCCACTTTTACTGTACTCATCTATCCTTTATAGTATATATTACTATAGAAACAAGTTATTATTATGTGCCGTTGCTAGGAAATAAAACTAAAAGGTTAACTTTTCTTGTAAATATCTCGGAAGATCGAATTTTCACAGACATGAGACCTACATTTTTTGCCGATTTAGATAGGAATTAGTCTACCCTGAAAGTTTCATTGAATTCTGACGAGTGGATTTCGAGATCCTCTGGACACACATACATACATACATACAAACCTTGCTCGTTTAATAGTATTTGATAAAAAATTTCCACAGCCACCTTAAGTAGTAATTGTCATTTTAATAATTTTTCAGAAAACAAAATCGATTTGGAAATCTTGGTCTCCTCAAGCTCTAAAAAGCAAGCAGCATCACCTATTAACACCAAAAAAAAGGGGAAAACAAACGAAAATGGAGAGAATACTCTCTTTAAGAGAAGACCTGCTAAGGCACCAAATTGATTTCACAAAAAATGAAGAAAGACGAGCACAAGAAAAGCAGGAGAAGGAAATAGAAAAGCAGAAGAAGGAGATACAAAAGCAAGAGAAGGAGATCGAATTATTAAATATTCAGATTTCAATTAAAAAAAATGTAATTTGTTTTTTTAAATAAAAAATTATTTATATATATATACAGTTTTATTTATAAAAACCACATCATGTGTATACTTAAAATATACAGGTAATTGTTAAAATTATTTAAGTTTAAAAATTTTGTTAAAAAGGTACTTTAATATCATCGGTCATAAATAAACTATATACTGGAATACTCACTCTACAGAATGGAAGTATTGTGAAAAAGAAAAAGCGAATGAATTTAATGATTTTTTTGTAAATATTGGTGAAAGAGGTATTGCTCTAAAACTTATGGAAAACTATTTATTAGATTGAACTCAGAATAAAAGAGGAAATACATTCAGCTCAAGCGTTACAGTTTAAACAGTGATACAACACAGTACAATTTTATTTTTAATCTATATGAACAGTATTGCTAAAATCAATAATTTCAAAAGTTCTCTTGCTTGTTATGCTGATGATATAGCTCTAATATTTTCAGAAAAAGCTGGGAAATGGTGAAACAAAATGCAGAAACAGATTTAAGCAAACTTTATTTGTGGCTAAATAACAATTTATTAACACTAAATTTAAAAAAAAATCATCTATACTTTACAATTCTCTTGCATACTATAATAAGATATTGTATACCAGTTTGGGGTGGGGTGCGTTTAAAACTACACTGAGTTTTTTTAATTGAATTTGAATTAAATCCACACAAAAACTTAATAACAATAAAAATTACACGTTTCAATGAACTCGATTCAATAAACCCTGGAAATAGTCTATAAATGGTGTCCTAGCGTTTTCATTATTTTCTTCATCCCCATTAAACTCTCTATCTTCCAGAACCAATTCATTTTCTTCAAATTGATTTTCTTCAAAATCATTTTCGTTTTGGTCAATTGCAATATTGTGCAAAACTGCACAAGCACAAACAATCCTTTGTGCCATATTAATACGACACCTTTAATAGTATTGGAAATTTTCTTTTCCATGTCCCAAAAAGTCTTTCTATAGTATTTCTACTTCTAATTTGGGCCTCATTGTATAGACGTTCAGCATCATTTTGAGGATCAGGTAATGGAGTCAGTAAATATTGCCGTAAACTATATCCCTGGTCACCTATTAAAATTCCATTGCCCATCTCATTATTTGCAAATTTTATTTTAACAGCAGATCCTGGCCAGCGACTAACTAAATCCATTATTTTTAATTGTGCAGATCCCACTACCTTCAATTCAATTGAAGGAAAAATATCCTTTCCGGTTTCTGTACATCTCAGCATTTTTTCCACCAGAAGAGACTATTCTGATATGTGTGCAATCGATTGCACCGATAATCCTTGGAAAACGAGATATATGAAAAAAATTTCTCTTTGCTTCCTGCTGTTCCTCTTCGGTGTTAGGCAAATGAACAAATTGGGGGAACATATTGCACAAAGCAGTAATTATCTGTGCTGCGGTGGTTTTATGTACTCCACTAAAGTAATATAGAAATCACCTGTTGCCAAAAATCTTAAAGTTAGAAGCAACTTGTACATGGAAGAAACAGCTCTATCTTGATTTCTAAAAATAAAAATAAATAAACATAACCTATAAACTGTTTTAAAAACCAAACAATTTTAGAATGACATTTCAACAAATTTTAAAACTTTAATAAATTGTTGTACTTCACTCCTAGTATTGTATATCTCTAGTTTCATGCACTTAATAATTGTTTGAGTAGAAAGAAGGTGTTTTTTGTATATTTTGTGAATATACAGACCTACACATATGAAACAAAAGTTCATTATTTACTGGGTAGATCACAAATACATAATGCTTTGTTTTAATTAAAATGTTTAATAATCATCAACATCCATTTGATACAAAAATCTCCTCCTAATTTTTACACACAAAAAATAGTTAAATAGATGGGACTCGAGATACCCATGCATTAAGAAAAAGTTTGCATTAGTTATGTATCTTTCACAATCTGTATATATCGAAAAGAAATAATAACTTCTTATAATCCTAAAGTGATTCTACTTAGTGAAACTAGAACAACGGATGACATCGAAGATATTGAAATAAACCTTAAAAATTACAAACATGTACGATGTGATTCAACAAGTAGGCATACGGGTGGTGTAATAATTTATGTAAAAAATAATTATAATTTTACAGTTTTTAAAACATTCTATCTACGTGAAACTTATTGGTGTAAAGTGTTGAAAATTAATTTTATTAATATGTTCTGTCTTGTTGGATGTCTCTACCATTCACCATCAAGTTCAGATTCAAAATTTATTGAAGAATTCGAATCAATTTGTGATTAAACCAGTAAGGAATTTTAATTTATTAGATTCGACATCCTAAGACCGGTTTCTGTCTTTCGACTTCATCAGTTAGGCTTTTCGAATCCAATAAATAAAATTCCAAACTCGTACAAGTCAAAGACAGAAACCGGTCTTAGGATGTCGAATCTAATAAATTAAAATTCCTTACTGGTTTACTCACTTTGTATTAATCTCTGAAAGGGATAAAAAAGAAGAGAGTGACATCTTGACTAGATTCAGTCAAAATTTAATGTCAATACTCTCTTCTTACCATAGATGGTAGCACATCTATCAATTTGTGATGTTTTATTTTCCACTAACTATCATTGTATATTAGTTGGAGATTTTAATATAGACTGGGTAGTTCCTTTTTTTTACGGTGATAAGTTGAAAAATCTTGTAGAAACATATGGTATAATGCAATGTGCAAAAAAACCTACTCGGGTTACTGATACGAGTAGCACACTAGTTGATTATGTCCTGTCTAATTATGATAATACTGTGACCAATGTACATGATTGTCCAAAAATAACGGACCATTCTATAATTTCTGTTAATGTTTGCAATAGTGCTGAAATTTATACCAAAGTAAAACATTTTAGAAAATTAAATATTCCAAATTTAAATAATATAAAAACCAGTCTTATTGTGCGCGAGTTTAATTTGAACTCTACTGATGTTGATTTTATTTATAATGAGATTTTTGAAACTTGTGAAACTGTAATTAATAATATTGCTCCTATAGAAACATGTCATTATAAACCTAAATTGCCTTGGTTTGACTGTGAGGTACACAATAAAATTAAAAATAGAGATATAGCATACAAGATATTTAAATCATGTCCTGAGAATGAAAAACAAAATAATTGGCAAATTTTTAAACAACATAGAAATGGGGTAGTTAATCTTTTAAAAATAAAAAAGGAGCAGTATTATTTTGACAAAGTAGATCGCTTTAGAAATAATCCAAAAGAAATGTGGAGAACCTTAAAACAACTCATTAATAATAACAGAGATAAAGATTTTCCAAACAGTATAATTTTTGAAATAGGAGATGAGAGAAAAATAGTAAATGATAGCTTAGAAATAGCACAAAGTTTTAATAAATATTTTGTTGAAAGTATTGGAAATATTGTTGATAGTATCAATAGTACTGAAACAGGGTGCAATTTAAACAGTAACTTATACATACAATTTGAGAATTTTGAAATGCTATCTATGAATGATTTGCGAAAAATAATTAACAATTTGGATAATAAATTCTCGTTACACGAAATTTTAAACTGTAGAATGCTAAAAGTAGTTTTCGAAACTATTGGTAAAATCTAGTAAATACGTCACTTGATACTGGCAGAATTCCTAATTCATTAAAAATCAGTACAGTTATACCTATCCCAAAAATAAACAATACCAATAATGCTGATGAATTTAGACCAATTAATACCTTGCCTCCACTAGAAAAAATTATAGAAATTGCTGTTTATGATCAATTAATGAATCATGTTTCTGAAAATTCGATCCTAATATGTAACCAATCTGGTTTTAGAAAAAAATTTTCATGTGAATCAGCGCTACAACTTACACTTTGTAACATTCAAACTAAATTAGACGAAACTAAATATGTTGTAGCAGTATTTTTGGACTTAAAAAGGGCTTTCGAGACAATTGACAGACAAATTATGTTATCAAAATTGAAACAATATGGTATTGGGGGTAGAGTATTGCAGTGGGTTAGTAACTATTTAAATAATCGCAAGCAGAGAGTCCGTTTTGCTGACCAAACATCCTGTGACATAAATAATGATATAGGGATTCCTCAAGGGAGTGTATTGGGTCCTCTTCTTTTTATTTTATATATTAATGATATTGAACTCTTTGTTGAGTGTGAATTTATTAATCTTTTTGCTGATGATACTTTAAAAACATGTAGTGATGCTAATCTGGATAAAGCCATAGAGAAAATGAATGCCTCATTATCATCGGTAAATAAATACTTGAACATAAATAAGCTAAAATTAAATGTAAGAAAAACTAAAGCAATGGTCTTCACAACGAAATTCAAATATAGTAGTATCGACGTTAAAAACATAAATTTGAACATTAATAATGAACACATTGAAGTTGTTTCTAATATAAAATATTTGGGATTTCAACTAGACAATTACTTAAATTCTTTATTTCTTCAGTAGAATTTCGCAAAACTTATCAACTGAAACCAAAATGACTGTATATAATACCATAATTCAGCCTCATTTTGATTATTGCGCATCTATATTATACTTATTCAACTTAAATAAATTAAACATGCTACAAAAACTTCAAAATCGAGGAATGAGAGTAATACTGAAAACAAATCGTCTTACTCCAATTACGTCAATGTTAAATACTCTAAATTGGTTTCCGGTAGAGAAAAGAATGTACTATTTTACAATGATTTTAGTATTTAAAATAGTAAATCATATGGCACCAGAATACTTCCAACAATATATTACGTACAAGAACTACATATCAAAAAACTATGAATTCTTTATTCTTTAAAGGTTTCAAAAAATTCAATGATCTTCCTTTATCTATACGCGAATCAACCACAATAAACTGTTTTAAAATTAAACTTAAGGACTTTATTAAAAATTCAATTTAATTAAGATTTTACTACTTCCATTGCTTGATGTTTTTAATGTATATTATTTTTGTCTATATTATTTTAAACTTATATTTTATATTTGAAATGTGTATATGTATTGTAAGGGTTTTTATTTATTTATGCTACTTTTAGATTTATATGTATATTAGGATTCCTAATTAATAAAGATCTATCTATAGAAAGAAGTGTAACAATTTACCAAGAAAAATGTATGGTTCTTTAAATAAATAATTCTACACAAGGACAATAGTTTACTAACCTTTCTGTTCGATTATGAAGAGTTCTTCCAAGAGGTTCAATAGAATAGTAACTGTGGGTTTTGAGAGTCTGAATCTATTAAAGAATTCAATGTCATTCCACTCGTTGAAGTGGTCTCTTCTCGGTCTAACATTGTAAGCTCGCTCCCGATTTACTACTTCTGAAGTCATGAATTAGTCCAACATCTACATCACCAAACATCTCTAAATCTTCAATTATATCCATTTTTTTAAATATTTGACAACAACACTTTTCACTTAGTTTGTAAAACACCATTTATGTCACCACAAATCTCAAATAAGAATGAACTGAATGAAGTTTCTGTTAGGTTATGTTACGTTGACAATTCGCCCCTCAATTTCATTCAGTGCGCATGCTCTTGGGTTTTAACTGGTAGATAAAATCACTATCCACTACATAAACCACCAGATAGCTTATCCTGGGGGAGAATCGTGATTTAGGTTTTCGTGGTTTTCCTAAATCATATTTTCCCCCTTAGATTGGGCACCGTTTTCCCCAAACATAAGGGTGGAAATAGCAAAATTGGCGATTCTTAGATAAAAAACTGGGAAACAGCTCCTGCCCACACAGGCCCCAACCAATACACACAAAACATAACACACCAGCGCGCACAGATACCTTAGGAAAAATTTAGCTAGCCAGGTTACTAATATTGTAATCAGGGCCTCACCCTGAAAAGGAGGAAAACTCCTATAGCAGGGAATTAGGAAAATGAAATGTCCTAGAAAAATGTAACATATACCAAAAGAAAATAAATAATAAACTAAAAAAAAAAAAAAACTATTATCCTGGGGATAAGGGTACTTTAACCGGTAGATAGCGCTATCTGAAGGTGAAAAGACGGTATTTTCTGTTATCCCTCAGTTAAAATTTATTTTTAGGATAAACTACTTTATCGGGAGGTGAAAAAACTGGCCCTTAATGGAAATATTTATTTTACATCCAGCTACACTTTAAAAAAAACAAATTCGGTTAGAACATTTATTTTTCTTACCCGTTCCACTGCTACTGGGAGAATGTGCTTTTTGTGGTCTTGAATACAAGGCCGGTAAGGCTCCAGCTAGTAACCAAGACATACTCATTGTTAACAGATGAGGATGGGGTTTGGCCTGTGGAAATGGATTTGGTTCTTCCAACACGGGGGTTGCCAACTCCAAACCTGAGAATGTTTAATTATAGCGTCAATCTTGATTACTTTGTTTTAAAAAACGAGTATATTCTGTTTTAACACATTCATTGCCACTATTGAATTACAGGAGCTCTGGTCAGCAATCAACATCACTCACGCTTGGTATAATGTTCATTAAACATGCCTCACGAGTTTTATTCCATTCGTAGTATTACCAGTGTTACAATGATAAAGCAAAGTTACTTTGACTCCTCTACACCTTGAAATACACCCATGATGTAGTTGGCAATGAACGTGTTAAAATAAAGTTACTTCATAGTTCATTTTTTGTTGCCAATTTTAAATTAGACAATTAGCTAGGATAAAGTGTCGATCTGCTAATAGTTATGTTATTACGTATGATAAACTGACACAGCCGTTTCGGCACAATCAACCGAAAATATGACAGTATTTTCTAACTATTTTCTAACACAAACTAGAATTTTCTAACTCAAGTGGTTCACGAGCAAATGGTGTTGTGCACAACCTTTTATAACTTTTTCACCGAAATAGTTATGAAGATGATTCTAACGCCCAATTTTTTAACTTTTTAATAACTCTCGAATGGTATATATATTGTAATGATATAAAAAATGGGGCAAAATTATTGGAAGTACATTTAAAAAAAAAATTATTAAAGAAACTATGTAAAAAGGACTTAAAAAAAATAGTTGCGATGGTGATGATGTTTGTTTTGGATGATAGTTAGTAATTTTGATTTGATAGATGTCAATGTGTAAATTTTGAAAATAAAAACTAAAGAAAATTAAAAACTTAAGAATTTATTTATATTATCTCAATTGGCGCCCAACGTGGGGCTCGAAATTGAGTGAACCCAAAAACATGGAGGAAGAACGGGAGTATAGAAGAAAGGAAGAAACAAGTAGAGATCAGTTTAAGGAGTTAATGGAGATGATGATTAAGATGAATAGGGCATCGGAAGAAACTAAACAAGAAAATCAAGCAATATTAGTAGATATGAATATGAAATTGATAAAAATTGATGAAAAACAAACAAGAGTTGAAGAAAATCAAACAAGATTTGAAGAAAATCAAACAAGATTTGAAGAAAATCAAACAAGATTTGAAGAATATAATCAAAAAAAGCAAACAATATTGCTAGAATTCGATAAGAAAATAACAAAAAATGTATGGAGCAGGATAAAGAAATTGATAATGTCAGACGGGAGACTATACAAATGAGAAGAGATATAACAGAACAAGAAGAAAAATTGAGAGGAGAGATTGTAGTAAATGGAATAAAAATTCGAAAGGAAATGGACAAAGAGGTAAAAGAGAAATTTATGGAGTTGGGACATCAAATTGATGCCAATATTTATGGAAATGCACAAAGAGAAATAAAGGTACAATGCCAGGAATTGATAAAAGAAGTCGAAAAATGTGAAATGCAAAATGAAAAGGGTATGGAAACAGTGGAAAATTTAAAACAAAATGTAGGAAAGGAATTGGAAAAGGTGAATCAGAAATTGCAAAATGCTGTAGAAAAAATGGAAGACCAACTAAAGGAAGGATTTAGACTACAAGAAGAAATGACCAATATAGAAAATAATTCAATAAGATTAAGAATAAATAACATAGAAAAAGACATCAGGCAAGAATTAGCAAGCAGAAGTGGGGAACCAAGAGCAGGTATATGTAATAGTGAACCATCAATGAAATTCGAAGAAGAGAATTTAAAAACAAGAAACGAAATAAAAGAAATACAAGAAAAGGAAGCGATTTTCAAAGAAAAAATTGAAAAAGAAGTCAAGGAAGACTTAAAAAAAGTAGAAGAAAGTGTGAAGGAGACAGGAACAAAATTAAGAGAAGAACAGAAACAAGATGAGAATAAAGCAGACGAGAGAATTAAGGAAATACAGAAGGAAATAGACAATTTGAAAAGAAATTATCATAGATGGAAGATGAAATTAAAATAAATAATTTTGAATATTGGAAGAAAATTTAAAAGAAGAAATAAAAATGAATTTGGGAATAGCAGAGGAAGAGAATTTAAGAAATAAAAAAAAATACAAGATTTTAGTGGAAAAATTAGAAATTAAAATTTGATTTTATTAATTTTTTTTTTATGATAAAAATAAATTAAGAAAATAAAATTTGGGGGAATGTTGTAATGATATAAAAAATGGGGCAAAATTATTGGAAGTACATTTAAAAAAAATTATTAAAGAAACTATGTAAAAAGGACTTAAAAAAAAATAGTTGCGATGGTGATGATGTTTGTTTTGGATGATAGTTAGTAATTTTGATTTGATAGATGTCAATGTGTAAATTTTGAAAATAAAAACTAAAGAAAATTAAAAACTTAAGAATTTATTTATATTATCTCAATATATAATTAGAATTCGAGCAAATTTGAAGTTTTTAAGGGTGCCGACTCCGCCGAGAATTTTTGTATGGCCGTGAAATTGCAAAATTTTGACTCGAAATGCGTTTTTGTCGACATACTATTTAATAACTCTAGCACAATCGTTTTAAATAGAAATAATTTAGTTTTTCATGATGCATTTTCCAGCAATAGTACAGTTGTGATAGGAAATAGCCCTGGAGATTTTTTTTTTATAACTATTTCGGTGAAAAAGTTATAAAAGGTTGTGCCAGCTTGACAGGTCACCAGCCAACACCATTTTCTCGCGGACCACTTGAGTTAGAACATTCTAGTTTGTGTTAGAAAATAGCTAATAAATAGTTAGAAAATAATGTCATATTTTCGGTTGATTGTGCCGAAACGGCTGTGTCATTTTAACATACGTTATTAGATGTGCTACCATCTATGGTAAGAAGAGAGTATTGACATTAAATTTTGACTGAATCTAGTCAAGATGTCACTCTCTTCTTTTTTATTTTTTATTTTATTGGATTCGAAAAGCCTAACTGATGAAGCCGAAAGGCAGAAACCGGTCTTAGGATGTCGAATCTAATAAATTAAAATTCCTTACTCGTTTACTAACATACGTTATGTTATTTCTGTATCTTTTCCCTTAATCTGACACCATAGTAAAATATCCTTTTTAGAGTTGGGCGCTGTGGTAACTCAAACACACCATATCGACAACCTATTTTGTTGTAATGATAAATTCAGTTGTTTTAGGGCTGAATCCTCTATGAAATATGCACGTTCTATTTGGGCAAATATGGAGGAGTAAATGTCGTATATGTCCGATAAAAGGGATAAGGAAGTTCAACAACGTGTTGCAATACTTTGTTCATAAATTTTAACCTCCCTGAAAATCAATAAATCGAGAGATCGTATATTTAGTGAAATAATGATTATTAGTTAGACCGCTCATTCAGCAAAATTCAGTGTGAAGGGTCGCAAAAGATCTACCACTATCTCACTCGCATCTATTCTAATGTATATTGCCCCACGCTCGCACCTACCGCTGCTGTAGGGGTTAGAACTGTCTGGCTACTGAGGAAACATCTTCCAATATTTACCAAAGTAACATGTATAAAATTCAGCTTTTATACTATAATGTAAGTACAGTTACAATTTACTGAAACTGAAGTTTAAGGGTGTCTGGCAATGGATGAGGTGCTTTCTAATATTATTCCGAAGAAAATTACGCTTTATTATTTGATAAATTTAAGTCTGTATTTTATACACCTTTGCTACTTGTTACCTGCCAAAGCCACGATGGCGCAAAGTTCATAGTAGCCCATCGTTCCTACCTACGCGCAAAATGTTTGAAAATCGCTTTTCCGGGTACAGGGTCATATAATCTATCGATTCCGTGCGGTTTTAGTAAGGATGTTATGAGACAAAAATCTTGGTTGTCATCTCTCTTACTATAGAGCTACAGTTCCTTTTAAAATACAGTTTTTTAAAGATCCTGCTTCTATTAGTTGATATGTAAATTTATAGATGGTGTTCGTATCTACCGTAAAAACTATGTATTATTTATTGTATTTTTTTAAACCAAAATGGATTCATGTTTAATTAATTTATGATAAAAGTTAATTGAAGGTGTTAGGGAAAGTATGTAATATGGATATGTAAGTAGTTTTTCTGTTTACTTGAATTAATGTAGACATTTTTATCATTAACATTAGTCAAAAGTATCCAAAATGTATTTACATTTAAATTTTTAATATAAGAAATTAACGAAACACACTAAGTTTTATAATATAAGCGGAAACTGTACTAGATAAAGAAGCAGAATTCACATAAAATAAACCGCAGCCAATATTTCCAAGGTCCTAGGAAAGATTTGAAAGGTTTTTAGTAATTACCTGTACCTTCGATAAACGTTTACATTATGTAACACATGAAAGTATTTATAAATAGATTTATACATTTAATCACAAGATTAATTTATTAATTTAAAATGTATTGACCTGTAAATGATCAATTTCTCATAAAATTGTTTTCTACTTTAGCCAATGATTTATTTTAAAAGCAAATATTAAAAAACTGTAATTTTATTTTTTACTAGGCTGCAAAGTTCGCGATTAAAATAATAATGGCAAATGGCAATAACAATACACGTTAATTTTAATAGTAAAGTTTTATTATTATATAAGTCCTCCGGTTAGTTAACAGCTCTGGTGTGGTACCTTAATTTTTTTTTTTTACCAAATAGGAGAAAACGCTTTTTCCTCTAGTTGTCATTTTTAAATTACCAAATTAATCTTGCACAGATATAAAAACATTGGGCAAAAGGTATGTATTCATAGTCAAATTTGACTGTACGAATTAGGAAAAAATATATAGAAACTAGATTGAGTTATATTTGCGTTTACATTTTTGGCCCATACATTTTTTTTATTTAAATTGGGGTTAGCCATATGTGAGTAGTAGGTTAGGAAGAAAACAGTGGTCCTTTATCTCTCACAAGTTATTTTATTTAGCGACCGGTTTCGACGATTAAACCATCAACATCATCAGGCCCTATGTGGAAAAATTATGGAGTTATAAAAGTCACAATGACAGTTAAGTTAAAAAGAGTTAAGAAATTTATTTTAATTTAATTTATTTTAAAAACTCACCTTAACTTAAAAACAATTATATGATTGTTAAAATCAAGGAAGAACTTATAGATCCTAATTTTATTATTTAAAGAAGTTTAATTTATATTTTATTTTATAAAAAACATAATTATAAAATTTAACTGAAAGTTAACCAGCAGTCAAAGGACATTTACAACAAATTAAAACATTAAAAACAAACTAAAACGGACAATTTTTTAACGTTAGCTGGTTAAACAATGGAAGAATTTTTATCACAAGTGTTTTTTATACTAATGAAGTGAATAAAAAGTTTAAATTAAAGTGTTGACTTAATTTGGTAAAAAGTAATCTATAATGAGAATTATATAGGTCTATGTATGGTTTGTAGAATGTGAAGTAGATGGCGTTAACAAACACAAACATTCTACTAACCATACATAGACCTATATAATTCTCATTATAGATTACTTTATTCCTATTTTACAGTTTTACCAAATTAAGTCAACTCTTTAATTTAAACTTTTTATTCACTTCATTAGTATAAAAACACTTGATAAAAATTCTTCCATTGTTTAACCAGCTACCATTCAAAAATTGTCCCTTTTCGTTTGTTTTTAATTTTTTAATTTGTTGTAAATGTCCTTTGACTGCTGGTTAACTTTCAGTTAAATTTTAAATTTTATAATTATGTTTTTTATAAAATAAAATATAAATTAAACTTCTTTAAATAATAAAATTAGGATCTTCCTTGATTTTAACAATCATATAATTGTTAGATGTGCTACCATCTATGGTAAGAAGAGAGTATTGACATTAAATTTTGACTGAATCTAGTCAAGATGTCACTCTCTTCTTTTTTATCCCTTTCAGAGATTAATACAAAGTGAGTAAACCAGTAAGGAATTTTAATTTATTAGATTCGACATCCTAAGACCGGTTTCTGTCTTTCGACTTCATCAGTTAGGCTTTTCGAATCCAATAAATAAAATTCCAAACTCGTACAAGTCAATAGCTATATCCGCTATAAGATAACATTTTTAGATGTGCTACCATCTATGGTAAGAAGAGAGTATTGACATTAAATTTTGACTGAATCTAGTCAAGATGTCACTCTCTTCTTTTTACTCACTTTGTATTAATCTCTGAAAGGGATAAAAAAGAAGAGAGTGACATCTTGACTAGATTCAGTCAAAATTTAATGTCAATACTCTCTTCTTACCATAGATGGTAGCACATCTAAAAATGTTATCTTATAGCGGATATAGCTATTGACTTGTACGAGTTTGGAATTTTATTTATTGGATTCGAAAAGCCTAACTGATGAAGTCGAAAGACAGAAACCGGTCTTAGGATGTCGAATCTAATAAATTAAAATTCCTTACTGGTTTACTCATATAATTGTATTTTAATCTACTTTGTGGAAATGTTCTTGGCTTTCCTGCAGTTTTGTTCCTACGTGGAAAAGTTATGGTGAGTTTTTACTTAAAATAAATTAAATTAAAATAAATTTCTTATCTCCTTTTAACTTAACTAAACTGTCATTGTGACTTTTATAACACCATAATTTTTCCATAGGGCCTGAAGATGACGATGGTTTAATCGTCGAAACCGGTCGCTAAATAAAATAACTTGTGAGAGATAAAGGACCATTGTTTTCTTCCTAACCTCATTTTTTTTTAAATTTTAATGCTTTTGGAATGGAAATTTTTTAACTACTGCCGTCATCAATATTTGAAAAATATGTATATAAATCTTTCCTAGTTGTCAGAAATTAGCAAATAAGGACGACAAATAAAATTAAAACATCTAAGCTTCAATAAGCAACGATAAAACATTTATTTTTTTGTTTACCTGCATATGGTGCTATTTCACAAGATTCACCTATGAAAAATTGAAAAAAAAAGTATATAGACATTAAAAATTAACCTATTTCTTATACTAACCAGGTTTTTGAAATTTATCTATCAAATGAAATGAAGCTAAATAACATTTGTTTTTAATATAGAATGAAATAAGTTGAAACACTATCGTCGACCACTCAACCAAAACACAATTTTAACACACTCTACGCGCGTTTCGCCAACTATGTTGGCATCATCAGAAGTTGATGATAGACTAAACAATTAACTTTTTTTTTTTTTTTTTTTTAGTTTATTATTTATTTTCATTTGGTATATATTACATTTTCTAGGACATTTCATTTTCCTAATTCCCTGCTATAGGAGTTTTCCTCCTTTTCAGGGTGAGGCCCTGATTACAATATTAGTAACCTAGCTAGCTAATTTTTCCTAAGGTTTCTGTGCGCGCTGGTGTGTTATGTTTTGTGTGTGTTGGTTGGGGCCTGTGTGGGCAGGAGCTGTTTCCCAGTTTTTTTATCTAAGAATCGCCAATTTTGCTATTTCCACCCTTATGGTTGGGGAAAACGGTGCCCAATCTAAGGGAGAAATATGATTTAGGAAAACCACGAAAACCTAAATCACGATTCTACCTAAATCACGATTCTTAAACAATTAACTATTTCTAACAGCTATTTATACTGAATGACTAACCCCCCTCCCCCGGCAGTGCCTGGCACTGTCATCCCCGGCGACCTAATCAGCCAAGGGTGACTAATCAACCAAGGATGAGTAACCGGCCAGTACCTAATGGATTAAACTAAAAAGCGGACTAAGAGGAATTGGTCCTTTGTCTCTGTTTAAACTAGTTTTACATTTGCCTATTTCTATACTTTCAAATGCGTCCAACAATTTATTATTGGATACATTTTTAAGTAATTTTACATTGTCTATACTTATTCTATGATTTTGATTAAAAGCATGTTCGGCTATACCAGATTTTTCCGTACGCCCATATTTTAAGTGAGCCATGTGCTCTTTAAATCTGACCTGTACAGAGCGTCTAGTCTGCCCAACATACTTTCTATCACAATCCACACAACTAATTTCGTAAATACCACTTTTTTCTAAATTACTGTTTTTATCCTTGGGATTACCTAATAAATGTTTTAAAGTGTTGTTAGACTGAAAAACTAAACTTAAAACCGCTTTTTTGAACACGCTGGTAAGTCCTTTGGTGTAAGTGGGATTATACAATGGACAACTACCATGTTTAGACACTTTGGTTATCGGAAAAATCTAGTGTAGCCGGACATGCTTTTAAGCAAAATCATAGAATAAGTATAGACAATGTAAAATTACTTAAAAATGTATCCAATAATAAATTGTTGGACGCATTTGAAAGTATAGAAGTAGGTAAATGTAAAACTAGTTTAAACAGAGACAAAGGACCAATTCCTCTTAGCCCGCTTTTTAGTATAATCCATTAGGTACGGGCGGGTTAATCATCCTTGGCTGATTAGTCACCGTTGGCTAATTAGGCCACCGGGGATGACGGTGCTCGGCACCGCCGGGGGGAGGGGGTGTTAGTCATTTAGTATAAATAGCTGTTAGAAATAGTTAATTGTTTAGTCTATCATCAACTCCTGATGATGCCAACATAGTTGGCGAAACACGCGTAGAGTGTGTTAAAATTGAGTTTTGGTTGAGTGGTCGACGATAGTGTTTCAACTTAGTTGATAAACCAAAGGTTTCCCAATTTAATTTAATAGAATGAAATATTAATAAATACTATATAGTTAGTTAAAAAATAAAATAAAAGAATTTTAAATCGAGTATATAATTCTACAAGGCTGGTATCACTATAGATATGGAATTCAATTCTGCAAACTAAATGTGGTACAGACGCATTGAGGCAATCTTTTCGCGTTTTTAACTGCTTGAAAACGTGAAATTCGATAAAATCGTATGACTTTATGTTAAAAGACGTTTTAATTTTATGGGAATGTGAAAATCGTTAAAATCACCTCTTTAGACGTTTTTGAACAACCGCTTTTACATGTATTTTTATGAATTTATCGGCAATTATCATTTAGAAAAAAAGTACGATTTATTTACTTGGACTATGAAAAAGCGTTCGACAAAGTGCCACACAGGAAATTACTAAATAAATTAAAACATTTTGGTATTAGATGTAATTTGTTGTGTTGGATCGAGAACTTCCTAACAAATAACCAGCTATCAGCGAATAATTATTGGTAGACGTCAGAACTCCTGGTTGAAAGACCTCAGAAGATGGTTTGGGTGCACTTCCATTGAAATCTTAGCTGCTGTGTCCAGAACAATGTTAGCTATGTGGATCGCCAACCTTCGAAAGGAGAGGGCGTCATAAGAAGAAGACGCGAATTACCCTGTAAATAGTGGTGTACCTCAAGGAACAGTTTTGGGTCCTCTCTTGTTTATATTGTATACCAGTGACCTAGACAAATAAATCACTTCTAAAAAAGCATCGTTAAAAAAATATATTGAAATCCCCTCCAAGATGTCCTAACTATGCAAAGATACATAGATACAGTGGCCAATTGGTCTCAGCAGAGGCTAATGCCATTGAACTCTGAAAAATGTACTATAGTGCATATGGGTTCTAACAATCCCGGAACTCTGTAGCACATGAAGCTACTATAACTAAAAACGCATATATCCTCTTGTATTTGGTGAAAAGAGCACTCTGAAGAAATGGTTCTAAAAATCTACAAGACCTATATAAGGCCAAAATTGGAGTTTGCTCAAACGGTATGGGATCCATATCCAAGAAGAGTCACCAACTCCGACTTTGCGGAACATGGATTTCACTACTAGACTCAATAAACTGCACCTAACAACTCTAAGAGAAAGGCTTAGTGGTGGAGACCTAATTGAATCCATTAAATGGACAAGCGGTTACTACTTACGTGAAAATATTTTCACTTTAAGTACATCCAGTCAGCTGCGAGGGCACGCAAAGCAACTTGAAAAGGAAAAGTGCATGAAGTTGCAAAGAAAAAACTTTTTAACAAACAGGGTGGTGTATGCATGGAACACTTTATAATGATTAACATTGTTTGCAGATACAGTTTCCTCTTATAATCATTTTAAAACAAAGGTTGATAGGGAACTAGTCCAAGGGAAATCTAGACTTGTACATTACATTTTGTGATGTTAATCTGTGACAATTGAAAAAATTGCGATTTATTTATTTTAAGGCATTTATAAATTTAAGTTCAGCTTCATCGGCTCACCTGAACTCTTAAATAATAATAATAAACGGAAATTACGTTGAAAAACGATTGTTCAAAATCGTCTAAAATGGCGATTTTAACGACTTTCACGTTTCGACTAAATGAAAACGTGAAAATCGTTAAGTTTTTTAACACAAATTTATAAGAGTTTAACGAATTTCACGTTTTCAATCAGTTGAAATGTGAAAAGCGAAAATATTGCCTTAATACGTGTGTACCAGATTTAGTTTGCAGCATTGAATTCCCTATTTCTGTAGTCATATTCGTATTATCTTCTAAATCGGTTTAAAAATTAATAATTAACTATAAAATGCTTGTCACTAATTTTAAATATGGTTAGTTATTTCAAAATAAACTCACCACTAGCTAAATTTGGTTCACACTGCTCTAGAGTCCTCCAAGAGGTGGCTAAAGAATGAACTGCGTATCTATGAAGAGGAAACAATAATCTGGGTATATTAGTCTCAATCCAATGAGAAACAAACTGCACTGATAAATTTTTCTTGGAATGAAAGCAACTATCAACAACTGCTTTTAAAGTCTTGTTACAAGAAAGGCACATCTGTGGACCCTCTGAGTAATGGTCCATACTGATGTGATAAGTACACATAAGTAAAGATGTCATATCATCCGGAGTAACCATATCAACACCTGTTTCTTCATTAATATTAGCCCACATTTTTACAAGAGCATCTCTAACTTTTTCATCGTCCATTATCTGGAAATATTTAATAAATATTTTAAAACTTACACTTAGTATGTTTAA
Organism: Crepidodera aurea; assembly: GCA_949320105.2. Lineage (NCBI taxonomy): Eukaryota > Metazoa > Arthropoda > Insecta > Coleoptera > Chrysomelidae > Crepidodera > Crepidodera aurea. The sequence goes on from OX439480.2 coordinate 1,501,755, forward strand.
AACAAGTGTGATCACGTTTTTAAGACTTTTTTCTCGCCACTGTTTTATTTTGTACCTGTGGTGCTCCTGTCACCTGGCTTAAAGGTTGCGCGCACGATTTTTGCGATTTTTTGTTCAGAATTGAACCAAGTAAGAGGTAAAATGGATTTGGAAACACCATACACCAGAAGATTAATTAAGGGTGAATTTGCTGTTTGTGGAGCTCTAAAAACTTATAATGACAAAAGTTGTAAAAATGAAGATTACTGCAAAAGGTAAGTGGAAGAATGAAAAGCACAGAAATAACACAAAATGACAATTCATTGGTGTGATTATTATTTGTTTGAATTTACTGAATAAACTAGGATGGCTTAGTAGGTGCTATGCAAAGACGGTTCGCAGACATAGAAGAACCAATAAATATATGCAAAGGTAGTCAAACACACTATTTTGAGTACCGAAGTCATGAGGGTGATTTCTGTAGCCCTGAAGAATCTGAATTTGTGCATCAATCTTTTGGTGTTGGGGCTAAATAGTGGAGTGAAATTAGACGAAAATATTCTGAAAATGGATGTGAGAGCTAAGTCAAATTTTTCAATAAATTTGGGATGGAGCTTCGCGAGATATGTGCCAAAAACGGCATTTTTGGTATTTTTCGAGTGAATTGCTTCATTATTTTTTAAATATCTCCGGCTCTAAGAGTCGTGGAAAAATAAAAATAAATAACCAAAGAATCAACAAATTTTCTTAAAAATTGGAGAAAATATGTATTCTTATGTCGGGAAGTCCTGGCAAAAATTTAAAAAACAATGTATTTGTCCAGCCAAAATCGGCATTTTCCGAAAAAAATTGAATTGGCCGCCATTTTTGGAAAAACAATAGTAGAGAAAAAATGTTTATCTTAAAAAGGATTTTGTGTGCCCGTTTGTCTAAGAAAATCCAACATGTTATTTCTTAAAAAAATAAATATAAAAATATAAAAATTCGATTTTCATTTTTTTCCAATTTTTTATCGCGATATTTATGCATGATTCTCTTAGAAAAACTGTATTTCAATCCAAAAAATGTTTAAAAAAATATTTCAGGTTCTAAAGTAAAATTTTTGTGAGGGAAAAAAATGAAAATCGAATTTTTTTTATTACTCCCTAAATGGGGCATTTTAAATAAAGAAATAAAATGTTGGATTTTCTCAGACAAACTTACACACAAAATCCTTCTTTTTAAGATAAAAATTTTTTCTCTACTGTTGTTTTTCCAAAAACGGCGGCCAATTCAATTTTTTTTCGAAAAATGCCGATTTTGACTGGACTAATACATTTTTTTTTAATTTTTACCATGTCTACCCGAAAAAATTCGAGGATTCTTTGGTTATTTATTGCCAATTCAGTAAAAAAAATTCGTTTTTTGAGGTTAGGATACATTTTTTAAAAAAACCCATATCTCGCAAAGCTCCAGCCCAAAGGACCCCCCACTTAAATGTAAAAAACGTCCCGGTGAAATTTTCTGAAACTTTGGTATGTTGTAGAACTCGATGCTCTGACAAAAAGTGTCAATTGGCCCAAAGCAATCCTATGAATAGTTATCGAAATACAGGGTGTTAAACATCGGAAATACCACTTTTTTGTAACCAGATTTCTCATAACAAACCTGTTTTATTGGCGTTTGTTGTAGAAAACATGAATTATAGATTATTTAGCATTAATATTTTATAAACAATCACCGTAAAATTTGGTTAGTTACAGGGTGGTTCGAAAATAAGTAATACGGTTTTTTTGAAGAAATCATTTTTTTTATAACAGCTTTAAACATACGAACAAATGTAATTGCATTGTGGATATATAGTTTAAGTAATGACTTCTTGGTGATGAATCATATTTTATACAGGGTGACTCAGGAAATGTGGTTACAGAGGGCATATAGTGTTTTTAGCTTTAACGAGTCACCCCGTATAAACGATGTGTTATAAAATTTTTGTATTATAGGGTGTTAAACTGATTTCGAAAACTTTACAAATTAGAAAAGCTGTGTTTTGTGCACTACCCTGTATTTTAAAAGTTTCTCGGTCAACTTTATAAATTAATACATTTTCATATTAACAAAAGTTTAGTATTTAACTTAGCAAAATTTTGTTGTAATCCTATGACCAGTTTTCCTATAATGTGTACCGATAGATTTAAAAACATCTTTCAACTAATAAATATCTATCGTATTTCTATTATTTTTTTATTGTATAAAACTTACAGATTTATTTGAAAGATATCTATTAATGGTAGTTAAAAGCAAACATTACATTAGTAAACTATGCAAATTATTTAATTTTTTTCAAATGGAATGCAATACTTCATTTTTAGAATCGACATAGTACTATTCTTTTCTTAGTAAGCTTGCTTACCTGCACAACTTGATTACCAGCATAATGTGTGAAAAAAAAAATAAATCGTAAAAATTACAGCTTTATATAGATCACCAGCAACCAATGATAAAGAATTTGTAAATGGCCTATTACTTTTGTAATAATGATAAGGACAAAATTTCAAAACAAGCGCTAAATATTCAAATAAGGTAAAACCCCTTTAGCTAATAAAACAGTGAGTACCAAATGTCTTGCGTTTCTAGGACCAAGATTCATAAATATCATTTCAGAAAGTTACCTTATCAACGTCTCCAATTCTGAAACATGTTATAGGAATAAGGTCCAGTCATTTTTACTAAGTAATCAGAGACAACTTATACATTACTTCTTTAACCAAAGAAGCCAAGATATGTTCATCTACTCAATAATGTTTCTATCTAGCTATTTCTTTATTTTAATAATAGATAAATGTGTATGTGCATATATGTGCTTTATTACATGTACAAGTGTCTTATTAAACCTTTTTTATAATTAAGTGTTAAGATTCTCATGTCACACATGAATAAATAAATGAGATATGATACAGACAGCACAAGCTTTGTGTTCCTTCTCTTTATTTGTTTGTGTCAGAATATTATGTCTAATTCATTATACAGTGTGACCAATTTAAAATGGAACCACCCCTGTAGAATACGCATCAATTTTTTTTTGTAATATTAAGCATCAAAAACTGTATCTTTATTTTTTATTTTCAAATTTGACTACATCACTGGATTCGTAATTGTTATAAATAAAAACCATCAAAATTTCATAAAAAAATATTGGTTAACAACGAAGTTACAACAACTTTAATTTTGGAAACAAAGTATTTCATTGTAATTTTTATTCAGATTATAGACATTTGAAATCTGGCAACACTGCCCATACAAAATGGAACACCAATGAACTTGTACAGTGGAAATCCGAAGTCAATAGCTCAATCCTTTCTACAGTTATAACTCCTGAAAATATGGTAATGTCAGCGATTTGCATGTCTTTGATTAAATATCCTAGCTACTTCTCTTTCACTATGATAATTGGATGGAGATATAGAACAAAGAACCAAGCACCAAATTTTAAAATTCGCGGTCTATTAGAGAAACACACTAATTTTTGAAAGAATAATATTAAAAAATCTCTAAAATAATGTCTTTTCTAAGTACCATTTTTTTTATATTTATTAGTTTATTAGTTATTTTAAAATTATTTATCAAATTTTAAAAAAGCCGAACTCTGATTTTTATAAATGGTTCTTGGTTCTTTGTTCTATATCTCCATCCAATTGTCCCCAGAAATTCTTACAATTTCAATTCTTTCTTCTAATGATAATTGCAGAGCCATTATTAAATGCATGTACCTAACAACTATTAGTTATTTTTGATTAGATGTCAAAATCACAGCCTACTGTTGATTTAGAACAACAATGAGTTCATCTTGGAAGAATGTACTACTGCATAACTTGAAAATGAATATTTAATTTTCTGTTATTTTCTAATATTATACTTATAACCTACACTTAAATGAATGATTTTAAGGGAATATAATTCGAAAATCCAGTGGCGTAGTCAGATTTTTATTATTATTATTATTAATATTACCACGAATAGCTGACATTACCATATTTTCAGGAGTTATAACTGTAGAAAGGATTGAGCTATTGACTTCGGATTTCCACTGTACAAGTTCATTGGTGTTCTATTTTGTATGGGCAGTGTTGCCAGATTTAAAATATGTCTATAATCTAAATAAAAATTTCCAAAATTGAAGTTGTAACTTCGTTGTTAACCAATATTTTTTTATGAAATTTTGAGGGTTTTTATTTATAACGATTACGAATCCAGTGGTGTAGTCAAATTTGAAAACAAAAATTGCCTAATAAACTTTTGCCGCTTTTGACAAAGAAAAAAAAACATAGAGTGCCTTGGAAATGAAACTAAAGTTATGAAAATTTGTGTCAAGATACAGTTTTTGATGCTTAATATTACAAAAAAAAAATTGAGATTGACTGAAAAATGCGTATTCTACAGGGGTGGTTCCATTTTAAATGGGTCACACTGTATATTGTATTCTTGATACAAAAACAGAAGGACAATAATAGACGAAACAATTGAGTGGAGAAAAAGGCTGGGAGCATGTAATATTGGAAATAGATTTCATACTGTATATATCAATAAACCACAATATTCATACATCAATCTAAAAATACAACAGTAACCAATAATAGCAATAGCATTTAAACAGTAATTAATTTGTTTACACATACAGAGTTTTTATTTACCTTTATTTTTTTCACACATTATGCTGGTGATCAGGCTGTGCGGGTAAGCAAGCTTACTAAGAAAAGTGTAGTACTAACTATGTCAATTATAAAAATAAAGTATTGCATTCCATTTGAAAAAAATTAATTAATTTGCCTAGTTTACTAATGGACCACCCTGTATACATGAAAATAATTTTAAAATGTTTGCTTTTAACCACCATTAATAGATATCTTTCAAATAAATCTGTAAGTTTTATACATACAATAAGAAAATAATAGAAATACGATAGATATGTATTAGTTGAAAGATGTTTTTAAATCTATGGGTACACATTTTAGGAAAACTGGTCTTAGGATTACAACAAAATTTTGCTAAGTTAAATACTAAACTTTTGTTAATGTGAAAATGTATTAATTTATAAAGTTGACCGAGAAACTTTTAAAATACAGGGTAGTGCATAAAACACAGCTTTTCTAATTTTTAAAGTTTTCGCAATCAATTAACACCCTGTATGCAGGGCCGGCCTAAGGCGTGTGCGGTCACACACTTGTGATTTGGGAAGAGGCGGCGAAATAAGAAAAAACATGAAAAAATAAAAATGTTTATAGTCCAGTAAATGAACGCCAGAATAACCCCAAACCTGGGCATCAAGTCTGTCCGTCAATTTTTTTTAATTTGCAGGTATTCATAGGTACATTTACCTCCAAAATCTCAGCTACGTGGAATTTGTGAAAGGGTGGGAAAAAGGCTCTAGAGTTCCAGAAAATCCGTTTTTCGACGATATCTGCCGTAATATGACACTTAGAGCATTTTTGTTTAGACAAAAAATGAAGAGCAGTTCATTACCTGAAAAAGTTGTCCCAGTGATTTTTTTCGCTATACTATTTTTTGCAAAAACGGCGTTTCAAAAATTGACAAAAGATAAGGCAATAATAACCAACTTTTAATAAATTATTTATTGTAAAAAAATCCAATTTGAGAAAGTTTGAAGGCAGAGTTTTTTCTCGTGCACTTAATAAAATACTTGATATATATATATCCCAAAAAATTTTAGCACGAAAAGAAAATAATCCTCAAAAAAATGTCGATTTTTCATATGGATGAGAATTTTCTCAATTTTCCGGAAAACCAAAAAATATGAAAAAAAAAGAAGAAAAATGCCATCGACAAAGGGACAAGCTAAGCTTTCTAATGATAGGCATTGAAAACCGATATGGTCCTTGATTATCTATTAATTCCAGATAAACCCGAGTACATTCGAAAACTCCGGAAATCCAAAAAAACGCCTTAAAAAACATAAAAATACACAAAAATAATTTATTGAATCTTTCTAATATATTTAACACCTTGCAAAGCCCTATTATCCAAAAGGATTCGGTGAAATTAGTCTTGATAAAAAAAATATGAATACATTTATAGGAGGGTCAAAATATTGAGCAAATGGGCCATTTTCCCTCTCTTCCACAAAGTGAATGTACCCATGAATACCTGCAAATTAAAAAAATAGATGCCAGACAAACCTGATGCCTGGGTTGGCACCTTCGTTTATTGGACTATTATTTTTAATGCAAATTAGCCATTTGAATATGTTCATAACTTTTGTTCAACTGTTCAACACCCCGCTTCATTGTTTTTACAGAGCACAATGATTGTGCCAAATTCAATAATTATTAAGCTCTGACAAATTCGTTTTATAGCACAAATAACATTTTTTTGGGGGTTTCTACACCCATTTTCATTGTAAGGGGCGCCAAAACTCATTCTTGCACACACAACATTTTGCTCTTAGGCCGGCACTGCCTGTATGACATAGAGTGGCAGATCGTACATTTGTTTAATATAATACAAAAATTTTATAACACATTGACTTGTTAAAGCTAAAAACACTATATGACCTCTGTAACCACATTTTCTGAGTCACACTGTATAAAATATGATTCATCACCAAGAAGTCATTACTTAAACTATATATTCATAATGCAATTACATTTGTTCGTATGTTTAAAGCTGTTATAAAAAAAAATGATTTCTTCAAAAAAACCATATTAATTATTTTCGAACCACCCTGTAACTAACCAAATTCTACGATGATTGTTTATAAAATATTAATGCTAAATAATCTATAATTCAGGTTTTCTACAACAAACGCCAATAAAACAGGTCTGTTATGAGAAATCTGATTACAGAAAAGTGGTATTTCTGATGTTTAACACCCTGTACTTCGAAAACTAGCCATAGGATCGCTTTAGGCCAATGGACGCTTTTTGTCAGATCATCCAGTTCTACAACGTACCAAAGTTTCAGAAAATTTGACCGGGACGTTTTTTACATTTAAATGAAAAATTTTTACAAGCTTCACTTTATGTATAAAATCAAAAAAATTAAAAAAAATTTACTTAGCTCTTACATCCATATAGAATTCTAATTTCACTCCAATAAAATACATTGTTGTTTGCCTTTTTTATTATCCAGGACAATCTCCAATCTTGTTTAAGAAAACAATAAATACTTTTTCCATACTATGTTACCAAGTTTGTGTACTATGAAAATGACACAAATAAGTGTCTTATTAGATATATATTATTAAAAATTTTAATATTAAAATGTCTCAACAATAATTACATTTTTAATTAGTTACCAAAATAGGTTTGTATACACTCGTCAAATAATACAACAAAAACACTGGCAAATATAGCTTAATGTGGATACATTACTGGAGTGGCACATTTGTTGGTAGTGAGGGGGATAAATACCAAACAACTACCATAATCGAGCTGTGTATCAAGTGGGGAAACATAAAGATCTGCTTTAATACTAAATAGAAACTTGCTTATTTAAAAACAACAATATAAGACATTTAAAAGGGAAACCAAGTAAACAAATGTTTGGAAATGTAAAAAAAGTTTTTCAAGTATTATTTTTCCAATCATTGCAGTAATGCTTTTAAACACACAAGTTTCTATTTTTGGCTAATACTTACACCCAAGTAGAGTTCACATTGTTGTTTAAATGCATTTAATCCAATGTGTTTGTTCTTTGACTTGCTATGTTTAAGGAAATGATTAAATAATTTTTCTCCAAGCACCTGGTACCTTGGAAACAAAAATCTCTAAAAAAAAAGTCATTTAGAAAAGTAAATATATAAACGAGGTAATAAGATATCTTACAGTAAAAACATCTTTGGTAATACCGTTGACACCTTCTAGTTTTTGTGATTTTTCGGTTAAAATCTGTAAAAAAATAGCTTATTTGTCCTTGAACAAATTATCCCATATTTACATAATTCATAATTTTAATTAATTATAATTTGTATTTATTTTTTGGACAAATTCCTCATTCTTATGGGAAGATATAATTGAAGTACTTACCTTAGCCAATTTTTCTACAGGCAGCATTTGGCTAGGTTTTTCTTGAATGTCTACTCCTGAGCTTGTTCTTGTAATACTCTTCCTGGAACCATTGTTCGAACTAGCAATAGAGGTAGGAGTTGCTGTACCAGATTTTGAGCCATGACCATGTTGGTTTCCCATTTTTTTTTGTATTTCAGAGCCTCATTCTTTAAAAACAATACAAAACGAGTTTAAAACTCAAAAGTCAGGCCGATGGCTGATGAATGACTGAGTGACATATGACTAATGACAATGACATTACAAAACGGATAATTAAACATATTAATCCGATGTTGTCAAACGCTTTATTTAATAATGATATTTTCCATTTATCTAGATAAGTAAAACCTTTTCTGATAATTTTATGTAATTGTGATGATTATCATAATGATACTGGCAATTTTATTTAAATAAATGACGTTGGTCTATGCAAATTGTAATATCCTTATTTATAGGACACCGAACGCCAAATTTTATATTCGAGATAATTTCCATATATAGAAATACTCGAATCTACAATATTATGGAGCAATTAAATATGGGTTGTATCGTTGTCTTTATACAGACAACGGTTGTGTTTTCGGAAGGTTTAGTCGTTGTCTGTATAAAGGCAACGGTTAAGATTAGTTAGTCGTTGTCAGAAATCTAAAGCGAAGAAGAAAAATGTCAAAGTTAAATGCCTATTTTTGTTTGACACTGACAACATAAATAAATATCGATAATCTTCAAATGAGTTTTTTTTTCAAAATATTAGTATTTACTACTAATGTCTGGTTACAAAAGAGTTAGTTTTTACGAACTTTGTAGATTATGTGCTTCAAATACACAAAAAGAAAAAACTCATATTTTTCAAGAAGAAGGAAGAAAAATTCAGCTTCAAAACAAGATTCAAGTTTGCTTGGCTTTAACAGTAAGCAGTTTTCCCTTTTCAGTAAGACTTTTCATTAAGAATGTATGCTTTCAGGTTAATGAAAATGATTTCTTACCAAAAGTCGTATGTTCAAAATGTTTGAGGTCTCTTGAAACCTGTTATGGATTCAGACAAGAGTGTGTTAGGTCTGAATCTATGCTTTCCACTTATTTTAAGAATTTTAGATACACAGAAGATTTTAAGAAATCTGGAAAAGTGTATATTAAAGACATTAAAACTGGTACAGTAAATCAAGAAAGTGTAGAGTCTACTACCAGTGGAGGAGCCAATACAACACAGACTGCTTCAGTCCCGCAAAATGTTATCATTAACAAGAATCATCAGAGTGTTGAACAAGTACCTTTTTACACATTACAGCTTCCAACTATTGTTACAAATCCCAATATAAATAAACCCCAAAAGTCTGCTGACAACTCAAAATTATCTCAAAATCAGTTTGCTTACAATCTTAATTTAATAAATACTGCAAATATAAAAGGCAGCATTCCAAAGGCTGAGATTGTCAGTAATGTTGTAGTTAATTCAAATGGGGAGGTAATAAATATAGCACATATGGGAGATTTTGAAACTATACTAAACCAAGGAAATGCTTTAAAGTCAAAAAACAAACCTGTAAAACATAAACAAGTAAATAATGAAGAAAATAGTATTGTTCAAATTGATTTAACTGAATCAGATAATTCTGAATATGATTTAGAAAGCACTAATACTAAATTTGATAAGTTACCTCACATAAAGAGCACCCAAAGTCATAATAAGTACACTTATTCCATAAAAACTGATGAAAAACCACAAAATCAAACAGTGATCTTCCCTATTTCTGAATATAGTCCAAATTTTAATAATTTTAATTCTAACAATGTAGTTTATTCTCAACCAAATTTAAACTTTGTCAATAGTACTCCCGCAAATGTCACAAACAATGCCCCTACTGTAGAAAGTTCAGCTTTAAATGTTATAAATCAGAATTTACAAGAAATAAATCAACCTGCTTACACAAATGTTATAGCTGGAAATGTACCAACTGAATCAGAATTATGTAAAAACAATTCTGAAATATCCAAATCTGAAATAGAACAAAATATTATTAGTAACTCAATAGGTACTAATAATAATAATAATAATACTCAAAAAACACATGTATGCGAGGTATGCCAAAGGGCATTTAAAAGACGGGAGCACCTTTATCAACATGTTAAGCTTCATACAGGGTTTCGACCTTATATTTGTGAGCATTGCAATAAAGCTTTTATGCGCAAAGAGCATTTGTTAAGACACAGTACTTTACATTCAGGTCAGAAAAACTTTACTTGTCATATATGCAATAAAAGCTTTTCTAGAAATGATAATCTGATTAAACATAGAAAAACTCATAACAAGCAGACCAGTTATACATGTGAGTTCTGTCATAAACAGTTTGTCATGAAACACTATTATAATGCTCATAAGTTAACTCATGATAAATTTGTATCCACTGTATGGGGTCTTTTAAAAACGTAGTAATTTTTTCAGGCTGTACATTTTATTAGAGTCTATTATATGTAGTTTTTATATGTTTTTGATAGGTCAGCTAATTGGTGAAAAAATTGTATTATTTCATTAATTCCTTTCATTCTGAGATATAAATGAATCTTTGAATATTTTTCTTAAATACTTGTTATTATGTATTAAAACAAATGTACAGTGTAAAATATTTCAAGAACGCCTCTTAAGTTCTGAGTCATTGATGAACTTTTAGTAAAGAACCCCGCACAAATCATTTGGGAATTGGCCCCCGGTCAAATTGGCTGAAATTTGAATATGTTGTTCGTTTCGGCATTCTGAGCAAAAGTCTCAATGGGCACAAAAATCAGTTTTGCGTTTTGCAAAGGTCCACGGATTTAACATTATTTACTACTTAAAAAGGTAATCTTTTCAAAAGTTTAGCATTTGCTGCGTTTAAAAAAAAGTACCCTCTTATGTTTTTGAGGTCGCTGCATTCAAATCTAATGCCAATATAATAATATTGACAGTTGTCAAACTAACTGTCAAACAGCATGTAACAATCAAAATTGATAAAATTAATATGTAAATATATGTTTTTAAGTTTGCTTAATTCTAATCTGTTGTCAAAAAGGCGATATTGACAGCTGTTAACTAGCTGTCAAACAACAAGCAATAATCAAAATTGATAAAATCCACATGTAAATATATGTTTTTGAGGTTGCTGAGTTCAAAACTGATATTAAAAATCGATATTGACAGTTGACAGCTATCAAATAACTGTCAAACAGCATGTAACAAGTGAAATTGATAAAATTGACATGTAAGCATGTCTTTAAGGTCGCTTAATTCAAATCTGATGCCAAAAAGACGATATTGGCAGTTGAGTACTATCGTTAATTAAATATTTGACTGTGAATGGTAATGTGTCAAGATAGAGTAATAATTAGGTGGCAGCAAGCATGCATCAGTTGTTTTTACAAAATCGTTTTTTACCTTTAGTTTTGAATTTAGCGATCTTAGAAACATATATTTACATGTGGGTTTTATCAATTTTGATTATTGCTTGTTGTTTGACAGCTAGTTGACAGCTGTCAACTGTCAATATCGTCTTTTTGACAACAGATTTAAATTGAGCAACCTTAAAAACTTATGTTTACATATTAATTTTATCAATTTTGATTGTTACATGTTTGACAGTTAGTTTGACAGCTGTCAACTGTCAATATTATTATAAGTAGATAATATTCGTGAGAATCAGTCAATATAAAATAAATTAGTTTGATTTCTTCGTTTTGCCAAAATTCTCGGTAATGAATGAAATCTCAATAAGCGTCTCTTTCTTGAAATGGTTCACATAAATAACAATCAAAATTCAATGAATAAAAGAACAGACATCAATGACCTCAGTACAATATACACATTTCTATTTCTATAACTGTCAAACAGCATGTAACAAGCGAAATTGATAAAATTGACATGTAAGCATATGTCTTTAAGGTCGCTTAATTCAAATCTGATGCCAAAAAGACGACATTGACAGTTGAGTACTATCGTTAATGAAATATTTGACTGTGAATGATAATGTGTCAAGATAGAGTAATAATTAGGTGGCCGCAAGCATGCTTCAGTTGTTTTTAAAATATCGTTTTTTTTACCTTCAGTTTTGAATTTAGCGATCTTAGAAACATATTTACATGTGGGTTTTATCAATTTTGATTATTGCTTGTTGTTTGACTGCTAGTTGACAGCTGTCAATATCGTCTTTTTAACAACAGATTTAAATTGTGCAACCTTAAAAACTTAATAGAAATGTGTATATTGTACTGAGGTCATTGATGTCTGTTCTTTTATTCATTGAATTTTGATTGTTATTTATGTGAACCATTTCAAGAAAGAGACGCTTATTGAGATTTCATTCATTACCGAGAATTTTGGTAAAACGAAGAAATCAAACTAATTTATTTTATATTGACTGATTCTCACGAATTTTATCTACTTATAATAATATTGACAGTTGACAGCTGTCAAACTAACTGTCAAACATGTAACAATCAAAATTGATAAAATTAATATGTAAACATAAGTTTTTAAGGTTGCTCAATTTAAATCTGTTGTTAAAAAGACGATATTGACAGCTGTCAACTAGCAGTCAAACAACAAGCAATAATCAAAATTGATAAAACCCACATGTAAATATGTTTCTAAGATCGCTAAATTCAAAACTGAAGGTAAAAAAAACGATATTTTAAAAACAACTGAAGCATGCTTGCGGCCACCTAATTATTACTCTATCTTGACACATTATCATTCACAGTCAAATATTTCATTAACGATAGTACTCAACTGTCAATATCGTCTTTTTGGCATCAGATTTGAATTAAGCGACCTTAAAGACATATGCTTACATGTCAATTTTATCAATTTCGCTTGTTACATGCTGTTTGACAGTTATTTGACAGCTGTCAACTGTCAATATCGATTTCTTAACATCATTTTTGAACTCAGAAACCTCAAATACATATATTTACATGTGGATTTTATCAATTTTGATTATTGCTTGTTGTTTGACAGCTGTCAAGTGTCAATATTATTATATTGGCATTAGATTTGAATGCAGCGACCTCGAAAACATAAGAGGGTACTTTTTTTAAACGCAGCAAGTGCTAAACTTTTGAAAAGATTACCTTTTTAAGTAGTAAATAATGTTAAAACCGTGGAGCTTTGGAGCTCCGTAGGAGCCGAAATACGCAAAATTGAGCTTTGTGCCCAATGAGACTTTGCTCAGGATGCCGAAACGAACAACATCCAAATTTCAGCCAATTTGACCGGGAGCCAATTCCCATAAGATTTATATAAAAAAATGTATAATATAAATATAAACAAATTCGACACAATGGATGATAAGATGATAATTTTTATTTAACCAAAAGTGGTATACATACTCACTATTTATTCTGTATAATTTTAATTTTGTTGAATTATAGTACCTACTTTCTTTAAATAATCTCCTTTCAGGAATAATATTTTTTTAGTAATTGTCAAGTAAAGATGGTAGATATTTTTACATGTTAGAATTGGTATAAATTCAAATTTAATCTTTATAGGAAAATTAAAAAAAAATTGGCTATTTTATTTTTAATGTAGCATATTTTAAGGCACATTTATTTTTAAAAAGTGGTATATTTCTACTTTCGACAAGTTAGATATATCTAAGCTACAGAGCAGGTGAGACACTTACCATTTATAGCCCAGTTGTCAGAGAGTTTGACCTCGCACAAAATGTGATCTCGATGAAACTTAACACTTAAGTACTTGAAAGGGTGTAGAAAACAAAAAAATCTTTGCTGCTCTAAAGTGTATGCTAAGTTCACAATTTCGAAAATAAAATCGAAAATTTGGTTTTTCCTTGTACATTTATCATCATTATACTTTTACTTTTGATTTAAATATAATTAAAATGATCATCATGATGATGAACATTATCTCTGTTTAATAAAAATGGTGTCATTCGACGCAATTTTTATTGTATTATAGTGTTTATATAAAACAGAAATTAATATTTTTTTAAATAAAGTTAAAAATAATTTAGAAATTGATTTATATAAACAAATAAACACTATTTTGAAAATAAAAATTGCTTCGAATGAATGGTGTAAAAAAAATGATCATTTTAAAACATAAGTTTTATTAAACAGAGATAATGTTCATCATTTTAATTATATTTAAATCAAAAGTAAAAGTATAATGATGATAAATGTACAAGGATTTTTTTTGTTATGTCTCTATTAATAGATATCTTCTGTTTTATAAAAATCAGTGAGAATTTTAGAAATTAGAACTTCCGGACAAATTTTCTATGAGAAAACAAAAAAAAATTAAAAACTAATGACTTCCTGAAAAAGCTTAGAGTCTTCTCTTTAAAACGCTTTCTTTTTTTTCTTTGCGTACATTTTAGACAAAGATACTTTAGTTTTTCCGAACGCCTCGCCTGAATATTTGTATTCAACGGCTCGGCGCGCGTAGAGTTTTCGAATTTGCTTTCTTATTTTTAATAATTTTTTATATTTCTCTCTTTCCACTGGATTAAAACCACATAGTTGTTAAAAAAGTTTTTTTATTGACGTTTCGGCTTTCTATATCGAAAGCCGTTATCAAAATGACATAAAATAAATAAATTTACTAGAAACAGAACACTTGATAATCTTGCAAAAATATGACATCAACATAGTATACATAGAATAAGATTTTGAGATTGAAGATGTCAAAATCCGTTTTAATCATATTTTTGTGACGTTTCTTGGAACTAATTTTTAAAGGATAGCGCATTTGCATATTATAAGAGAATTTATACTTCGTCATAAATGAAGTTTTCCTATTAATATTATCATAAGAAAAAACCAGATAAAAACTTATGATACTATTCCGATATAGAGGGTATCCTTTTTGCAATTAACTCTTTTTGTAAAATAGGTATCCAAATTTTTGAAATATCAACCGAACAATTAGAAACACATTCGTTATTATTTAAGAATATCAATGCTGCTTCTTTAACTTTGCGGTTATAATTATTCGGTTCTTTTAATAATCTAGTTGAAAAATTCCATTGTATTTTATGACCAGAATCCCATGCATGTCCACATATTTTGGATTTTTCGAATTGTTTATTTTTAATGTACGATTGGTGTTCATTAAGTCTAATATGAAAAGGTCTAGATGTTTCTCCTATATAAAATATATTACATTCGCATGGACTTTTGTAAATACAATTTTTTGTGTTTTGAATTTCATTAAAAGGTTTTGTATTTACTATTAAAGATTTTAATGTATTATTAGTTTGAAAAACTACTACTATATTTGAAAGAATTATTGGGGGGTTTAAATTTTGATCTTTAGTTTTGATGTCTCGTTAAAGTTCACGATTTATAAATTTACTTGGGTAGTTGTTCTTAATCAAGACAGATTTAACAAGTGATAATTCATTATTTAAGATATTGTCATTTGAACAAATTGTTTTTGCTCTATCGGAAAGAGATTTGACAATACCTCGTTTAACACAAATTGAGTGGTTTGAATTAAAATTTAGATATTTATTTGTATGTGTTTCTTTTCTAAAAACTGATGTATCAAAACAATTGTTGTTATTGTGTATTAGTACATCAAGAAACGGTAATTTTTTTTTATTATTTTCAATTTCAATTGTAAATTTAATAGTAGGTTCCGAATTATTAATAGTATATAAAAATGTATCAATATTTTCCCTATCGTGTTGCCAAATTGCAAAGATATCATCTACATATCTAAACACGACAGAAGGTCTTAAATTTTGTTTGTTTACAATTTCCATTTCAAAATCCTCCATGAAAATATCACACAATTTTGGTGATAAAGGAGAACCCATCGCCATGCCAAAATTTTGCTGATAAAAATCACTATTTAATTGAAAATATGTAGTTTTAATACATAGTTCCAATAATTCTAGAATTGCCGAGACGTTTAATTTAGTTCTATTTATTAATATATTACCACTTGTCAACGTTTTTCTCACAAGATTAAGAATTTTATCGACAGGAACATTTGGAAATAAACTGACTACATCAAAACTAACCATTATATCTGAATTTGTAATTTTGATTTTTGATAATTTTTCTAAAAAATGTTTTGAATTTTTGATAAAGGAATTAGTATTTCCTGATAACGGATCTATTATTTTAAGTAGAAATCTTGACAAGGTGAATTTATAGAACTTATTATTGGTCTTAATGGTATTTGTTGTTTATGAATTTTGGGTAAACCATAAAAATGTGGAGGTTTACTATAATGAGAAGTAAGAGATCTTCGTTCTTTATCACTTAGGAATTTTTTATTTTTATATAAAGTTTTGTAAATTTTGTTTTCAATACTAGTAGTTGGATCTTTATTTAATTTTGAATTTTGTTATCATAATCTGTTTTAGAAAACGAGTAAAGAATTTAATTTATCAGATTCGACATCCTAAGACCGGTTTCTGCCTTTCGGCTTCGTCAGTTAGGCTTTTCGCATCCAATAAATAAAATTCCAAACTCGTACAAGTCAATAGCTATATCCGCTATAAGATAAAATTTTTAGATGTGCTGCCATCTATGATCAGAAGAGAGTATTGACAATTACTAAAAGCAAAAAATTCCCGGTGTATTGGGGTTGCATACACAATTTGCATTGTGTGTTGCAAAGCTTTTATTTGACTGATTCTAGTCAAAATGTCATTCTCTTCTTTCGTATCCCTTTCAGATATAGCTATTGACTTGTACGAGTTTGGAATTTTATTTATTGGATGCGAAAAGCCTATCTGACGAAGCCGAAAGGCAGAAACCGTTCTTAGGATGTCGAATCTGATAAATTAAATTCCTTACTCGTTTTCTAACTTTGTATTAATCTCTGAAAGGGATACGAAAGAAGAGAGTGACATTTTGACTAGAATCAGTCACATAAAAGCTTTGCAACACACAATGCAAATTGTGTATGCAACCCCAATACACCGGGAATTTTTTGCTTTTAGTAATTGTCAATACTCTCTTCTAATCATAGATGGCAGCACATCTAAAAATAATCTGTTTTGTTCATGACAACCGTCGCGTTACCTTTATCTGCCGGTAAAATCTTAATTGTATTGTCATTTTTTAAATTTTTAATTGATTTAAATTCTGCGGAGGTTATGGTTTATTTTTATTATTTTTATGGTTTACCCAAAATTCATAAACAACAAATACCATTAAGACCAATAATAAGTTCTATAAATTCACCTTGTCAGAATTTAGCAAGATTTCTACTTAAAATAATAGATCCGTTATCAGGAAATACTAATTCCTTTATTAAAAATTCAAAACATTTTTTAGAAAAATTATCAAAAATCAAAATTACAAATTCAGATATAATGGTTAGTTTTGATGTAGTCAGTTTATTTCCAAATGTTCCTGTCGATAAAATTCTTAATCTTGTGAGAAAAACGTTGACAAGTGGTAATATATTAATAAATAGAACTAAATTAAACGTCTCGGCAATTCTAGAATTATTGGAACTATGTATTAAAACTACATATTTTCAATTAAATAGTGATTTTTATCAGCAAAATTTTGGCATGGCAATGGGTTCTCCTTTATCACCAAAATTGTGTGATATTTTCATGGAGGATTTTGAAATGGAAATTGTAAACAAACAAAATTTAAGACCTTCTGTCTGGTTTAGATATGTAGATGATATCTTTGCAATTTGGCAACACGATAGGGAAAATATTGATACATTTTTATATATTATTAATAATTCGGAACCTACTATTAAATTTACAATTGAAATTGAAAATAATAAAAAAAAATTACCGTTTCTTGATGTACTAATACACAATAACAACAATTGTTTTGATACATCAGTTTTTAGAAAAGAAACACATACAAATAGATATCTAAATTTTAATTCAAACCACTCAATTTGTGTTAAACGAGGTATTGTCAAATCTCTTTCCGATAGAGCAAAAACAATTTGTTCAAATGACAATATCTTAAATAATGAATTATCACTTGTTAAATCTGTCTTGATTAAGAACAACTACCCAAGTAAATTTATAAATCGTGAACTTTAACGAGACATCAAAACTAAAGATCAAAATTTAAACCCCCCAATAATTCTTTCAAATATAGTAGTAGTTTTTCAAACTAATAATACATTAAAATCTTTAATAGTAAATACAAAACCTTTTAATGAAATTCAAAACACAAAAAATTGTATTTACAAAAGTCCATGCGAATGTAATATATTTTATATAGGAGAAACATCTAGACCTTTTCATATTAGACTTAATGAACACCAATCGTACATTAAAAATAAACAATTCGAAAAATCCAAAATATGTGGACATGCATGGGATTCTGGTCATAAAATACAATGGAATTTTTCAACTAGATTATTAAAAGAACCGAATAATTATAACCGCAAAGTTAAAGAAGCAGCATTGATATGCTTAAATAATAACGAATGTGTTTCTAATTGTTCGGTTGATATTTCAAAAATTTGGATACCTATTTTACAAAAAGAGTTAATTGCAAAAAGGATACCCTCTATATCGGGATAGTATCATAAGTTTTTTTCTGGTTTTTTCTTATGATAATATTAATACAAAAACTTCATTTATGACGAAGTATAAATTCTCTTATAATATGCAAATGCGTTATCCTTTAAAAATTCGTTCCCAGAAACGTCACAAAAATATGATTAAAACAGATTTTGACATCTTCAATCTCAAAATCTTATTCTATGTATACTATGTTGATGTCATATTTTTGCAAGATTATCAAGAGTTCTGTTTCTAGTAAATTTATTTATTTTATGTCATTTTGATAACGGCTTTCGATATAGAAAGCCGAAACGTCAATAAAAAAACTTTTTTAACAACTAAGTGGTTTTAATCCAGTGGAAGGAGAGAGAGAAATAATTTTTTATAGTAATACAACTTCTTTTTTAAAATATCTTATAATATTGTTAGATTTTCGAATTTTTTTTTCGAGATATAATGGAAAAACCAAATTTTCGATTTTATTTTCGAAATTGTGAAGTTAGCATACACTTTAGAGCAGCAAAGATTTTTTTATTGTTTTCTACACCCTTTCACAAGTACTTAAATGCCAAGTTTCATCGTGATCACATTTTGTGCGAGCTTTTGGTCAATATCCTTCTCTGGCAACTGGGCTATTAGAGTTTAGTGTTGTTCTTAAAAAAATGACAATTATAGAATAACTGGTTGTCTTTGGGGTTATAAATATCAATAATGAAAGATTTTATGACATCCTCAATTTGTCAACAGTTAGCTGATCTAAGTTTGTAATACAATATAAATTGGAGTTCTAAAAAAATTTTTGGACCTCTTAAATTTTACACCAGTGTGTTTAGCTTTATTAAAAAATGGCCCGTTCTAAATCAGTTCATAACACTTAAAAAAATATATATGTATATATAAATGAATATTATAGTAATCCTGGCAGTTTAAACATGTTAGTATTAATTTTTGTTTAAATTGAAATTATGATTATGAAGTACTTATCACATGGCATACACCATATGAAAAACTGTATTTATTATATGTCTCTCAGATATGTTTTTATTTTAATTTGCCTTGTCTAAAAGTTAACATTCAATGTGTTAAAAAAAATTCGAATTTTGTATGGCTTTATTTTTGAGAATTAGTTGGGAATCTGATGCGTTCTAGGAAGCGTTTTACAACTCGCGAACATCCACATAAAAAACATGAAATCCTATGTAAAATGACCTGCCGGATTCGAATTTTTTGTTCGCCCTTTGATCCGGAATTGCGAAATGTGTCAAAACATGACATTTTTGAAAAAACTGAAAATTTTCCTTAAAATAATATTTATTGCAAACTAGTGCTTAACTTTGTTAATTGGTGTCCGATCGTTATGAATTTTGGATATGATATTTTTCAGTACTTCCCCATAACAATAAAAAATGTAGAACGTCAAATAAAAGCTACGTCATTTTTTTTTCAATTTCTCTTTGTTTCTCTGGATTAAAACCACTTATTTTCTTAAAAAAGTTTTTAATTTGACGTTTTCTCTATCGAAAGCCGTTTTCAAAATGACATAACAAAATAAATAAATTTACTATTGAGACAAATAATTACCGATGGTGGCGCCACTTTCCTCGATCAGCTGTTCAAGGAAACGCGTAATTTTTGATAAATAGTGCATTAAGTTATACTGAGTGAATGGTTTATTTGAAGTATTTTAAGACTTTTTGTGATTGTTTGAGGTTTTTGATTTGGAAATTACCATAATATACCTGTACATGTAAGTATTTAGACTCAATTGAACCTGTTTTTTGTGTCGTTATTCTAAAATTGAGGTTATTTATTTAGCATATCTTACGTTTTTCAGAAATTTATTGTTTACTTCTGTTTCTGTGTGCTTTTTTTGTGTTTCAGGATGAATATAGCCTAGAGGTATTATCATCTTCACCTCTACTAATATAGAATGATATTGGAAGGGAGCTAAATCATATGCCAAAGAAACATACAACAATTTTCTGCTGATAAATTTTATTTCAATTTTTTCAGAATAATTGTAATTGTAAAAGTGATTTAAATAAAAAATGATTTCTAAGAACCTACTTTTGATTGATTTATGGTAAAATATATCCTATTCCTTGTTTCAAAATTATTTTTTAAATCAATATCAAATTAAAATATAAAAAATTAAGAAATTTTTTTCTTGGCTTAAAACACTTCATAAGCCATCAAATGTAAAATTTTTTATTTCGTTTATCTACTTTGTTTTTTTCAAAATAAACACAAAATGTATATTTTTTAATCCTTTATTTTAACATAAGTTCAAAACTAACTTTGAATTATTCAGTTTTTATTTATTTATTTATTTACGGGCAAGCCCATTTAAGATAAAGATTACAATTTAAAAAGTATAAGAACAAAGAACATATAAAAGTGGCATAATCACTTGTCATACATAGTAAAAATACAAATAAGCAGGTAATATAAAGGACACGACAAAAAAGGTTCATTAAATCATTAAACGTTAAAGCTCTGTATTCAGTAATTGAGTTTTAAAATGATGAAGGGAGGTGTTAAACATCTCAAGATTACTGCGAGTATTGGCTAGTCTTAACATTCTTGGGATGCAGCTATTAAACGCTTGGTTCAAACGATACAAAGGTACATGAAAAGTTTGTTGCTGTCGAGTTGTGCAGGTTGGAACAAGAAGATTTATTTTTGATAGAAGTTCACTACAGCTGCATCTGCCATTGATAATATTAAAAAGCAATGTGAGGTCTCTCTGTTTTCTCCTAGTTTCTAAGGAGGGGATGCTAAGAAAAAGCTCGATCGATTCATAATCACTAGGGGTACCCAGTTTATAAGCTATGTATCTCAGAAAATTATGTTGTACTTTTTGGATGTTCCTGCTATATGTGATATAATGTGGAGACCAGACAGAGGAACAATAATCTAGGTGGGGTCTGACTAGTGAACAATATAGGACTTTAATTGCAGTAGTGTCAGTAAAATCGTGGGTTAGCCTTTTGATAAAACCTAACATTTTCATTAATTTATGGATAGCCGTAGGTATGTGTTGGTTAAAGCTTAAAGTGGGATCTAGTTTTAGTAGTATTTAACATTTCATTATAATAATTCATTACTAATTGTAACTGTATAATTATTGAAAACAGGTGTTGTACAAGAGGGGAACATAATAATGGTATTTTTAAAATTATGATGTGACAAAGGTTTTATTTTACTGAATATTACATTTAGAAAAATGATAAGTTGAAATATCTGCAATAATGTGCACACCTAATTAGATTTTAAGTTTACATATATAAAAGTACAACTGTACACAGTTTCGACAGTTTGTAAGGACAAGTTTACTTAGTTTATAGGCAACACTGCTGTCTTCTAACTAACCATCATTCCTTGCACATTTAATGGTTTTAACATCAAGTGGCTTACTGGACAAATGATGCGATAGCACATACTTTTTGCACTACTTGGGTGCTATTTTGTTTGAAATAATTCCTAAAAACATTTCAGTAGTAATCAAGAAATAATCTCAGAAATGCTAATCTTTATCTTACCTGATTTTGTAATATAATCTTCAGATTTAAAATTGATTACACTTTTTCCGGAATTTACGACGATCAACTCCCTCGATGACACCTTTTTTGTTGCTTCTTGGGTGGATCATAATGAAAGTGTAATTCCGGATTTTTAGATTTCCTAGAGGTATACCCATAAACGCAATAGTTTGTATTATTTTTATTGGGCATTTTTAACGTTTAACTAACAAATAACAGCAAAATACACGAAGCACAAAATCAAAACACACGTTCGACTTGCAGGTAAACAAATTAACAATTATGCTTTTCGTGAAGGTTCAAATTAATACCGGTGGTGTCGCTTCAAAGTTGTGCTCGTCTCAATAGAAACAGAACACTTGATAATCTTGCAAAAATATGACATCAACATAGTACACTTAGAATAAGATTTTGAGATTGAAGATGTCAAAATCTGTTTCAATCATATTTTTGTGACGTTTCTGGAAACGAATTTTGAAAGGATAGCGCATTTGCATATTATAAGAGAATTTATATTTCGTCATAAATGAAGTTTTCTTATTAATATTATCATAAGAAAAAACCAGATAGAAACTTATGATGTTATCCCGAAATGAATTTTTTTTTGCTAGATGACACAAAATATCGTCATTTTGCCGAGTAAAATGGTGAGCCGAGAAAACTTTTTTTATCTTTACTATAAGCGAGAAAAATGTTGCCAATAGAGCAAGGAAACTTTTTTACTTTAACTTTTTTTCCATACGACGTTTAGTTTGGGTTGTGTACTTTTTTAAAACCGAACGAAATTGCATCGGCGCGCCGCATCTCTTGGCTTTATTACTGTGGGTGCGAATAAAGCGATCAGTGTGTCAAAGAGAGTAAACACCATAGCCTTCTTCACACGCGCGATAAAGATGACGCGCATTAC
Organism: Crepidodera aurea; assembly: GCA_949320105.2. Lineage (NCBI taxonomy): Eukaryota > Metazoa > Arthropoda > Insecta > Coleoptera > Chrysomelidae > Crepidodera > Crepidodera aurea. The sequence continues at coordinate 1,524,724 of OX439480.2, forward strand.
AATATTAATATGACACTATAGGGGGTATAGTGCGATTTATGAGATTGAGAAATGAAAGGAATAATAATAATTTTTTACAAGCATAAAACACAATATTATTATTATTTAATTAAAATATTTATTTTACAATGCATTTTCCCTCACACTGGAAACTTATATTGCATCTTACATTTGCTTTCAGGCATTTGCACTTGTTACCACAGTTAAGTAATTTTTAAAAATATTATTTTGAGAATTCTATAAGGCTGTGTTAAGAGAAATTAAAGATGTACCTGTTGAGCTTTCCTGCATACGAATAGCAAGGGCGGATTTAGCCTTTTTTATGGGGGGGGGGGGGTAAAACTTACCAAGTAGTCCAAGAAAGCTAGTAAATTTTTTTGTAATATCGACCAGAAACTAGTAACTGATCAGATCGACTTAAAATTTTTTTGCAAATTGCTAGTAAAGGTGTCCAGAAGTAGAAAACTTTCGTTAGTTGCGTTTTGAGTGGTGGCAGGTGGGGGTGTGAAAAAAAAGAAAAAAAATCGTAATTGATAAATTACCTTTTTTAATGAATTAATGTTCCCTCCCGAGTTATAGTGCGCAGAAAAATACGATATTCACCACAATATTCGTACATTTCTAAAAAAAATGTATTTTTTGCCCGTACCTTTTTTTGGCTGATAATATTAAATAATGTAGAATAATCCATTTTAAAGCTTAGGATATCGCCGAAATATCATGTTATGACAAACTAACTTTTTCATTGGAATGACAGTTTTTTCAATATTTGACCCGAAAAAATGACATTGACGGTTATAAACGCAAAGATAAAAAAAATGGTAATTATTCGGAAGAACATTTGTCTCTTTAATTTTTTTTTTCAAAAATCAATACTTTTCACGATATTGACCGAAAATTGAAAATGTCATAAAAAACAAAAATTTAGCTCAACTTTAACAGACCAAAACTTAAAAAATAATTATCCATAGGGCTAAAAATTACTAATTGTAAAAATTGTAAAAACATATGTTACGACTTTCTGCAAAAGAATTTTTTTGTCAAATACCACAGATAGCGATAAAAAAATAGCGTAAAAAAATTGAAAAAAATTTATTTTGTCCATAACTTTTTTTCTGCTTATGTTAAACGGTTCTGGATGGTCTTAAAATGTTCCCAATGTTGTTCTCTCATTAAGATGTTATAAACATTTTTTTGTGGAAGTCATATTTTTTCAGATATTTACGCTAGAACAGCGGTTCTCAAACTTTTCAAATTTTGTACCACATAAATATGAAACAAAAATATATGTACCACCATAAAAGCATTTCGCCGTTAAAAATCAATGTGTCGCGAAATTGTTCGAAGTTTTTGGAAAAGTCGTTATTTCAATATTAAAGCTAGAGCCGTTAAAGTCAAAAACTTGAAGAAAAATATACGTGTTTCTGAAAACAAAATGTTAAATGTTAAATTGTACCACTAAAACATTGTAATGTATCACCAGTGGTACATGTACCACAGTTTGAGAAACCCTGCGCTAGAACGATCCAGTTTCTTAAAACACCCATTTTTCAATTGCCTGATCTTCCTTCGTATTAATCGTAGAAAAATAAAAAAAATTATTTTAATTGTTAGCTCAAGGCCATAAAATTAGTTCATATAAATTTTTACGTAATAATATCAGATTTTCGGTTATATTTAAAAAACTAGAAATGTACGATTTTTATGGTGAAAATCGTAATTTTTACGCCCTATAACTCGGGATGGGTTTATTCTCATGAAAAATTGTATTTAACATTAATTCATTAACAAATAAGAATTTATCAATTGCGCAAGTTTAATTTCTTTTTTTCCCTCACTTTTTGATGAAAAAAACGCCACTATCGAAAGTTTTCTACTTCTGAACTAAACACCTTTCCTAACAATTTGCAATAAATTTCAAGTCGATCTGTTTAAAAAAAAACTGTATTAATACTAAATTATAATCACAAGGAGACTAGGAAAGTACTTAGAAATGGTTAAAACAAAAAAAAAACACTTTTAAACTGCTACTATTAAAAGTCTAGTAAAATAAGGAAGCTGCATACATTTTTTTTATCGCGTTATAAGAAGCACCACTTTCTTTATGATGTAAAACAGTTTTGTGTGTAATATGTTTTATAAATTTTTTTATACATTACTATCATGGGGGGCGGGGGTAATTACCCCCCCCCCCCCGTAAATCCGCCCTTGACCAATAGAAGAAAGCGATACTTTTAATACAGCTTATATAAAAAATATGATGGCACTTATTCAGCGGTATCAAAATTTTAATAGCAGAAAATTTACTATTAAAGTTAAAGCCTTAGATCTGTGGTATAATAGTATCTACGCATTGGTGGTCGTTACGATTCTGAACAAAGCTTAAAGCAAACAGAAAGATATAGAAGATCGAAAAATTGTCATTTTGAAACATGCGAAAAACGAGACGAACTTGATATACCTGATTGGAAGAAATTTATATCAAATCCTTATAATAAAAAGAACCTCTTGGCATATTTAACACAAAAACTAATGAAAGAAAATTATGATACTTGATCAAATTGAAATTGTATTGGCAGGAATGTCGGATGATAATCAAAGAACAATAAAATGGACAAAAATTGAGTCGAAAGTGGTTGATGAGTTACAGTTTACTATGGGCATGAGAAACCTGATACTAGAATATTTGCAATTATTAATTTTTTTACAGACATGTTTAAGGTATTTGTTATTTACTTATTGGACACAGATGTTTTTATTTTATCAACGTTTTTCTCGGTTACCTTAGATGTCAAAGTTTGGATGGAAAGAGAAAAGAAATTTATCCCATGTTTCTCAATCATTAAAGCACTAGCAAACTTGAAGCATCTGGATGTTAAAATATTAGCAGACAATTTTAGATGTGCTACCATCTATGGTAAGAAGAGAGTATTGACATTAAATTTTGACTGAATCTAGTCAAGATGTCACTCTCTTCTTTTTTATCGCTTTCAGAGATTAATACAAAGTGAGTAAACCAGTAAGGAATTTTAATTTATTAGACTCGACATCCTAAGACCGGTTTCTGCCTTTCGGCTTCATCAGTTGGCACATCTAAAAATGTTATCTTATAGCAGATATAGCTATTGACTTGTACGAGTTTGGAATTTTATTTATTGGACTCGAAAAACCTAACTGATGAAGCCGAAAGGCAGAAACTGGTCTTAGGATGTCGAATCTATATAATAAATTAAAATTTCTTACTGGTTTACTCATTAGCAGACAATTTGTTGTCAATATATTGTTTATCTGGAATCAAAATATATCATTGAAGTTTATACTATTATACTGGTAGGTTTTAATAATGACCTTTTGTTAGGGATTTGCCGCCGACGGAGGATTCTTTTATTTTTCATGTGAGATGCGCATTTTTACAACGACATATACCGGGTATATCAACGATACGTGCGTGGAGGATAGCTGCTTTCCTTTTGAAGATAGGAAAAAATGTTTCAAATAAAAGTTGTAGATAGCAATGAAAGCTATGTTCCAAAAATAACTACCAACATACAGGGTGTCCCATAAATGTGTGACTTGTCAAAGTTATATATTTTTACTCGATTGATTTCCTTTGGAAGAGTGCTTTTCAAAAATATAGGGTTGTATGGGTTTATACCAGGTGGTTCTGAAGTTATGGTGACATTTATGTCCCAAAATGGGTTCATTCAACACCAAATATCTCAAAATCAATAACTAGGAATAACAAAAATTTTTCACCAAATACCCTCGAAAATGGTATATTTTGATTTCATATTCATAAATTTACCGAATGGCACTTTTCCCATACAGGGGCAACCAAAACTCGGGATCGTTTTTTTCTCAGTTTTTTCAAATGGAACACCCTGTATATAGTGCCATACCAGAATAGTCAACACTATGAGCTTCCAGAAAATATAGGGTTTGCCTACTTCATTTTCACCGGAAATGCATCTAATTCTTAAGGAAAGTATGAAAAATGTCATAAAAGCAATAATGATATTTTTTTATTCAATGATGGACAAACATGGAACAAAATAATCTCAAAAAAATGTAAAAAACTGTCATTTTACAGTAGATGTTCAGACAATCACCCGTTTTGAGCTATGCATAAATTAAGTCTATCTACAACTTCAGTTAAAGTTCATCTTGTAGTAGAGCGAAGAAATCCTCTAATTCTATTTTTCCTTCAGCGTCGTTGGTTTGCCGCTAATTTATTTTTTTGCTCACTTCTTGTGTTTCACATTTTCTGTTTCCACAAACCTCTCCTTCGAAAACTCTCTAGTCGCATATCGAACTGCATACATTCTACTGGCTAAAAGCAGTTTCTGTAGCATCTATCCGGAATGTAGATCACTTTATCAATTATATCAAATCACCCTTGGAACATTTTAATGTTTCAGGAACTGTTAACAAAGATGACATTTTATTATCGAAGTGAATTTATAATTTAAACCATAATATTTGATGTAGATCATGTTTATCATTTCTTCGGTGGATAATTTCATTTCGAAACGAGAAAATATTAGATTTAAACTATAAATTCACTTCGATAATAAAATGTCATGTTTGTTGACAGTTCCTGTAACATTCAAATGTTCCAAGGGTTATTTGATATAATTGATAAAATGATCGACATTCCGGATAGATGTTACAGAAACTGCATTTAGCCAGTAGAATGTATGCGACTCGAGAGTTTTCGAAGAAGAGGTTTGTGGAAACAGAAAAAGTGAAACACAAGAAGTGAGCACAAAAATAAATTAGCGGCAAACCAACGACGCTGAAGGAAAAATAGAATTCGCTCTACTACAAGATCAGCTTTAACTGAAGTCGTAGATAGACTTAATTTATGCATAGCTTGTTTGTTTGTTTGTTAATTTTAACGTCTCTTTTCTGACCTAATGACCTAAACTGGACGGGACCTACAGCTTATCGTGGGCTCCGAACCACGGTCCTCAATCACCTTATACCCAAGACTATGCCTTTGTCATGCAGGTGATCTACCGACTAACAAGTGTGTAAATGTGCCACCAACCCCTATCAGTTCCACGAGATATCCGATCTCATCCGGCCTGTTTACCGGCGTGAATGAAACTGCGTATGACGCAAATACCTTTTTACACTTGCCCAAAGTCTTATCTGACTTTAATTCCACTTGAATACGCAGGATTCGAACTTACTCCCCGAACACTGACCAAGCTGAATCGGCAGACGCCTTACCAACTAGGCCACCGTGTCCGGTTATGCATAGCTTAAAACGGGTGATTGTTTGAACATCTACTGTGAAATGACGGTTTTTTACATTTTTTTGAGTTTATTTTGTTCCATGTTTGTCCATCATTGAATAAAAAATATCATTATTGCTTTTATGACATTTTCCATATTTTCCTTAAGAATTAGATGCATTTCCGGTGAAAATCAAGTAGGCAAACCCTACATTTTCTGGAAGCTCATAGTGTTGACTATTCTGGTATGGCACTATATACAGGGTGTTCCATTTGAAAAAACTGAGAAAAAAATGATCCCGAGTTTTGGTTGCCCCTGTATGGGAAAAGTGCCATTCGGTAAATTTATGAATATGAAATCAAAATATACCATCTTCGAGGATATTTGGTGAAAAATTTTTGTTATTCCTAGTTATTGATTTTGAGATATTTGGTGTTGAATGAACCCATTTTGGGACATAAATGTGACCATAACTTCAGAACCACCTGGTATAAACCCATACAACCCTATATTTTTGAGAAGCACTCTTCCAAAGGAAGTCAATCGAGTAAAAATATATAGGGTGTTTCATTTAAAAAAACATAACTTTGATAAGTCACACATTTATGGGACACCCTGTATATTGGTAGTTATTTTTGGAACATAGCTTTCATTGCTGTCTACAACTTTTATTTGAAACATTTTTTCCTATCTTCAAAAGGGAAGCAGCTATCCTCCACGCACGCATCGTTGATACACCCGGTATGTTAAAGCCAGATCTGCCAGAAATTCTAAAGTTTGGTTACGAACGCAAAGACAATAATTGTATAGTTCCAAAATTAATGTCCAAAGAAGCAAAACCTACATTTTTAAAAATTACTACATTTTACAAATGTAAATTATTTAACTGTGGTAACAAGTGCAAATTCCTGAAAGCAAATGTAAGATGCAATATAAGTTTCCAGCGTGAGGGAAAATGCATTGTAAAATAACTATTTTAATTAAATAATAATAATATTGTGTTTTATGCTTGTACAAAAATTATTATTATTATTCCTATCATTTCTCAATCTCATAAATCGCACTATACCCCCTATAGTGTCATATTAATATTGTAATGCGCGTCATCTTTGTTGCACGTATGAAGAAGGATATGATTTTTACTCTCTTTGACACACTGATCGCTTTATTCGTACCCACAGTGATAAAGCCAAGAGATGCGGCGCGCCGATTCAATTTCGTTCGGTTTTAAAAAAGTACACACCCCAAACTAAACGTCGTATGAAAAAAAAGTTAAAGTAAAAAAGTTTCCTTGCTCTATTGGCAACATTTTTCTCGCGTATAGTAGTTAACTATCTCTAAAGATAAAAAAGTTTTCTCGACTCACCATTTTACTCTGCAAAATGACGATATTTCGTGTCATCTAGCGAAAAAAAAATTACGTAGCTTTTATTTGACGTTCTACATTTTATATTGTTATGGCACTACGTCAGGGAAGTACTGAAAAATATCATATCCAAAATTCATAACGATCGGACACCAATTAACAAAGTTAAGCACTAGTTTGCAATAAATATTATTTTCAGTTTTTTCAAAAATGTCATGTTTTGGCACATTTCGCAATTCCGGATCAAAGGGCGAATAAAAAATTCGAATCCGGCAGGTCATTTTACATAGGATTTCATGTTTTTTATGTGGATGTTCGCGAGTTGTATAGAGGTGGTCGAATTCAGCACCTCAGATTCCCAAGTAAATATTGAAAAATTGTTATTTGTAAAAGTTGTTTAGAATTCAAAATTATATTATTATTTGAAAAGGCAGCTGCTTATTAAAAAATGTAAACTTTGTTGGTGTTTACAATATTCTTTGAAATTTAAAAAAATATTAAAAATAGTTTTTTTCTACAAAATTAAATACGAAATTTGTATTTATTCAAAAATATTATTTGACACAATCTCAACGATTAAAATATCCGTTTGTAAGATAATTACAAAGCCCGTAAGCGAAAATCAATCTTGTCTTTTCTATTTTACACGATTTTTTTCGAACTTATCAGCGTAAACGTCTAGAGTTGCAAACAAACATATTTGAAGGTATACTTCGTTTTGAAAATTGCAACATGTGTTAAAATTTAGTTTTGTTTAACTTCTTACAGTAGAAACCATTTGTAACAACCAGTGATCGAATTTTCATTCATGTAAATGATCTTTCAACTGTACATACCTGGTGGCCTAATAAGAAAGGCTTTCGGTTATCTAAGGAACTGTTTATAGTACAGCTTCAAGGGAAACATTTCAATGACTAAAGTGGCTACGACTAAAACCTGGAAATTATTTAGAAAAAGTAAAATGGTTATAATAAGAATAAATAGAATAAGAAAACTGCCTAGAATAATTTCCTTCTATGTTGTTAAATAAGAGATGGAGGGAGTGGTAACCGAATTAATTGTTCACCAATGTAATATTTGTAAATTCGAACAGCAGATCTAATAAATAACGTGCATTGTAGAGGGCGCTGTTTAACAACTTCGCTTAGAGCCAGACTGAGATATCCACAGCGAGCGAGTTAATTTTTGTTATAAATTTCGAAAATATTAAATGGAAGTATGCAGTTTTCACCACTGAATTAATAAGTAGATTAAGTTACCAACAAATCAGTGATTAAGACAAAGTTAGTAAACCAGTAAGGAATTTTAATTTATCAGATTCGACTGGTTTCTGCCTTTCGGATTCATCAGTTAGGCTTTTCGAATCCTATAAATAAAATTCCAAACTCGTACAAGTCAATAGCCATATCCGCTATAAGATAACATTTTTAGATGTGCCTCCATCTATGGTTGTATCTCTTAAAGGGATAAAAAGAAGAGAGTGACATCTTGACTAGAATCAGTCAAAATTTAGCTATTGACTTGTACGAGTTTGGAATTTTATTTATTGGATTTGAAAAGTCTAACTGATGAAGCCGAAAGGCAGAAACCGGTCTTAGGATATCGAATCTGATAAAAATAAAATTCCTTACTGGTTTACTGAGTTTTTGATGTTTGAAAAATATAAAATTAGAATCCTTTTCCTAAACACCCTGTGCAAAATATCGAAATCCTACATAGTGCAAATGAAAGCCCTAAAAGTCAGAATAAATCGATATAAATTTGTGTTTTTAAATAGAATATTTTTCTTAAAATCACGATTTTCTAGAAATTGGTAAGAGGTAGATATAGGGAACGTTGAATAAAGTTGACTTAGTTTTTAACGTATATTCTAAAAATGTCATAAAATACAGGGTGTTCCATTTAAAAAACCTAACTTTGATAAATTACAATTTTCTGGATCACCCTGTATAATCACAAATAATTTAAACAAGTAAATCTTATCAATTTACATATGTCACCAAAAAATTAAGCTGATATCTTGTACCCTTTAGGCACAAAAACGAGGGAAAAGTCGTGGGACACCAGGGACACCCTGTATATTCAATTCCTTTTCAATAACATTAATTTGTGAATAACAGATCTAATATCTGCGTATAAAGTTGAGAAATTAAAATAGAATGTTTAGCAACGCTGTACCATTTTCACCATCACACTGCTTTCTGCTTCGGCCCCTATCTAACTCGTTACTGGACTCTTGATAAGAAAATCGCCGAGATAGGTAGACTTTTGATTTCTACAATGTACATTTTTGTATGAATAGTTTACCCCCAATTTCATCCCTTACTGGAGGGGAGCAACCCTTTCGAAAAATTTAAATAGCATGGGGTGGTGAGTGATAGCTCATTTGAAAGGGGGGTTTATTCTCCATTCAACCGTGCAAAAAATTTTAAATTTGCTTTATTACGTGATGAGTTATTAATGTTTTAAAATAAGAAAACAGCACAAACGGGAAGGCAACTAAACTACAATTGCAGTTACAATAAATGTTCAAAATGTTCCCCGTTGACCTCCTGGCAAAAATAAAGTCTATTTTTAATTTCAGCTTTGACGTTTTGCAAAAAAAATAAAATAAAATAAAAAAATAAAAATAATGGTAAAAAAAATAAAGTAAAAAAAAAAAATAAAAAAAAACACGGTTGAATAGAGAATAAAACCCCCTTTCAAATGAGCTGTCACTCACCACCCGATTTTCCTAACAAGAGTCCAGTAACCCCATTACTCAACACGTAATGAAGTAAATTTAAAATTTTTTGCACGGTTGAATGGAGAATAAACCCCCCTTTCAAATGAGCTATCACCCACCACCCCAAGCTATTTAAATTTTTCGAAAGGCTTGCTCCCCTCCAGTAAGGGATGGAAATTAGGGGTAAACTATTCATACAAAAATGTACATTATAGAAATCAAAAGTCGACCTGTCTCGGCGATTTTCCTAACAAGAGTCCAGTAACGAGATAGATAGGGGGGTAACACTTATGATCCGCACTGTATACTCGGCAAAAAAAAACTAAAAGATCGAAAAAAATATTTTTCGACTTGACTCGTCGTAATGTGAGTAGTGGTATTTTTTCCAGAAATTTGTGTTCTCCGGCATTGGGAATTTATTCAGTCTTTACAATAAAACACTGCGTTCATCAAAGTAAAGCGATGTCGGAGCTGCAGCGTATGACTGGCGTAGAATCGGACAAACTTAAGAATAGACCGCTAATATGGTTGCCAATGCGAAAAGGCGGAACTAATTACTCAGAGGCGCAGGTAGAAAGATTTTTACAAGTGATGTCACCGTAGTTATTGTTGAACACTGTTTTACCCCCTCTTGCTGCGACGCTCCTATCATCACTCGCTACTGCCTTTTTGCTAGGTAACGTACACACGCGCACAAGTAGGCGGTGACAATTCCCGGTCTATCCTTATGTTTGTCCGACTTTACAACGGAGGCATCAGGGGATTCACCTGGAACAAAAACAATAAAAGTCCAGTAAACGAAGATATCGACCTGGGCATCAGGTTGCACAAGAATAATTTTTTTTTAATTTGCAGCTATTCATGGTTACATTGAACTGTGAAAATCTCAGCTCCTTTAAATTTGTGGAATGGTGGGAAAATCGCCCCAGAGTTCTGGAAAATCCGTTTTTGGCCGATATCTCCCAAAATATGACTCTCAGAGAATTTTTGTTCAGACAACAAATAAAGAGCAGTTTATTGCCTACAAAAATAATCCTAATCATTTTTCTCGAAAATGTAATGGTTTTCGACATAATCGACCACAACCGCATCTCGTATTTTTAGCTCCCGACCTGTATTTAGAGAGCACGTTCTAGAGGCATGTCACTTCCAAGCGGACTAAAATTTTTGAATAAATGGGGCAAAAATTAATATTTTTTCATGATTTAAAGTTTAGGTGAAAGGAGGAACCTGTAGCTATATTACCATGTTAATTTTTCCTTTTAGTCATTTTTCGGGACTATTGAAAAATGGGCCAAAGTTTGTATTTGGTCGAAATTTTAGCCCTTCTATCAATCTGTTTATATTCTTTTTATAAAGAGTAATTTCACTAAATCCTTTTGACCAATGAGGCTTGGGAAGGTCTTGAATACATTCCAAAAGATTCAATAAGGATTTTTTTCGTATTTTTATAAATAACGTGTTTTTTCAGGGTTGCTTTTTTTTTGGATTTTTGGAGTTTTCCAAAATGCTCGGGGCTAATCGGGAATTGATAGATAATCAAGCACCCTATCGGGTTTCAACCCACATCATTGGAAAGCTTAGATTGTCCCCTTGTCTACGGTATTTTTCTTTTTTTTACATTCTCTAGTTTCCTGGGAAAATGGGAAAATCCTCACCCTTATGAAAAATCTCCACTTTTTGTTTTTGCATAACTTTCTATTTGTACTCAAATTTTTTAGGGTTAGAAATTGTACTAACTAAAAGGTCATATTCTGACCTTTCCATTGATATATATCAAGTATTTCATTACGTGTACGAGAAAGAACTTTGCCTTAAAACTTTTCTGAAGTTCCAGCACGCGCGGAAAAAATGATCAGGACCAATTTTGTAGGTAATAGACTGCTCTTTATTTCTTGTCTGAACAATAATTCTCTGAGAGTCATATTTTGGGAGATAACGGCGAAAAACGGATTTTCCAGAACTCTAGGGCCATTTTCCCACCCTTCCACACATTTCACGGAGTTGAGATTTTCAGAGTTCAATGTACCCATGAATAGCTACAAAAATTATTCTTGTGCAACCTGATGCCCAGGTTGATACCTTTTCCGGCATTCATTTACTGGACTATAAAACATATCAATACTAAAAGGTTGAAACTATAGAAGTACATATTATTTTTTTTCATATTGATATTTCAAAAATTTGGATACCTATTTTACAAAAAGAGTTAATTGCAAAAAGGATACCCTCTATATCGGGATAGTATCATAAGTTTTTATCTGGTTTTTTCTTATGATAATATTAATAAGAAAACTTCATTTATGACGAAGTATAAATTCTCTTATAATATGCAAATGCGCTATCCTTTCAACATTCGTTCCCAGAAACGTCACGAAAATATGATTGAAACAGATTTTGACATCTTCAATCTCAAAATCTTATTCTATGTATACTATGTTGATGTCATATTTTTGCAAGATTATCAAGTGTTCTGTTTCTAGTAAATTTATTTATTTTATGTCATTTTGATAACGGCTTTCGATCTGGAAAGCCGAAACGTCAATAAAAAAAAAAAAACTTTTTTAACAACTAAGTGGTTTTAATCCAATGGAAAGAGAGAGAAATTATTTTTTTTATCTTTGATAGTTGAATAATATATGTAAATAATACGAAATTCAATTCAAATTATTTGAAGGGCAAAAATTGAAACTGCCGTTCAATCTACTCGTTATAAAAAGAACGAAAATGATGGGCGTCAGTTTGAACATTGAACAATTTTAAGTTTTATTGTGGTGTTTTTATTCTACGTAATTTTCTTTTCCAAAATAGCGTAATGTATTTATAATTTCGTTAGCGCCCTCTACCGGTGAAGGTAACACTAAAATTAAATCAATTTAAATCGTCGTGGCCACTTTAAACAATGACACGAATCTGTAGGTACTATAAACATTACCTAGATAATGGCACACCGAACACAACTGCCTGAGTACGTCTCTGTTACTTGAACAGTATATGTACTTTATTTATATTTTTTTGCTTATAATTTACCGATAATTTTAGCTTTTCCCACAAAAGTGCAATATTCGTTTTATAAAATAACACAACTAGACTTTTAGACACTTGATGTCTTTAAAATCAATACTAATCATCTGCAAAATTAAAATTGTAACATTACTATTTTCTTTACCCGAAAGTATTGTTAGACCACAGATACAGGCTGTCCCGTTGGTAAAAGGAAATATTTTAAAGGTAGGCAGAGGCGATTCTAAATAACCCATATATAATGGGTCTCTTGGCTTCCATAACCGAGTTACATGGTGTTTTATCAATTATTCATAATTATTCATTTGGCTAGAACTTTTGAATCACTTTGTATATTTTGTAAATTTTTGTCATACAGATTACACTTCTCACGAATAATGTACTGAAATATTGAGGGATATGAAAATCCAGGTTCGGCTTTAGGAAAAATTGAAACATATTAAAAATATCAAAACAATACCCAGTATATCATAATTTTCATATTTCCATTTTGGATTTGAATAGAGGGGAAAAAACTGAATTGAAACAAGTTGTTTGTATCCCGCCACCGATTCGAATTGGAAAATTTTGAAAGTGAAAGTAAAATTTTCATTTAATTTAGAAAAAACATATTAGGAAACTCATTTTTTCTTTAACAAATTCAAAAATTAACTTCGCATATTTCTTGTTTATTCGGCTTAAAATAATTTTACACTGTACTGGTGTATCTGCAGGCCTGTACTTAGGAGAAAGAATTCAATTAGATATTTTTTAAACGCCCAGTATAATTTAAAGCGGGACAATAAACGCTCAAAGTAACTATGTAACTAACAAACATTTATTAATAATTAACGAAATTGCTCAAAATGTCCACTATTTTGTTTTATGCACTTTCTTGCACGTCTCTTTTTTTTTAAACTGGAAGTCAAATTTTAGAGAGGAAAAAAAAGGGAAAATTTAATATTCAAAATGGATTTATTTTCGACATATAGACAGTCCTATATTATTCATATTTTTATTATTTGTCCGTTTTAACACCATTTTAAGTAATATTGCAGATCCGTACTTTAAACAAAACATTAAATTGATTACTTTTCGATCGCCTCGTATAATTTTATTTTAACACAGTGGATTATGCTGTATACCTGTATACCTGAAATCCAAGGTGCATTCTAAAGAAATAAACGATATAGAAGAACTGCTTCAAAGAATTGAGGAAGCCTGCGAGGAACTGAGAAACAATCCATTTATTATAAAAAAATCAGTAAGGGACATTATTAAACGTGCAAGAAAGTGCATAAAACAAAATAGTGGACATTTTGAGCAATTTTGTTAATTATTGATAAATGTTTGTTAGTTTATTGTCCCGCTTTACTTTATACTGAGCGTTTAAAAAATAAATACCTATTTGAATGATTTCCCTTAAGTACGGGCGTGCAGGTACACCAGTACAGTGTAAAATTATTTTATGCCAAATAAACAAGAAATAGGTAAATGATACGAAGTGAATTTTTAAAATTATTAAAGAATAAATGAGTTTCATAATATGTTTTTTCTAAATTAAATGTTTTCATTTTTCCTAAAGCCGAGCCTGGCTTTTCATATCCTCAATATGTCAGTGAAAAGTGTAATCTGTATGCCAAAAATGAAAAAGATATACTAAGTGATTCAAAAGTTCTGGCCAAATGAATAATTATGAATAATTGATAAAACACCCTGTAACTCGGTTATGAAAGCCAAGAGACCCATTATATATGGATTATTTAGAATCGCCTTTGTGACCTCTACCTACCTTTAAATTATTTCGTTTACCAACGGGACACCCTGTATATTTAAGATATTTAGAATTCGCATTCTAAGTTAATAAATATTCTGTTAACTGGAATAAATTTGTTTGACAATTCTATTTTGGTAATAAAAAAATATGATAAAATAGGATAATCAGTTGCTAATACACTTATTTAAAATTCTCGAAATCGAATCATTTCATTAAAAATATCTGAGACCTATTGTCATGTTTCTTTTAAAAATTTAAGAATTAGAAATTTTATTTAGATTAAGAAACTTTGATTTTAATATTGAAAATGCCAAAAATTTATATTTATTTATGTAAAATTATTGAAAAAATACTAATTCGTAAATTATTGTAGCCTTGTTTTTTAAATCTGCACTTTTTATACACTTATAAATATGATAACGTAACAATTTTCTATATAACGATTTTATACAAGAGCAAGAGCTTTATTTAAATTTTAGTTAATAACGAAGTTATTATTATCATTATTTTACAAATGTCGATCAATGTTCATAAATCAATAATCTTTTCTATAAAATGAGTTTATACAAGAAGTAAAAAAAAACAAAGCTATTGTTAATTAAAAAACAAGATTTTTTTTATACAGGGTGTTTCATAGTTAAACCGACATACGTTAAATGTATATAGAGGGTACTTAGCTGATTCCAAATAAACTTGGTTACTGGGTCTAACGCCCTTAATAACCGAGATACGGGGTGTTTCATCCATTTCGGCCAATATTTTGATAAGCCGTAACTTTAGAACCACCCTGTTGATTTCTCTCATACTTGATACAGGTATAGCATGTTAATAGCCCAATCCTATAGTGGAAGAACTACAATTAAAATCCAGATCCGGATTAAGAAGAATTTGTAAAATTTGTAAATCCCCAAAACAACACTCTGTATATCAGACTTTTTAAAATTTAAAGTGCAAATTTTTTTTAAGTCCACATCCCATTCTACTACTGAGGTATTAACGTCAAATTACATCAAATGCATTTTTTTCATTTTCACAAGCAGTAACTTTCGAAATACCTGGTAGATTTCTTTCATATTTGGTACAGGTATCATTTTTTAGTAGCCCAATCGTACAATGTAAGGACTACACACTACAGTTAAAATCCAGATACGGATTAAGAAAACTTTGTAAAATTTGAAAATCCCCAAAGCAACACGCTGTACAT
Source organism: Crepidodera aurea (assembly GCA_949320105.2). Lineage (NCBI taxonomy): Eukaryota > Metazoa > Arthropoda > Insecta > Coleoptera > Chrysomelidae > Crepidodera > Crepidodera aurea. The sequence goes on from OX439480.2 coordinate 1,540,040, forward strand.
CAGATTTTTTTAAATTGGATCAGACATTCGAAACGAATGGAAAAAACTGGGATATTGTGACATATTTTTATAAATGCACATCTCGTTCTACGTATTACTAAACCTTTAAAGTTAATATTCAATTAATGCAATACTTATTGTCATACCTTTGGAAACACCCTGTATGTTTCTTTCTTATTTGGTACAGGTAGATTGTTTAAATAGCCCAATCGTACTGTAAGGCTTTTTCTTGCCACTAAGAAAAATATTGCCTTACAAGATGACGCTTTATTACGGAGATTGCTCGAGCGCCAGTTTTTTTATGTGGTATGCTCCACAACCCTTAGAAACGGCCTCTTAGGGGCACAGGTAACTTAAGATGGAGATACGGTATTCTCCAGGGGTCTAGTTGACTTCAGACTTAATTATTTTTACTTTATTAGATACCTTTAATATCCCTGAAAAGAGGTAAGGTTGGTGAATATAAACCAGGAAATAAACGTGACACATATATTGTTTTTAGCTAGTGTAACAAAATAAAATTCGTTCTACTTCAAAGCCCAACCCTATTTAACCCTGAACAAAAAAAAAATACTACGTTTAAAAGAAACGTTCGATTCGGCCTTATAGTGACTGTAGTGACGGAGTGACTCAATCAGACTTTAATTAAATTTATCAAATTACGGAAACAAACGGAAAAACAAAATAACTTCTATTAAATATCTAAATCACTATGAAAGAGTTATTTAGCCTAATTAATTTATGAAATAGATCGGCAGGGTTTGTCAAAATTTATTATGTTCTAGAATTAACAAGAAAGTTAATAAATTTATTCTTAATTACTTTTATTACTTTAAATTAAAACAGGAGAGTTATCTAACCTTATTAATTATGAAATCTACTTGTTCAATTCGGAAATTAAAATCGGCAACTATTTTATGACTCTCTTTCTAAAAATGCTAATTAACCGGAAACGTAAATTAATACTATTAAATTATTTAACTTAAATCGGGTGAGTTAGTTAGCTTTCTTATTTTACGGAATAAACAGGGTAATCGCGGGGGTTGAATTTACGGACCTAAGCATTCAGAATCTGATATTGTCTGGGGGTTTTTGCCGAAGCCACCACGAAGATAAGATCAGTCCCGAAGCTGTGATACTAATACAGACCGGCCGAAACTCAGGTAGATATTGTCTGGGGGTTTTTGCCGAAGCCACCACGAAGACAAGATCTGGTCCCAAGATTTCGGAAACTACACGTCGAACTAACTCTGCAATTGGGGAGATATTGTCTGGGGGTTTTTGCCGAAGCCACCACGAAGATAAGATCTGATCCCAATGCTTTTAAATTATTTCACGACAACCTAACCGTGCCAAAGCGTTGAAAATTATTACCCGGCGAGCGAACTTAGCTATGGGGAGATATTGTCTGGGGGTTTTTGCCGAAGCCACCACGAAGATAAGATCTGATCCCAAAGCTACTACTTCACGGCGAACTAACTCTGCAATTGGGGAGATATTGTCTGGGGGTTTTTGCCGAAGCCACCACGAAGATAAGATCTGATCCCAATGCTTTTAAATTACTTACGCGACAGTCGGAACAATTAATGCGGTAACTACTATTAAATTTCGGACGTGAAAAGGTAACCAAAGCTAACTGAGATTTAATTAAAAACAAACTAACTCAAGAAAACCATCAATAAATGAATCAATTTCGGTTAATCTAGCGGAAAAGATAATTATCAAAATTAGAAATGTAATCGTAAATAAAATTAAAAACTGAGAACTTAAATAACTTTCCTAAAATTCGGCCACGAAAAGAAACCAAAATTAAATTAATTTTTCGGAAATTAAAATAATTAACAAAATTAAAAATGAAATTACGGGTCCCTAAAATGAATAAACTATTCTCGTTTACTAATTCGGAAAAATAATGATATTTAAAATTAAATTAAACCAGGTACGCCACTGAGAATGAAAATTTAATTATAAATAAACTAAATTATAAAACCGGAAAAATGATCAAACTATTTCAGCCAAATTATTCAAGAAATAAAAACGAGAACTAAAATAAAATCTCACGCAATTCGGTATTTTGATTTTTAAAATCTAAATAACTCTTTGTAATAATCAAATGAAATCTTTTACTAATAACTAAATTATTCTCAAATTAATACCGGCGAAGCAATCGAACGAAAAGCAAATGATATAAAAAGAGAAAGTCGGAACGGTACAAAAAAAACGTAGGTAAACAGTACACGACGCGGCGTCTTATCTTTTAAAAATAAACGGATGTGATTTCGGATCAAAATTAACGCGATTCTAATTTATCTTATTAACACGGCAAAATCAAATGAAAAATTATGGAAAACAATACTAAGAATTTTATACCTCGGAATATTTCTTGGAATTTCGGAACGGCGGAACGACTAATGAATTTTAAACGCGGCTGTTAATTTCGAATCGCAGGAATAGAATTGATTCTTAATTTTTAAATTATTTCTTACCTAAGCTCTGAAGAATTCCTACTACGCAAAAATCCCTTCCAAAGCGACTGGATTCGCGGCGCGCGCAATACTATCTTTAAACGGCGTTAGCTCGTGAAATATTTTAAAATATGTATAGTGTGAGCCAAATAAAAATCGAACGTTTTATTTAATTTCAAATAAATTTTCATTGAATCCCGAAATTATTCAAATTATTTAAATTGTGAAAAATAACTTCATTACAGTACAAAACAAGAACTAAAGTTAAATTCCAGATCCGGATTAAGAAAAATTTGTAAAAGTTGATAATCTCTAAAATACCACTCTGTATATCAGATTCTTTAAAATGTAATCAGATACCTATTTAAAAAAAGAAAAAAGATGTGTTATTGCCAAAGCCTACTTGATAGTTTAATGAGTTTTGTATCCGGAATTAATCCGAAAAATTAAATCTGTATTTTTTTTATAGAACGCTCTTGTGCACTCATAAAAATATCACACATCTTTTTTCTTTTTTTAAATAGGTATCCGATTACATTTAAAAAAATCTGATATGCAGGGTGCTATTTTAGAGATTACCAACTTTTACAAATTTTTCTTAATCCGGATCTGAATTTTAACTTTAGTTCTTGTATTGTACGATTGGGCTATTTAAACAATCTACCTGTACCAAATATGAAAGAAATATACAGGGTGTTTTCAAAGTTATGGCTTATGAAAATGACAATATGTATTGCATTAATTGAATTTACTTTAAAAATGTAGTAATATGTTGAACGAGATGTGTATTTATAGAAATATGTCAGAATGTCTGTTTTTTCTATTCGTTTTGAGTGTCTGATCCAATTTAAAAAAATCTGATGTATGGCGTGTTGCGTTGGGGATTTTCAAATTTTACAAATTTTTCTTAATCCGTATCTGGATTTAAACTGTAATATAGTCCTTACATTATACGATTGGGCTACTAAAAATTGATACATGTACCAAATATGAAAGAAATCTACCAGGTATTTCGAAAGTTACTGCTTGTGAAAATGAAAAAAATGCATTTGACGTTAAAACTCCAGAAGAATGGGATGTGCACTTAAAAAAATTTTTCATTTTAACTCATTTTTTTCCGTTGTTTTCAAATATCCATCCCAATTTTAAAAAATCTGATATACAGGGTGTTGTTTTGGGGATTTTCAAATTTTGCAAATTCTTCTTACTCCCCATCTGGATTTTAAATTGTAGTTCTTACACTATAGCATTGGGCTATTAACACATTATACCTGTACCAAGTATGAGAGAAATCTACAGGGTGGTTCTAAAGTTACGGCTTATCAAAATATTGGCCGAAATGGATGAAACACCCCGTATCTCGGTTAATAAAGACGTTAGACCCATTAACCAAGGTTATTTGGAATCACCTAAGTTCCCTCTATTTACAGTTAACGTATGTAGGTTTAACTATGAAACACTCTGTATACAACACGTTGAAAGTACAGCATAGATAAAAAATGACGGGGGTATTAATTAATTGTAATTAATTTTTTTAAGTTTTTAAGTAATTTATTGCTGAATTCGAATTTTTTAACAGATATCGACGAATGGTCAAAAACTATAAACAATTTTATAAATGAGTCCTAACAGGGCAACTACCAGCGTTACGAATATTCTTATTTAGCATTGCTGATCCATAAACGTGACACATATGAAGGTAGTCCCAGAAGGAAAAATATCTTTATTTCTCTACATAGTTTCCTAGCTCGATACACTTATCCCAGCGATGCGAGCTATCAATAGACCAGTGCCGATAATTTTTGAAACCAAATAAAATAATAGTAGGATGAAACTCATTGAAAAAGGAAGAGAATATGACAAAAATTATAGGAAAAATAATTTAACGGGCGATCTGAGGTTGGGAAGTGGAGTTTTTAAGGGTAGAAAACGGTTTATCTCGATTTCCGACAAAACTACAAGTCCTATGGAAAAAAGTTAAATGGCAAAGTTGTAGGTAATAAAAAGATCTACAACTTTTGTATTTACACTTTTTCCACGTAATCTCAAAATTTATGTGAAAAATTCAAATAACCAAGTTTTTGGATTTTATTTTTATCTTTTACAAAAAAATTTTTTTTTCACGAAATTTGGTGAAAACTTACCTTTTTATGTCCCAAACACACTGTAATAATTTTTTTGATTTAAAATATTTATTTTTTTAACCTTATTTTGACTTAATATCGAAAAAGCAGTCTAATTGTCAATCGAAAATTCTCACGTCCAAATATCTGATTTTTTAAAAAAACTCGGTGGGCTTTTTGATCGTTGAAATATCTACTACTTTTTAATGGTGTAAAAAAATATACATTGTTATGGTAAATGTTCTCAGAAAATGCAAATAAGAAACGTAGAAAACTCTGAATTTCTTTTTTTTAAATCATCATGTAGAATTTTGAGCTAATTATTTAAATTTATACTTTAATTACTCTTTTGTTTATCAATGTAACACGGAATCTTACGTTTTTTGAGTAATTAAGTATACATTTTAATAAATAGCTCAAAATTGTACATGATGATTAAAAAAAAGAAATTCGGAGTTTTCTTCGTTTCTTATTTGCATTTTTTGAGAACATTTACCATAGTAATGTATATTTTTTTTACACCATCAAAAAGTAGAGATTTCAACGATCAAAAAGCCCACCGAGTTTTTTAAAAAAGCAGATATTTTGACGTGAGAATTTTCGATTGAAAATTAGACTGATTTTTCGATATTAAGTCAAAATAAGGTTAAAAAAATAAATATTTTAAAACAAAAAAATTACAGTGTGTTTGGGACATAAAAAGGTAAGTTTTCACCAAATTTCGTGAAAAAATTTTTTTTTGTAAAAGATAAAAATAAAAAACCAAAAACTTAGTTATTTGAATTTTTCACATAAATTTTCAGGTTATGTGAAAAAAGTGTAAATAAAAAAGTTGTAGATCTTTTTATTACCTACAACTTTGCCATTTAACATTTTTCCATAGGACTTGCAGTTTTGCCGGAAATCGAGAAAAACAGTTTTCTACCCTTAAAAACTCCCCCCTTCCACTTCCCGAACCCAGATCGCCCGTAAATTATTTTTCCTTTCATATTTGTCATATTCTCTTCCTTTTCCAATGGGTTTCATCCTACTATTATTTTATTTCACTTTTTACCATTTTCAAAGGCATCTGCAATGGTCTACAACCACAGACTGTATCTCTTTATCGTTTGGCAAACATTTTACCACTGACCGATTGTTTCAAGTTAGGATACAGAAAGTAACTTTGAATTGATCTTCTATCTAAAATTTTTATTTTCCCGGAGGTTTAAGGAATGTTTGAAATTCACAAGCGCACTACTAACTAATTCCACTGTGTCATTAACACATTTACATAATTTTGTCCGTAGATGTTTTAAAACAATTAAATATTAATGTTTTCTCTTTAACTATCTTAAAATTCGATTTTCTGCTTTTTTCGACTTTTTTGACCATCTTTGGTCTCTTTAACTCTATAAAATTCACTGTAAATTATAGGTTTTGGGTATTTTTTACAGAAAATGGATTTTTCTTACAGATTTAGCAATTTCCAATAAAAAAATATTTAAAAAAAAATACTAAAAATCTCGTTTTAAGGGGTGAATCATTTTAGTATTTTTAAGAATATTTTTTCATTAGAAATTGTTAAATCTGTTAGAAAAATCCATTTTCTGTAAAAAAAAGCAGAATCTACAGTTTATAAAGAGTATAGAGTTAAAAGGTCAAAGATGGTAAAAAAAGCTGAAAAATACAAAAAAAATCGAATTTTTAAGATGGGCTCATTAAACCTAAAAATCTGAACAAATTTATGATTTAGTTTATGGCCTAAAAAATGCTTCAAAAATTTTTGCCGGTCCCCAAAAAAAATCGATTTTTAACTTTTTAGATCTTTTTATTAGTAGGGGGTCGAAAAAAATTGTGTTCAAAGATGTCCACAGTCACTATATTCATGAATTTTCTCAGAATCTTTTATGTACCTACTCGTTCGCTAGAAAAAAAACTAAAAATCCCAATTTGAGACTCCGACAGGAGGGCTCTGTTCAAACGTATGGGGATCTTATTTTTATACCCCAAGACACTCTCAGCATACACCCTTCATAATTGATTTTGTTACTGAATGCCTGATTTATATAACAAAGTTGTTTTCGTTTTTGGTAAAGAGTGCAGAATTTATTATTTATGTAGTATTTATTGTGATATTATTAACGAAAAAAAACTACCATTTTAAAATTAAATTATTTATGGACACAACATTGAATTAAGTTTTTATTGGAACTCTTTATGTGAAATTGTATTGAAGACAGTAAATAATTAATTTATTATTTTGCAATTCTACAATTACCTGATTTTTTTTTAATAATTAAAATTGTTTTATGTTTGGATAATAAAAAAGGCAACTCTGTCAATTTTTATTTACTTAAGGTTGGTTCATGTTCACTTAAACGACATATAATTTAATAGCGTTTTCATTGTTTTGGTGTTCTTTGGATTAAATAGCTCATAAAATATATGACAGCATGTTAACTTCATAAATACAGGATGAGTCAGAATAAGATCGACAAACTCTGACTATAGATTCCTCACCTCATTTCGAGGTGAAAAGTTGCTATCGAGGTATAGTAGAACCCATCGCTTTATGAGAAAGAAAAAACGCTATAAAAACAGCAAACGATACCGCCAATAGAAGAAACGCTAATTGATCTGGACATTTTTGAGTTCTTTAATGTCGAAAACGCCGTACACTGTCCATATACATAAAAATAAAATGATATTTTGTCTATTAGGACCACTGTGCAAAGATTCAATAACCAAGTTACTGGAGATCGTTAGGGGTAATTTGCGTAAAATTTCTATATTGATTAACTTTCTTTAATATGAATTTACATTTATTAGATTTGAATAGAAGTTGACCACTCCACCTGGCCTATAGCTTCATTTTCTGATCTCTTGTGAGATTCAGAAACGTTGCTAATTAAAATTTTGTCTCAAATTTTAATTCTAAAATTAAAAACACGGTGAATAAAGTCATAAATATTATAAATTAATTAAGCTTACCTACCCTATCTCTTTTAGCAGGTATGGATTAATTAAACACAGTGAATATTAGTTTTTCTATTTATTAATATACGTAACTAATCTCTTTATAATACAAGAGCTCTTATAAGACTAATAATCTTTTGGGTGTGGTGTGGTGTTTAAACTATACATAAAATTGTTATGATTTCTAAGCATAACCAAAACGCCATCAGAAAGAATAACGGATACATAATTCATTATTTGTTTAGTCTAAGAACGTTTAGAATCTAATACAGTTTTTGTCACTTAAAACCAACACACCCCCTCAAAAATGTATAAACTTATATTTAGTACTTTACGGTTAACTGTGATTGCGATTTACGGTTTACGTTCACTGTTTACACTTTACGGTTTCACTGTTTACGGTTTACGTGTACGCTTTACGTTTATGTTTTACGGTTTACGTTTTACGGTAATTGCGGTTTACGTGTACGCTTTACGTTTATGTTTTACGGTTTACGGGGAACTTAACAACTGATGATGATGGTCCAACATTTGTTGCAAGGGTTTAGGAAAAAACCCCTTCAAAAACCTAACCAGACCATTTACTGTTCTTGAACACCAATGTTCTTTTCTTGTACTCCCATCTTCTCTCTCAGATCTTTGAACTGCTGTGGTGGTAACGATTTTGTCAGTAGATCAGCCTCCTGATGACCTGTAGGCAAATATTTCAAACAGACAGTGTTGTTCTCTACTTGCTCTCGTATAAAATTTTCCGTAAATAATACGGACATTCCAGCTTCCTGGATGCGCCTTACGGAGATGAGGTTGGTTGGTACACTTTTGCTGTAGAGGACATTCTTCAGCTCGCCATTGTAGCCAAGTGAAGTTTTTACTTTTATTAGGCCGATATGTGTTGCTTCAATAACTGTCCCTATTTTCGCCACAGTTATACGAATTGGCTCCTCCAGCTCTTCGTATTCGGTAAAAAGATTAAAATCCTTTATTATGTGTTCTGTTGCACCAGAGTCCAACACAAAATGCTTTGATGCATTGTTTTCGTCTTCATCGTACTCATTTTCATTGCAAATCATAAAAGCAAACGATTTATCAACTACTGCTGTCGATGCACTGGCTTCATGATTGTTTCTTTTCTTAAATTTTTCTTGTGTTTTTAAACTTTGCTTATAAAAATAACAATCACGTTTAATATGATTTGTTCTCCCACAATGAAAACACTTTTTCACATGCTTATTTTTAAATATAGGTATATTTCGTTTCGTGAACTTTTTCTTTTTATTTTCAGATATATTTGTGGTGTGAAAATGAAGAGCTTTCATACTTGTATCAGCATTTTCTCGTATTAAATACTCTTCATGTTCTAATAGCATTATTTTGACAAATGCTAGCGTAAGTCTGTCATCACTCATAGTTTTAATTGCAGCTTTTATTGACGCATAACTCGGTGGCAAAGAGTTCAGTGTGTACCACACTTTAGTTGTTTCATTTACTTCCCCGCCACTGGCAATCATATCACGCACCATTTCATCAATTTGTATCATGTGCTTTTTCAGTGACATACCTGGCTTAAGTTTGCAATTAAACAATCTGTCCTGGAGACATAGCTGTGTTGATACCTTTTTACAAGCGTAAAGACCATCAAATTTCTCCAAAATTTGTCGCGCTGTCGCAGGACCTGTCGGTATTTGCGATATTATTGTATCGTCTAGGTATTCGATTAATGTGCCTCTGGCAAATCGTTCCCATTTCATCCACTCTTCAGTAGTTGGCGTTGGTGGATCTTCAGATAGCACATTACTAACACCTTCTTGTTCAAGAATTTCTAATAGTCTAAATTTCCACAGTAAATAGTTTTCACCATTAAATAGTTTTAAATTTCGTTTTTGTGCAGTTAACACGCCACCACTAGCCATCGTTATTTTCACTGTATTTTTATAATACTGTCTCAAATTACTAATTCACAATTCACTTTTGATCACACATGGTGACTGGGCCCATAACCTTTTAGCAGGTATGGATTAATTAAACACAGTGAATATTAGTTTTTCTATTTATTAATATACGTAACTAATCTCTTTATGATACAAGAGCTCTTATAAAACTAATAATCTTTTGGGTGTGGTGTGGTGTTTAAACTATACATAAAATTGTTATGATTTCTAAGCATAACCAAAACGCCATCAGAAAGAATAACGGATACATAATTCATTATTTGTTTAGTCTAAGAACGTTTAGAAGTTAATACAGTTTTTGTCACTTAAAACCAACAATCTCAACCCTCACCATCGGAATCACTGTCATCAACATTGATAATAAATTTAGTCGGGCTCGTTATATAAGAATCTTCTTCTTTGATGACATGTTTGATTTTGTTAATTTCTTCTTTTACCAAATTTGCTATCAACCCATCAAATTTGGGAAATACGTTATGACGCCTTATTCTTTTTTTAAGTTGTCCCCAAATTAATTCTATGGGGTTAAATACACAAAAATAGGGCGGAAGGCGCAATACCTCGTGGGCCAGGAATCTTTGGGACTACAACCTGATACCACATAATCCATTGGAATATCATTTAGTGATTGTTCCGATTCTTTAGATCCACTTAAAAAAAACTGTATTTTCCCAAGGACGAAACATATTGAAATTGACACCGAATAAATAAATAAGAAGTACACGGTAACAATGTTTCAAAATAAAAAAAAAAGTATGTATATACACGGAAGCCAAGAATAATATTAACTGAAATAAACTAACGCTACGAATCACCTACCACCTACTATTCACTAAATCAAAAATCAAGTGCGAACACAAGCACAGTGTATCACTGTATGAATATTTTCCTAGCCCTCACTACTGAAGACAATATTTGTCTAACTTCCTACTTCCTACTTTAATTGCAGAACAAAATGATCCCGCTTTATACAAGTCGCTAATACCGACAAAGCCACTTGTCGGCACATCTACATACCGCTAATACCGACACAGCCACTTATCGGCACATCTACATGCCGCTAATACCGACAAAGCCACTTGTCGGCACATCTACATGCCGCTAATACCGACAAAGCCACTTGTCGGCACATCTACAAGCCGCCAAAGTAACCTGTCTGCACATCTGAGAATTTTGTTTCTGCAATTGAAAATGTAAAAACTATGACCACACTTCCATTGTCGCCTCTTATGAGTGTAACCTCACACCCCACAGTTTAGTTAAATTAATTTAAGACAAAATTTTAATTAGTAATTCAAATCTAATATGCGTTATAGAAATTAAAATGTAAATTCATGTTAAACTCATAATTAATAATTATACGCCATTCTCCCCTATAACGATATCCAGCTAAGTTGGTTATTGAATCTTTGCACAGTGGCCCAAATAGCCAAAATATTATTTTATTTTTATGTATATGGACAGTGTACCGTGTTTTCGACTTTAAAGTGCTCAAAAATGTCCAGATTCATGAGCATTTGTTCTATTGGCGGTAATCCTTTGCTGTTTTTTCATTCTCATAAAGGATTCAGTTCTACTATATGTCCTAAAATGCATCATCTCTGAGATACAGGGTGTCGAAAGTACGAAAAAAATTAAGATTTAATTTGTTTTTTCCAATATTCCTGAAGAAAAAAATTTGAAACTTGGTACACTAATCAAGGTTTATCAACTTGCTAATTTGAAGTTATAATTTTTTATTTTCGTAAACCTTGGCGTAGCTACGACGGTATGTGGTCATAAGTTCCTTCATACTTTCTTGGGATAAGTGAATGGACAAATGAGCGTTTGACATCAGTTCGGCTCATCGATACTCAACCTAAAAGTAATAACATTCCATGCTTAAAAATGGAGATTTCTGAGATAATTGAGAAAAACTGAAGATATGTCCTTAGTAGAGACATAATCTTACAACATATCGGAAGATGTGTCTACCTCCTGAACATTTTTTAATGATGGGAGAATTGGAAACTTAGTTCAGGTGAGTCCGAATGATTCTATTTGATCGAGTCGATGATTATACTGATATGTTACAATACTTTCTTGCATATGATTGCTTTAAGAGCATACAGGACGCATACGCCTTACAGTAGGTGTAAAAATTAATACTTGAGACTTCTACAAAGAGAAAAAATAAATATTCCTCAAAATGTGGGTTTATAAGATGTTTTTTGATCAAATATTTTTTTTCTCTCTGTAGCAGTCTGCTATACACAAAAACCAAAATAATTATTAAGCAAAGTTTTTTAAAATAATCAACCAATTTTAAATGAGAAGTCTACTTAAAACTAGTCTATTTAAAACTAGTCTATTTAAAACTAGTCTATTTAAAACGATTATTTCTAGTTACAGTGTAAATTGGCAACATTGGATTATTGCACACGCTTGATGATCTGTCGGGCGCTGTGTAATTCCAGAGAGAAGGTTGGAAAGTTTCGCCAATCCAAATACCCTAATAACACAGAAACATCTGTAAGACATCTTAGAAACATACATATGGGACAATAGAAACATCTCTGAGACATCCCTATTTCCCTCGCGATGTTCCTGGGATGTCTCTGGTAACAGCCATGTCCTCATTTGCGATGCCGTACAAACATCCCGTCGGGATGTTTGTAGGATGACCCGGGACGTACTACAAACATTCAGGGCACTTAAATGAAACATTCTTGGGATAATAAGAACAAATAATATTTTCCCCTTCACCACATATTTACACTCCTAGGAGTGTAAATACTAAAAAATTAAACAAAAATGATTTAAAAAAAAATTTATTCAAAAAACAATTGAATTACCATTGAGTTTATTTTTTTTTCATTTGCATTCTAAGATTGCGTTCTTTTGCTCTTCTCAGCCAATCATCAATTCTTAGCTCGGTTTCCTTGTTGTTGGAAGCATGACCTGATTTCTGTGCAGCTTCTAAAATAATTATTCATAAATCATGTTTTTTTACATTTAACACACTATTTAACTTCTAGTTAAATCTATAGTGTCAGAGGATAGCTTATTGAAAGGATGACTTTAAACATGAAGTGTGATAAGAATTTGTCTTGAAAAAGTTACAGTGATGTACGTTATAAACGATTAGAACTTTTTTTATTTTTCATAATGTAAATCACTGTAATTTTAGAATTAGAATAATTTTAAATTACTATATTTATAAAAAGTTTTATATTTACCAATTACTGCTTTTGATTAAAGGGTCGTCCCAAAGGTATTTTTCCCAGAAAGGAAAACTGCTCTGCTATAACGAGTCCTCAATTACTGGTGCAATACAGCGTCTAATCAATTCATAAGTAGTATTTCCACCAAGCTGGGCAAAAAACTTTACCTTCAATTTCAAAAATATAACTATTAACAACTAAAGTCACTTGATATGCAAGCCTATAACCCTCCGTGTGGTTTTTGTACATACTACAGAGACTAACATATGTTTTTTTTTTTTTTTTTTTTTTTTTAGTTTATTATTTATTTTCATTAGGTATATATTACATTTTCTAGGACATTTCATTTTCCTAATTCCCTGCTATAGGAGTTTTCCTCCTTTTCAGGGTGAGGCCCTGATTACAATATTTGTAACCTAGCTAGCTAATTTTTCCTAAGGTTTCTGTGCGCGTTGGTGTGTTATGTTTTGTGTGTGTTGGTTGGGGCCTGTGTGGGCAGGAGCTGTTTCCCAGTTTTTTTATCTAAGAATCGCCAATTTTGCTATTTCCACCCTTATGCTTGGGGAAAACGGTGCCCAATCTAAGGGGGGAAATATGATTTAGGAAAACCACGAAAACCTAAATCACGATTCTGGACTAACATATGTAGCGATGTGAGGTTATATAGGCTTCTTCACTTAGTTTTGGGTTAATTTTAGATCATTCAGCTTTGTTCATGCGTTTAAATCGTTGCTGGAACTTATTTAAAAGCTTTCTTTTTTCCCCGGACTCTATCATAAAAATAAAAATATTTTTACTTACTTCCAACTAAAATCACAATCACCTCGAAAACAAATAAAATTGCCGAACTATGAATATGAACTACAGAACTATACGCAGCGCGCAGCCGCAGACCCACGGATATTATCGGCAATCATCGTTAATTGCAAAATGCGGGAATTTCAATAGTTTTCGTTTTTAAATAATTACCTCCTTTTAAATCAACGAATAGTTGTTTATTAAATAATGACGTAAAGTACCTAGGAAATATTATTGTAAATATTCAGTAATTATTGTTTAATATAGGAAAGGTATAAGAAAATGTCTAATAAATAGTATCTGAAAAATAAAATAATTTTTATTTGCATTTGCATTTTTTAACTATCAATGTATCAAATTTTACAACTGTTTAACCAGATTAAAAATCAATTACCAAATACAGAAGTAATATGAACAAAAAATTGTTGAAAAAATTGAAAAAAGAATGTTTCTAGAACATCTTGATAAAAACATTGCAGGGATGTCCCAAAAGAAACATCTCTGGCATTGGGACATTCTGAGGACCTTAGCGGGACATCCCAGCAAGATCCTGTGTTATTAGGGTATTGTTTTTAAAAATATATATGAACTTTTTGCATGTAATTTTATTTTGTGTTGACGCCATTTTTTTCGTTACACAGTATCTGTGTTCAAAATTTATTTTATTTTGAATGCGTACAGCGGAGTGAAATTAGACGAAAATATTCTGAAAATGGATGTAAGAGCTAAGTCGATTTTTTTAATTTGATCGATTATATACACAAAGAGAAGCTTGTAAAAATTTTGACAATAAATTTGGGCTAGAGCTTTTTGGTATTTTTCGAATGGATTGCTTCACTATTTTTTAAATATCATTAAAACATTTAGATGCCAGTAACTTAATTGTTGAAGGTCAATTCATTCTTAAAGTTCTATAAAAATAAAACTTGTTTGCCACAACTTCTTAGGTATAATCATAATCGATACATACTTGGTATTTCGAATTCCTTTTCTACTTGATCTGAAGCCTGCATCCATAAACAACTTCATAATAGAAATAGACAAGCTGCGGATTTATTTTCATAGTACATTTTAAGGTTGATTGTGACTTTGTATTTTCCAAGAGCAAATTGTAATGTAATGTACGAATGAACTATTTTTGTAACTGAAAATTTTTGAAAAAATATGATATCAATATCTGCCACACGTCGAGAGTCTGGTCACAGGTTTTTGTGGAGGTTTTTACCCAAGTATGAATATGAATTTTCCTTCACTGCAGATCAATAAATAATAAAATCAATTGAACATAGAGCTTTTCTTATATAGTGATAAATAGAGTGAGCTGAGCGATCTTCTGTTGACGGGACGTGTGCCCTACACGCTGCTGTTGCCCGTCCCAGAAACGGGGCCTGTCCACCGTGACAATTCGCGAAGATCAAGCGTCAGTAGATGTTGCCCTAAAAGGGTGAAATGCATTTAACTAACCTCTGTGACAAGCAGTTGATAAACGTCAACAACAGCTGCAGCCAATTGAAAATTAACAATGACAGCTTTTTTAATTTTCCCGCCTACTTTCAAGCCATTCGCCAATCAACTTTTTATTTATCTCCCTATCAGTAGTTCAAGTAGATGTCGCTCACCCCGTGATTTTCGCGAATTAATTAATAATTTGTCATGTTATAAATATACTTAAATTATATACTCATTGGGCTGCTTAAAAATGTAGCTTTGAATATTAAGAGCGAAGCTCAGTGACCAGATATTGAAGCTAATACCACAACTCACAAGACAAAAGAATTTAAAGAAATTCGCGCACAAATATATAGTAAGGTTAGGTATCAAAGAGTAGGCAAAAATCGATGACGTCAGGAGTGACGTCTTAACGTGTGACGTTTAGCGTACGGCTAGTCACAGCGTTTTAAAAAAACACTACTATACGGATCGATACTCTACTTCATCACGATCATTTTATTCTTTTTTATTTTTCCACGACTCTTAGAGCCTGAGATATTTAAAAAATAGTGAAGCAATCCACTCGAAAAATACCAAAAATGCCGTTAGTGGCACATATCTCGCGAAGCTACAGCCTATATTTATTGACAAATTTTTTACAAGCTTCTCTTTGTGTATAAACTCGATAAAATTAAAAAAAATCGACTTAGCTCTTACATCCATTTTCAGAATATTTTCGTCTAATTTCACTCGGCTATGCGCATTCTGGAATCTAATAATTCCGGAAGAATACATTCAAAATAAAATAAATTTTGCCCACAGATACTGTGTAACGAAAGAAATGGCGTCAACACAAAATAAAATTACATGCAAAAAGTTCTTATATATTTTTAAAAACAATATTTGGATTGGCGAAAGTTTCCAACCTTCTCTCTAGAATTACACAGCGACCGACAGATCAGCAAGCGTTTGCAATAATCCAATGTTGCCAATTTCCAGTGTAACTAGAAATAATCGTTTTAAATAGGCCGGCTGATGTTGAGCGGCGCTTTTTCCAGCTGCATATATAATTTTGGGGGGATTCCTTCTCATTTAAAATTGGTTGATTATTTGAAAAAACTTTGCTTAACAATTATTTAGGTATTTGTGTATAGCAGACTGCTGCAGGGAAAAGAAAATATTTGATTAAAAAACATTTTATAAACCCACATTTTGAGGATTATTTTTTCTCTCTGTAGCAGTCTCAAGTATTTATTTTTACACCTACTGGTGAAATATTGTATCCATGCTTGTACTATTAACGACATGAGAAGTAATCAAAATTTTTGGTGAAGGCCTATGCGTCCTGTATGCTCTTAAAGTGAAGATGGTATTGTTATTGGACTGTCCTCGCGCTGAATACGTACTGCCACGTAAACAGTTTAATTAATAGTCTGGTTCACAAGTGCCATTTCCCTCGAAACCTGATCGCCACCACCGAAAATTATGATTTTGGGCTCATTCGATTCGGAATGGTATCTAGAACGTTCTATCAAAATTCCAAAAGGGGCTGAAAAAAAAATGCAAAAGTTATAAACAATTAAGTAAAATAAAAAAATAAGGGTTTGGTTTTTTTGAAATATTTCAAAAACTATTTGAGATAATCGAAATTTGAAAAAAGATCTTTAAAGAGCAGGAAATTTCCTAAAAAAAAGTCCTACCTCCCGGAACTGTACCAACAACTCTTATAAGCGGCGAAAATAACGGTAAAAACGCGTAGTTCGGCTGCCGCGTGCATCGCCCCATTCTGACACGTGAACTAAAAAAATTATTTTAACTGATTAAATATTAATATTAAGGAATAAAAAAATTTGGGTACTAAGTAGACATATCAATAAACAATAATCCGTCAACAAAAAATTTTTATCACAATTTTTTTATTAGTTATACTTTTGTTAATTAGTTAATTTTCACCATTTTAATGTTAACATAAAAACGCTGATTATTTCAAAACAAGAAATCTAGAATTTTTTTTTGATTTTTTTGAGCTAATCTTAAAAGAATTTAGAAGAGAGCCCCGTTGGAAAAATTCAACAATTATGATTTTTCGTTTTTTTATTAACAATCAAAGGCATTAAAAAATTATTTATGTAAATAAAGCCATTAGGAAAAATTTTTTTTCCAATCATTGTTAATATTTTGTTTTCTTATTGATAAAGCCATATAACAATAATTTTTTTTTTATTTTTAACTAACATTATTTAAATAATTGATATAAACAAATGCATTGTTTATAATATTTTTGAAAACTTTTTCTTTGGAATTTCATCCTTGATGAAAATAATGATTTAAAAAAAAATAGTTCCTTAAAAAATTTTTTTTATTAACAAAAATCGCACTTGTTAATTAACAATTTTTTTTTTTGTTATTAAATATTAATATTAAGGAACCATTTTTTTATTAACTTTTCATTTTTTTATTGAAAAATTTTTTTTATTATTATTAATAAGAAAATAACAGAAAAAAAGATTTTTTAGATATTATTATTCATAATTTTTTAAATAATAAAGTTAGAGCTTGGTTTCCAAGCTCAATTTGTTTATTTATTAACGAAGAACAAAAAAGTCTTAAATGTTCTTATGATATTTTAGTTAGTTTATAAGATATTTGAATTGAAAAGTAAAAAAAAAGTAAAATTCGGGTGAATTTAATAAATAACAATAAAAAAAGTTAATAAACAATTGAGTTAGAGGTTCGTTTCAGAGCTCAATTTGTTTAATAATTAATAACGAACAAAAAGTCTCGTAGTATTTTTGTCGTATCTTTAATAGTTTATAAGTTATTTTAATAACAATGAGTAAAAACAGAAAGAAAACTAACAAGTGCAAAAGTACAATATTTTTAAAAGTTAAATAAAAAATAATAAAAAAATATATATGGTTGTTTTTGTAATATTTTTTAGTATTTAAAAAAAAATATTGCGTAAAATTGCATTTGTTTATAACAATTTGTTTTTTTATTAAACAAATGAAAAGTTAATAAAAATATTATTTTTTTTATAATACGAAAGAACATAATAAATAATGATTTTTAAAAAAAAATGGTTCCTTAATATTAATATTTAGTAACAAAAAAAAATTGTTAATTAACAAGTGCGATTTTTGTTAATAAAAAAATTTTTTTAAGGAACGATTTTTTTTTTAAATCATTATTTTCATCAAGGATGAAATTCCAAAGAAAAAGTTTTCAAAAATATTATCAACAATGCATTTGTTTATAAAAATTATTTAAATAATGTTAGTTAAAAATAAAAAAAATTATTGTTATATGGCTTTTATCAATAAGAAAACAAAATATTAACAATGATTGGAAAAAAAATTTTCCTAATGGATTTATTTACATAAATAATTTTTTAATGCCTTTGATTGTTAATAAAAAACGAAAAATCAAAATTTTTGAATTTTTTCAATGGGGATCTCTTCTAAACTCTTTTAAGATTAGCTCAAAAAAATCAAAAAAAATTCTAGATTTCTTGTTTTGAAATAATCAGCGTTTTTGTGTTAACATTAAAATGGTGAAAATGAACTAATTAACAAAAGCATAACTAATAAAAAAAATGTGATAAAAAATTTTTGTTGGCGGATTATTGTTTATTGATATGTCGACTTAGTACCCAATTTTTTTTATTCCTTAATATTAATATTTAATCAGTTAAAATAATTTTTTTAGTTCACGTGTCAGATTGGGGCGATGCACGCAGCAGCCGAACTACGCGTTTTTACCGTTATTTTCGCCGCTTAATTAAAATTATAAGGGTTGCTGGTACAGTTCCGGGAGGTAGGACTTTTTTTTAGGAAATTTCCTGCTCTTTAAGGATCTTTTTTCAAATTTCGATTATCTCAAATAGTTTTTGAAATATTTCAAAAAAACCAAACCCTTATTTTTTTATTTTACTTAATTGTTTATAACTTTTGCATTTTTTTTCAGCCCCTTTTGGAATTTTGATAGAACGTTCTAGATGCCATTCCGAATCGAATGAGCCCAAAATCATAATTTTCGGTGGTGGCGATCAGGTTTCGAGGGAAATGGCACTTGTGAACCAGACTATAACTCGCAAGGGACGCCGTCATTTTATAACATGGATTTAAGACTCCGGTCCAAAAATGACAAGCTCTTTTAATAATAGAATCAAACGGTTGGATTTATCCTGACAAAATTTTGATTTCAACGCTCGTTTGGACTCGTGTAATTGAATATCTATGGAGGCAACTAGCCCAAGGAGTTTTAGGTTCAGATGCGCTGCAAAACTTCGATATAATTCGATTTTTTTTAATAATGATTTTGGATTTTTAAACTGTTAGATATTTTGTACGTTCTGCATAACAGGTGGAACGACAACATAATTTGAAAACCAATACAAATTGCTGCTTTATTACTTGAAATTAAAAAGTGTTTAACCTTCTGGCGTGTTAAAATAACTTAGTATACTGACTATTTATTGTAGGTTACGCATAGTAGTGAATTACTTTTTTTAAATAAAATAAAAATTGTCTATTTAAATATTTAAGTTTAAAAAACTAAAACCCGACTACGAAAAATTATAAATAAATACGTAGAGATTTACAAAGATAATAATTTTCACGTACAACCAAAAAATAAATCGTTTTTCCCTAGTTGGAGACCAATCCGAATATATTTAGTATATTGTAATGGTATTGAAGCCTTTTTTTTAACGTATAACTGAGACAGGAAGAAAATATTACTTATAAAAGTTAACCTTAAAATTCAATCTAATAAGAATTCAACATAATTAGTTTAAGTTAAACGAAACGATAGTAAATTAAACGAAAAAGAGTTTAGGATTTATAAAATTAAAGAAATATAGCAAAAAAGTACAACAATAATGAAGTTTAATGATATTTAGAAAATCAATGATGACGAACAAAAAGTGTCTTTGTACGAAGTTAATATAATTCGAAATGATATAAAAAGTATATTAAAAATTTTCTTTTAATCTATAGAATAAGATGTCATTAGTCAAAATTTGCAATAAAATCAATAATTTTTTTTAATTTTGTAAAAATTTAGGTTAAAAAATGTCAAATTCTCATCTAGGAAGCTGTGACATTGTACTTTATAAAAAGCATTTCCCAGCTGTATTCCTGTATAAAAGTATCCAGATCCAACTATATTCGGCATAAAAATATCCATCCTGTTTCCTGATTTTGGTGTTATTTGGAAAAACGATTTTATAGAATCCCATTTATTTTGAACAACCAAAATAAGAACGAAAAGCTTAAATTGAATAAAAGCTACCATTTTAATGACTAAATATCGATATTTAAAAAGTTTAAACTATAAAAGGCCATAATAATAAAGTTAGATTGAAAACAATCTAACCTTATAAAAGTTTAATTATGTTAGGTTAGAAAGTGATAAGGTAAGAAGTTTAAGAAAATTTCGTATCACACTTGCAAATATTATTTTATAAAAACTACACTTACCGTATTACACCAAACAATTGTTCCTATACAGATAAAGTTTATCTTTAATTTTTTTTCTTTAATAAATGTTTATAATTTTTCATTACGTTCGTTGTCATTGATTTTATAAAAATCTAACCTCTTAGAGAACCCTAGAACCTGAGATAGATATTGGCTATAATTTCCTATGTAATAAGAGAGATGGCGCCCAACTACAATAACAATATTTACAAAACACGTTCTGTCTAAATTTACGGAAGAAGGTAATTTAAATAAAAAAAAAAAAAAAATTAATAATAAATATAAAAAGAAAAATCACATACCATTATAATATATTACACGTCAACTTACTTTAAACCAAAGACACATGTATGATACGTATACCTACATACCTCGATTTATCTAAAAATTCAAATTAAATTTCCAGTGTAAACATCATTTTAATAGTAAAATACATGAACCAACCACAAACATTTATCAAATAAAAATTAATCACATAAAGTAGATTTCTGATGATCTTTGGATCTTAGTGTAAAAATATTTACTTTTGTAAATATTTATTGTTTTGTCATATTTAATTTTTGCAACTTTGCGTAGGTAAAAATGCAGTTTATCTAGATTTCTAGTCTTAAGAGTTGTAAGTTTTATGTAGGTATTTATTTTTTAAATAAAAATGAAAATTAACTGAACGTTGTATTTTTTCGTTGTTCATCCATTCAGTAACGCACCGTCTATATGGGAAGGTCGTGCTCAATAAATTTTAAAAAACATTTTTTTAAATTTTATTAAACCAACTTTACATAAAACGAAAAAATTAACTGACAAAAAAAATAATTACCAATACTTGCCGGTGGTGAAAAAATACTCCAGCGCCGGTGGCGAAATTTTACTACATTTTTGAAGAAGAATCAAATTAAAGAAAATGCATTTATAGACCAGTGCCGATAATTTTTGAAACCAAATAAAATAATAGTATGATGGAAAAGGAAGAGAATATGACAAAAATGATAGGAAAAAAAATTTACAGGCGATCTGAGGTTGGGGGGGGGGGGAGTTTTTGAGGGTAGGAAACTGTTTATCTCGATTTCCGGCAAAACTACAAGTCCTATGGAAAAAAGTTGAATGGCAAAGTTGTAGGTAATAAAAAGATCTACAACTTTTGTATTTACACTTTTTTCACATAACCTCAAAATTTATGCGAAAAATTCAAATAACCAAGTTTTTGGTTTTTTATTTTTATCTTTCAAAAAAAAAATATTTTTGTCACGAAATTTGGTGAAAGCTTACTTTTTTATGTCCCAAACACACCGTAATTTTTTTATTTTAAAATATTTATTTTTTTAACCTTATTTTGACTTAATATCGAAAAAGCAGTCTAATTTTCAATCGAAAATTCTCACGTTAAAATATCTGCTTTTTTAAAAAACTCGGTGGGCTTTTTGTTCGTTGAAATCTCTACTTTTTGATGGTGTAAAAAAATATACATTACTATGGTAAATGTTCTCAAAAAATGCAAAGAAACGAAAAAAACTCGAATCCGAATTTTTTTTTAAATCATCATGTACAATTTTGAGCTATTTATTCAAATTTATACTTTAATTACTCGAAAAAAGTAAGATTCCGTGTTACATTTACGTTTTTCGAGTAATTAAAGTAAAAATTTTAATAAATAGCTCAAAATTGTACATGATGATTTAAAAAAAAATCGGATTCGAATTTTATTCGTTTCTTTGCATTTTTTGAGAACATTTACCATAGTGTCACGAATCCCAAATATAGATAAAATATTAATTTCAGAAAAAACGTTTAGGAATTTGATTTATCAAAATTATTTTAGTTTAAATTTATTATTATTATTTACTCAATAGAGAACAAAAAATATAAACATCCAATTAAACCAGGTCGTTGCAAAATTTCGCTGATGTGCAGAAACCCAAAAATCGATGTTAGATTGCCTAAATGTAGGGCAATCTATCGAAATTGCTGATTCTGTCAGGTCAGCGATTTTCGCCTAAAAACGATTCGAGGCGAGTTAGCCACAGGGTCAGTCGGTAGTTAGCGGCAGGGCAAGTCGAGTGTTGGCCGCAGAGTCAGTAGTTGGCTGAATAGTCAATCAAGGGTTGATTAAAAGTTAAGTTCCTCTGAGGAAGTATAAGAGTCTGGCATCCGACCCAAAATCAAAGTCAGGTCTTTAAAGGGAAAAAGCCGAAAAGGGAAGAGTGACAAGCCCCTATGCTTAGGTAAGATTTTCATTGTTAGTTATATTTAATCCATGTATATTTGAAGGGTGACCCAATAAAATTGTATTTGTTTTGTACTTCTTGTTTTATTTTTTAGAGTGAGTGGTGGTATTAAAGCGTAATAACTGCTAAGTATTCGGGGAGAGACCTTTGCAACTTCGTAAAGGTCGAAAAGGCGTTTCGCCCTGGATACGTAGCAGCTACACGTAAGCCAATAATTGGACCGCGTGACAATAGTAATGTATATATTTTTTACACCATCAAAAAGTAGAGATTTCAACGAACAAAAAGCCCACCGAGTTTTTTAAAAAAGCAGATATTTTGACGTGAGAATTTTCGATTAAAAATTAGACTGCTTTTTCGATATTAAGTCAAAATAAGGTTAAAAAAAATAAATATTTTAAAACAAAAAAATTACAGTGTGTTTGGGACATAAAAAAGTAAGCTTTCACTAACAGTAAAAACACAAGAGCTTTTTTTTTATAGGATAAATTTTGTATCGAAACATTTTGCCAATCAGTAATTTTACGAGAAAAACTGTCAGTTTTTAGAGTAAAATTACTGATGGAAAAATGTTGAGATAAAAAGAAATTTATCCATAAAAAAAAGTTCGCGTGTTTTTTGATAAGATAAATTAATGACAGAATATAAGAATAAAAAACAGAAAGTTTATTGTTGTTGAACAATTAATAATTTAGCAGAACAATTAATTAAAGGAACAGTTATTAAAAATACAATTATTGTAGGTTGGTTGGATTGGTGTACTTATTTTAATATTTTCTTCTCGTGTCTCTATATACGTCGTATTTTCATTTTCTCTTAAATTACTAACAAGATTTTCGTGATAATAATCACTAACAATGTATTAAAATTCAAAAATTTGACGGACTATTCATTGATATTTTTTTGCAGTTTTGCCAACTCTTACACTTAATTGCTATGAAATTATAACTAAAGTTGACAAATAAAGTGACGTCCGCTTACTACATATTGAGGAAGAGAAGTTTTTATCGCGATAAAAAAGGATGCACCTTTTTTATCGATGTCAAAGTGACAAAAGCAATTCCAAGTATATGACGTTTTAACATTGGAGTTAATTTATCCAAACTAAATAAAAATTTTACTTTCAGTTTCAAAATTTTCCAATTTAAATAAAAATAACAACTTGTTTTATTTCAATTTTTTTTCCCTCTATTCAAATCTAAAATGGAAATATTAAAATTGTGATATACAGGGTATTGCTTTGACATTTTTATTATATTTAAAGGACCCCGCACAAAAGGATAGGATTTTGCCGTTCGGTCGAATTGGCTGATTTTTGGATATGTTGTAGGTTTTGTCATCCTGAACAAAAGTATCCATGGGCACCAAGGTCCAAAGTCCATATTTTGGCCGCTATCGAGCTCCAAAGGTCCATTATTTCTCCATCATAACGTAACCTCTTGAAGCAAGCCAATTACTCATTGAAATATCGTTTTTGATTTATTTTATTATCTAGTTATATGTTTTCGAGGTCGCTGAGTTGGAATCTGATGTCAAAATGACAGAATTGACAGTTGACAGCTGTCAAGTTGACGGAAAAATACAAAAAACTTGAAATAATGATGAGGCCATATGTTTTCGAGGTCGCTGAGCTTCAATCTGATGTCAAAATGACAGAATTGACAGTTGACAGCTGTCAAGTTGACGGAAAAATACAAAAAAATTGAAATAATGATGTGACCATATGTTTTCGAGGTCCGTGAGCTTGAATCTGATGTCAAAAAGACAGAATTGACAGTTGACAGCTTATGTCAATCAGTCAATCTTATCATCATATATGCATTAATATCAACAAGGAACAGCGAAAAAATGACTACTCTGAAGTTATGGCGATCTCGAAAACATATGGTCACCTCATTATTTCAAGTTTTTTGTATTTTTCCGTCAACTTGACAGCTAGTTGACAGCTGTCAACTGTCAATTCTGTCATTTTGACATCAGATTCAAGCTCAGCGACGTCGAAAATATATGGTCCAATAATTATTTCAAGTTTTTTGTATTTTTCCGTCAACTTGACAGCTTGTTGACAGCTATCAACTGTCAATTCTGTCATTTTGACATCAGATTCAAGCTCAGCGACCTCGAAAACATATGGTCTCATCATTATTTCAAGTTTTTTGTATTTTTCCGTAAACTTGACAGCTAATCGACAGCTGTCAACTGTCAATTCTGTCATTTTGACATCAGATTCAGGCTCAGCGGCCTCGAAAACATATGGTCACATCATTATTTCAAGTTTTTTGTATTTTTCCGTCAACTTGACAGCTAATTGACAGCTGTCAACTGTCAATTCTGTCATTTTGACATCAGATTCAAGCTCAGCGACGTCGAAAATATATGGTCCAATAATTATTTCAAGTTTTTTGTATTTTTCCGTCAACTTGACAGCTTGTTGACAGCTGTCAACTATCAATTCTATCATTTTGACATCAGATTCAAGCTCAGCGACCTCGAAAACATATGGTCACATCATTATTTCAAGTTTTTTGTATTTTTCCGTCAACTTGACAGCTAATTGACAGCTGTCAACTGTCAATTCTGTCATTTTGACATCAGATTCAAGCTCAGCGACGTCGAAAATATATGGTCCAATAATTATTTCAAGTTTTTTGTATTTTTCCGTCAACTTGACAGCTTGTTGACAGCTGTCAACTATCAATTCTATCATTTTGACATCAGATTCAAGCTCAGCGACCTCGAAAACATATGGTCTCATCATTATTTCAAGTTTTTTGTATTTTTCCGTCAACTTGACAGCTAATCGACAGCTGTCAACTGTCAATTCTGTCATTTTGACATCAGATTCAAGCTCAGCGGCCTCGAAAACATATGGTCACATCATTATTTCAATTTTTTGTATTTTTCCGTCAACTTGACAGCTGTCAACTGTCAATTCTGTCATTTTGACATCAGATTCCAACTCAGCGACCTCGAAAACATATAACTAGATAATAAAATAAATCAAAAACCATATTTCAGTGAGTAATTGGCTTGCTTCAAGAGGTTACGTTATGATGGAGAAATGGACCTTTGGAGCTCGATAGCGGCCAAAATATGGACTCTCTTCTCTTCTCTCTGTTCAGGATGACAAAACCTACAACATATCCAAAAATCAGCCAATTCGACCGAACGGCAAAATCCTATCCTTTTGTGCGGGGTCCTTTTTCCTAAAGCCGAAACTGGATTTGCATATATTAGTCCTGGACCTGCACAAAGTCCTGTAGGAAAGTTTGAATATGGAGAATTTTTCTTCAGGAATGTTTAGTAGGTGTCCACTTGTGCTAGTGTAGCCCTCATGACAGACAGATGATGGTTGGTCATGTAGATATGCGAGGAATAACTTAAGGGATTCATTTCGGAAGCTCATTGTGGTTTGTATTTTAATTTCTCTCTCTTTCCACTGGATTAAAACCACTTAGTTGTTTTTTATTGACGTTTCGGCTTTCCAGATCGAAAGCCGTTATCAAAATGACATAAAATAAATAAATTTACTAGAAACAGAACACTTGATAATCTTGCAAAAATATGACATCAACATAGTATACATAGAATAAGATTTTGAGATTGAAGATGTCAAAATCTGTTTCAATCATATTTTTGTGACGTTTCTGGGAACGAATTTTTGAAAGGATAGCGCATTTGCATATTATAAGAGAATTTATACTTCGTCATAAATGAAGTTTTCTTATTAATATTATCATAAGAAAAAACCAGATAAAAACTTATGATACTATCCCGATATAGAGGGTATCCTTTTTGCAATTAACTCTTTTTGTAAAATAGGTATCCAAATTTTTGAAATATCAACCGAACAATTAGAAACACATTCGTTATTATTTAAGCATATCAATGCTGCTTCTTTAACTTTGCGGTTATAATTATTCGGTTCTTTTAATAATCTAGTTGAAAAATTCCATTGTATTTTATGACCAGAATCCCATGCGTGTTCACATATTTTGGATTTTTCGAATTGTTTATTTTTAATGTACGATTGGTGTTCATTAAGTCTAATATGAAAAGGTCTAGATGTTTCTCCTATATAAAATTTATTACATTCGCATGGAATTTTGTAAATACAATTTTTTGTGTTTTGAATTTCATTAAAAGGTTTTGTATTTACTATTAAAGATTTTAATGTATTATTAGTTTGAAAAACTGTTTTTAAATTAAATTTATTGCCAATCCTTCTAATTTTTTCGGATAATTTTGGAATATAAGGGATTTTTACTATATTTGAAAGAATTATTGGGGGGTTTAAATTTTGATCTTTAGTTTTGATGTCTCGGTAAAGTATCGGGATAGTATCATAAGTTTTTATCTGGTTTTTTCTTATGATAATATTAATAAGAAAACTTCATTTATGACGAAGTATAAATTCTCTTATAATATGCAAATGCGCTATCCTTTAAAAATTCGTTCCCAGAAACGTCACAAAAATATGATTGAAATAGATTTTGACATCTTCAATCTCAAAATCTTATTCTATGTATACTATGTTGATGTCATATTTTTGCAAGATTATCAAGTGTTCTGTTTCTAGTAAATTTATTTATTTTATGTCATTTTGATAACGGCTTTCGATATAGAAAGCCGAAACGTCAATAAAAAAACTTTTTTAACAACTAAGTGGTTTTAATCCAGTGGAAAGAGAGAGAAACTTAAGGGATGATAAAATAGCCGGTTCTCTTAATCTAGCCATCAAATAACGACCATTGCCGACAAGTGATTTCTTTGTTAGTCGGACAGTAGGGGGAGTCAACGGGTCCAGCGAGTTGTTTGTGTCATCTTGCGACTCTGATGTAAACTGGATGGACTTCTCGTAGGAGAAGTTGTTGGATTTACATGCTGAGATAGCATGCTTGTCAGAAGAGATGGTCACTACTGAAGGTTGATTAGGTCCGGTAGTTTTATTCGAGGAATTTTCCAAATCAGCAAAGCTTCCGCGATTATTTTTCCTCGGCTGCAGAGTGTATGTTGGAGTCGAAGCCTTAAGGGGAGTCGTAGCTAAGGGGAGTCGAAGCCATTTGGGGAGTGGAGGATTCGGCTGACCTGGACTAGGGTCCTGTGGGAAAGTTTGAATATGGAGAATTTTCTGGGGCAGTTTCTGGGGGTCTCCAAGGAACAAGTTGAATTTACAATTGTTCATTGCCAATACACTGATAGCTTCTCTAACTGAAACACCATCTATTACCCACCACACGTTCAATGCTTTTTATGGTGATGAAGAAGATGAGGTCACCTTCAATTATACATCGGTGCAAGGTGAAAGACAATCGAACCATCCAGAATTAAATTGTATGTCAGTAGAGGAAGCAAACTTCAGAATGCTGATTCATTCAAAGCAGGCAATACGTGTGGGTTCAAAAAAGTCATTCTCGTTAATGCGGACACTGATATCATGGTGCTAACTTTGGGTGCGTACTGGAGTTGGTGATTCCACGCGACTTGTGCTCTTTGCTTCCAGCCATCCACGCATTATCTGGATCAGATTATACGAGTAAGTTTGGCACCAAAAAAGCAGCTCTTCAAAGTTCATCTACAGTGTACTTGGAACACTTTGGTGTATCATCTAACTGGGATGACATAGAACAAAACCTCAAACTAGCAGAAGAATACCTAGTGCTGTTAATTAGAAAAGGGCCATCTTGTAAGTCCTTAGACGAACTTAGATTGTGGCTGTATCATCATGCCAAGGATATAGACATTGCAGATTTGCCGCCTACAAGTAGAAGCGTTGGGGGCCATTTGTTGAGATCGTATTTCTACACATACACCTTCAGCGACATTATATTGATGATGTGCTTGTTGCCTTAGACCATTGTGATTTTGGCTTTACAGTGCTTGAGGATGATTTGGTGCCCAAAAAACACTTACACAAATACCCCACTGATTTTGTTGGTGCTTGCAACTGTTTAAAATGCGCCACATCCTCCTGCATTTGTAGGGAAAAGGAAGTTAAATGTTGCTCCTTCTGCAAGTGTGGCAGTAAGGGATTAGAGTCAACCTGTAAAAATCGTTTTTAGGCAATCATATAACCATGTTTCGGTGTTAAGTCATTTTTATGTGATATCGTGTAGTTCTAACAATTACAATACAATATCTGTGTGCATTCATGATACTTTTATGTTTTTATTAAGTTATAAAGAATATGATATAATTAACGAAACTGTTCTTTATTTATTTATAGTAGCAGTTAAAACACATTTCTATTCACCTTAAAAATAATATTTACAACAAACTGACCTAAGTTTCATGCAAATCGGTCAAGTATTGCCTGAAGTATGAGAATTTTTATGTTCCTGCGGCCGCCATCTTTGATGACGTCATAGCTAGAAAATGTACGGGGTGGCGGATGTCCACACAAGTCCAAAACACTTACTAGGGCTCCTAATAAACATTCCTGAAGAAAAATTCTCCATATTCAAACTTTCCCACAGGACCCTAGTCCAGGTCAGCCGAATCCTCTACTCCCCAAATGGCTTCGACTCCCCTCAGCTACGACTCCCCTTAATGCTTCGACTCCAACATACACTCTGCAGCCGAGGAAAAATAATCGCGGAAGCTTTGCTGATTTGGAAAATTCCTCGAATAAAACTACCGGACCTAATCAACCTTCAGTAGTGACCATCTCTTCTGACAAGCATGCTATCTCAGCATGTAAATCCAACAACTTCTCCTACGAGAAGTCCATCCAGTTTACATCAGAGTCGCAAGATGACACAAACAACTCGCTGGACCCGTTGACTCCCCCTACTGTCCGACTAACAAAGAAATCACTTGTCGACAATGGTCGTTATTTGATGGCTAGATTAAGAGAACCGGCTATTTTATCATCCCTTAAGTTATTCCTCGCATATCTACATGACCAACCATCACCTGTCTGTCATGAGGGCTACACTAGCACAAGTGTAAAAATTATTTCTTGCCTCCGAGGGTCTGCCTGTTGATCCTGTAGCGCTACGGACAATTTATTATAATTATCACGATTTATATGGTATATTAAAAAATTCTCAGATAACCCCCTAATATTAAATTATATCAACAGCTACAGAATACTGTATCGGAAAATTATCAAATCTACTAAGAAAAACTATTATAAAAATCGCATCTCAAGAGGTAAAAACTCTTCCAAAGAAACCTGGTCTATTATAAATGACTTAAGAAATAAAACCCGTTCTTCAAACACTGTTAATCCTAGTCCTGATGAACTAAACAATTATTTTGTTAATGTAAGTAAGAATATCAGCTCTAACATAGCTCCGGGCCAGGATGCTCTCTCCTTCCTCCTACCTACTAAAAGGGTCACTAATAGTTTCTTCCTAGGGCCAGTAGATAAGCACGAACTAGTGCAAACCATAAACAGCATTCAAAATAAATCTTCCTGTGGAAATGATGGCTTGTCCACTAAAATATTTTCAAATATACCTGATGTAGTAATTAACATTTTAACTTCGCTGATTAATGAATCCTTCGAGTCTGGTATCTTTCCGAGCTGTCTAAAAACAGCTATAATAATCCCACTTCATAAGGGTGGCGACAAAACCGAAACTTGTAACTATAGACCTATTGCTCTATTACCTACCTTATCGAAGATAATAGAAAGGCTAATGAAAAATCGCCTACTGCCCTTTCTTTTCAAACAAAACATCATAACACCTCATCAATCTGGTTTCCTTCCTAAAAAATGCACTAGTGACGCAATAAAATATATACATTGTAAGGCTTTTTCTTGCCACTAAGAAAAATATTGCCTTACAAGATGACGCTTTAGTACGGAGATTGCTCAGGAGCCAGTTTTTTTTTGTGGTATGCTCCACCGGCGGGCGTAATTTCGGCCGGTAATCCCTTGGCCTACCTGCATAAATCAAGGGGTACCATTTATGACAGGGGTAATTTCGGCCGAGGGGCCCTCAACGCCGTCAGCTTCAACGCCGGACTGCGTAGCCGGAGCAAAGGACTGCGTAGCCCGCTGAGGTATAATTTTTTTATCAATAGCCGCAGGCTGTTGTTGTTTTGATGTCTGAGGCGGAGCCTCCGTATTATCTTCGTTTTCACTTTCTACGTCACTTTGAAATAAAGAAATATTTTAATATAAAGCATTCTGTTATTTTATTTGATTTGCGGCCGAAAATACCTATGAGATAAGGAAGCAACTTAAAACCTCCGGCCGAATTTACCTACCGGCTTTTAGTACCTGCCCTTTTTCCGGCCGAAATTACATCCGCCCTGCTCCACAACCCTTAGTTACGGCCTCTTAGGGGCACAGGTAACTTTAGATGGAGATACGGTATTCTCCAGGGGTCTAGTTGACTTCAGACTTAATTATTTTTACTTTATTATATACCTTTAATAGTCCTGAAAATAGGTAAGATTGGTGAATATAAACCAGGAAATAAACGTGACACTTATATTGTTTTTAGCTACGTTACACTATAAAAATTTGTTTTATTTCAAAGCCCACCCACTTTAACCCTGAACAAAAATAATAATTCTTTAAAAGAAAACGTTCGATTCGGCTCTATTAAATACGGTAATGACGGAGTGACTCAATCAGACTTTATTGAAATTTATTTAAATTTTGAACTTTACCGGAAGAGTTATTAAATAAATTAAATGATTAATTTAATCCTCATGAATGTTATTAACCCCTCGTAAGCATTTGAAATTAACCGGCAGCGTTAATTAATTCTATTAATTCCAATAATTAATCAGGAGAGTTACTTAATACTATTATTCGGGAAACTGACTGATAGACTACATAATCCTAATTAATCGGAAGTGTTAATTAATACTATTAAATTATTTAATTTAATTCGGGTGAGTTAGTTAGCTTTCTTATCTTATTAAAATAAACAGGGTAATATCAGATCGCGGGGATGGGGAGCTGATATTGGACAACGGCAATGCCGAAGCAACCAACAAGGCCAAGATCTGATCCCAAAAGCGGCGCAAACTAATAAACGGTGCCCTAACTTTGCAATTGGGGAGATATTGGACAACGGCAATGCCGAAGCAACCAACAAGGCCAAGATCTGATCCCGAAAGCGGCGCAAACTAATATGCGGTACCCTAAATGGTTAGTATTATAATCAGGATTTAATTGCGGACGTGAAAAAAAATAAAAGCTAAATTGAGATTTAATCAAAAGCAAACTAACTCAAGAAAACCATAAATAAATGAATTACTTTCGGTTAATTTTTTCGGAAAAGATCATTAACAAAATTATAAATTAAATCGTAAGTAAAATTCTAAACTGAGAACTTAAATAACTCTCCTAAAATTCGGCCACGAAAAGAAATACAAATTAAATCAATCCAGTTCAATTAATTTTTCGGAAAAACAAATTAACCAAAATAAAAATAAAATCGGAATGAAAATTCTAAATGGTTCCCCCAAAATTCGGCCACGAAAAGAATCAAAATTAAATGAATCGCGTTCAATAAATTTTTCGGAAAAACAAATTAATAAAATAAAACTAAAATCGGAATAAAAATTCTAAATGGTTTCCCCAAAATTCGGCCCCGAAAAGAATCAAAATTAAATGAATCGCGTTCAATTAATTTTTCGGAAAAACAAATTAATAAAATAAAACTAAAATCGGAATGAAAATTCTAAATAACTCTTCTAAAATAAAACAATTACGAATCCCCAAAATTGAATAGACTGTTCTCAAATTCCTAATTGATAAACCGGATAAAAAATATCAGAAAAACCAAATGTAAATAAATAGTTCGTTTCGCTGTCTTAAAACGTTACAAAATTAAACGCGTTTTCTGAACAAAATACGACGGTTCTAATAACACGGCAATTATGGCTATAATTAAATACGAAAATCACGGAAAATTACGGAAAATTAAAGTTGTACCTCGGCTGGTCTTTTAAATTCGGAAAACAAACGGCTACTCGACTTTTGCTCAACTGCTAATTTCGGATTTCAGTTAATTAATTTAAAACGGCTAAACGGTTAAATTTTCGTTCGACTGGAAATTTCGGATTTCTGTCAATGAATGAATTCGTCAATTTCAAAATGTTAAAATCTCACCTTCGTGAGCTCCTACCACGCAAAATCCGTTCCAAAGCGACTTAATTTACGGCTCGCGCAATACTACCTTCGAACGGCGTTTAATTTTAAATAAATTTTCATTTAATCCCGAAATTATTCAAATTATTTAGTTTGTGAAAAATAACTTCATTACAACATCACTTAATGATAAACTTTTCACAACTTCAGTATTTTGTGACTTTGCAAAGGCCTTTGATTGTGTTAATCATGAAATCTTAATTAAGAAACTACAAATTTATGGCATACGGGGTTCTCCTTTGCAATGGTTTAAAACTTACTTAGAAAATAGAAATCAGCAGGTACGTGCTAATGGTGCTGATTCTTCAAATCTGCCAATTAGCAGTGGCGTACCTCAAGGTTCAGTCTAATTTTATTTTTACTATTCATCAACGATATCACAGACTTAAAAATAAGTGGAAGAATTACTTTATTTGCCGATGACACGAGTGTAACCTGGAGTACTTCTAATATAGACATTACAATCTAGCATAAACAAAGATGTCACTCTCTTCTTTTTTGACTAGATTCAGTCAAAATTTAATGTCAATACTCTCTTCTTACCATAGATGGTAGCACATCTAAAAATGTTATCTTATAGCAGATATAGCTATTGACTTGTACGAGTTTGGAATTTTATTTATTGGATTCGAAAAGCCTAACTGATGAAGCCGAAAGGCAGAAACCGGTCTTAGGATGTCGAATCTAATAAATTAAAATTCCTTACTGGTTTACTCACCTTGTATTAATCTCTGAAAGGGATAAAAAAGAAGAGAGTGACATCTTGACTAGATTCAGTCAAAATTTAATGTCAATACTCTCTTCTTACCATAGATGGTAGCACATCTAAAAATGTTATCTTATAGCAGATATAGCTATTGACTTGTACGAGTTTGGAATTTTATTAATTGGATTCGAAAAGCCTAACTGATGAAGCCGAAAGGCAGAAACCGGTCTTAGGACGTCGAATCTAATAAATTAAAATTCCTTACTGGTTTACTCACTTTGTATTAATCTCTGAAAGGGATAAAAAAGAAGAGAGTGACATCTTGACTAGATTCAGTCAAAATTTAATGTCAATACTCTCTTCTTACCATAGATGGTAGCACATCTAAAAATGTTATCTTATAGCAGATATAGCTATTGACTTGTACGAGTTTGGAATTTTATTTATTGGATTCGAAAAGCCTAACTGATGAAGCCGAAAGGCAGAAACCGGTCTTAGGACGTCGAATCTAATAAATTAAAATTCCTTACTGGTTTACTTACTGTGTATTAATCTCTGAAAGGGATAAAAAAGAAGAGAGTGACATCTTGACTAAATTCAGTCAAAATTTAATGTCAATACTCTCTTCTTACCATAGATGGTAGCACATCTAAAAATGTTATCTTATAGCGGATATAGCTATTGACTTGTACGAGTTTGGAATTTTATTTATTGGATTCGAAAAGCCTAACTGATGAAGCCAAAAGGCAGAAACCGGTCTTAGGACGTCGAATCTAATAAATTAAAATTCCTTACTGGTTTACTCACTTTGTATTAATCTCTGAAAGGGATAAAAAAGAAGAGAGTGACATCTTGACTAGATTCAGTCAAAATTTAATGTCAATACTCTCTTCTTACCATAGATGGTAGCACATCTAAAAATGTTATCTTATAGCAGATATAGCTATTGACTTGTACGAGTTTGGAATTTTATTTATTGGATTCGAAAAGCCTAACTGATGAAGCCGAAAGGCAGAAACCGGTCTTAGGATGTCGAATCTAATAAATTAAAATTCCTTACTGGTTTACTCACCTTGTATTAATCTCTGAAAGGGATAAAAAAAAAGAGAGTGACATCTTGACTAGATTCAGTCAAAATTTAATGTCAATACTCTCTTCTTACCATAGATGGTAGCACATCTAAAAATGTTATCTTATAGCAGATATAGCTATTGACTTGTACGAGTTTGGAATTTTATTTATTGGATTCGAAAAGCCTAACTGATGAAGCCGAAAGGCAGAAACCGGTCTTAGGACGTCGAATATAATAAATTAAAATTCCTTACTGGTTTACTTACTGTGTATTAATCTCTGAAAGGGATAAAAAAGAAGCGAGTGACATCTTGACTAAATTCAGTCAAAATTTAATGTCAATACTCTCTTCTTACCATAGATGGTAGCACATCTAAAAATGTTATCTTATAGCGTATATAGCTATTGACTTGTACGAGTTTGGAATTTTATTTATTGGATTCGAAAAGCCTAACTGATGAAGCCGAAAGGCAGAAACCGGTCTTAGGATGTCGAATCTAATAAATTAAAATTCCTTACTGGTTTACTCACCTTGTATTAATCTCTGAAAGGGATAAAAAAAAAGAGAGTGACATCTTGACTAGATTCAGTCAAAATTTAATGTCAATACTCTCTTCTTACCATAGATGGTAGCACATCTAAAAATGTTATCTTATAGCAGATATAGCTATTGACTTGTACGAGTTTGGAATTTTATTTATTGGATTCGAAAAGCCTAACTGATGAAGCCGAAAGGCAGAAACCGGTCTTAGGACGTCGAATATAATAAATTAAAATTCCTTACTGGTTTACTTACTGTGTATTAATCTCTGAAAGGGATAAAAAAGAAGCGAGTGACATCTTGACTAAATTCAGTCAAAATTTAATGTCAATACTCTCTTCTTACCATAGATGGTAGCACATCTAAAAATGTTATCTTATAGCGTATATAGCTATTGACTTGTACGAGTTTGGAATTTTATTTATTGGATTCGAAAAGCCTAACTGATGAAGCCGAAAGGCAGAAACCGGTCTTAGGACGTCGAATCTAATAAATTAAAATTCCTTACTGGTTTACTTACTGTGTATTAATCTCTGAAAGGGATAAAAAAGAAGAGAGTGACATCTTGACTAGATTCAGTCAAAATTTAATGTCAATACTCTCTTCTTACCATAGATGGTAGCACATTTAAAAATAAATTAAGTTAATTTGAAAATTTTAATTTGAACATTTATAGTGACGGATATTGCATATCCAATGCAATTGTTATTGTTATTTTGTTTGTGTTTTGTTTTATCTGGTAATTTATTTTTATTTTTATTATGATTAATTTCGCTTTGTCTATAAAATTTTTGTAATTTTTCTATGACAATAAAGCATATTCTCTCTCTCTCGATCTCTCAATAATTCAGTACAGTATTCGTGAGAAGTGTAATCTGTGTGCCAAAAATGGAAAAAATATACTTCAGTGATTCAAATGTTCTGGCCTAATGAATAATTATACATAATTGATAAAACACCCTGTAACTTCGTTATGGAAACCAAGAGGCCGATTAAATATGGGTTATTTAGAATCCCCTTTATGACCTCTACCTACCTTTAAAATATCTCCGTTTACCAACGGGGGGACACCCTGTGTAATGTATTTTTATTATCAATTTCATTTTGTCTCATATCAAATACTATTAAACGAGCAAGGTTTGTATGTGTGTGTGTGTATGTGTGTCCAGAGGATCTCGAAATCCACTCGTCAGAATTCAATGAAACTTTCAGGGTAGACTAATTCCTATCTAAATCGGCGAAAAATGTAGGTCTCATGTCTGTGAAAATTCGATCTTCCGAGATATTTACAAGAAAAGTCAAGCTTTTAGTTTTATTTCCTAGCAACGGCACATAATAATAACTTGTTTCTATAGTAATATATACTATAAAGGATAGATGAGTACAGTCAAAGTGGGGATATAACGTCACATTCCATAGGCGTACTTTGCAAAATAAGTTTCTATAATATAAATAAGGTCACAGCATATAAAATATATATACGCACTTCGTATATTAAATTTTGAAGTTATATTATTTACAAAAAATAAAAATAAACTTTATGCATCCGACACTTTAACATTGAACGAATTAAATTTAACCAATAAATAACAAGGAGGATTATATGTTGGGATTAAATTAAATCTCTTGGCATTAAAAGTAACGCTTCAGTACTTACCTAAACTCAAAGATTAAAAAAAAAGTTAGTTCAAGAACTATCTTTAAAAGTCACTGTCTTCACTAAAACTACTGGCATCACTATAATTGTCTTTTCTGATGTTTATTATTATCGGTTCTATTAAATTATCCTAAATGAATTTTCCACATTTTTAAACATGATCAATGCATTTTCCCCAATGTTCTCTATTTACATCTGAAACTGCCTTCAAAAACAAATTTCGCACATCAGGAAATTTAAATGTTTTATTGTTTTAAGAAACATAACCTTTTAATAATTGAGACCAGATCAGTTCAATGGAATTTAACTCTGCGTGGTTCGGAGGAAATCTGAGAATTTTAATTCCTTTTTCTCTGGCCATCTCATCCATAATATATTTTTTGAATTTGTTTTTATGTTGCCTTGCTATTACTAATAATTCTGCCTTCAAGGATTTAGGAGGACTGATAATATTTTTAGAATGAAGCCATTTTGAAATATATATTAATACAAAATTCTGAATCAATTAAAATACATACGATACGGCTATGAATAAATAAAGTCTGACTTATCTGTCAAAAGAACAAATTTATTACAGTAAAAACCATGGAAACAAGAATCTAGACAAAAACTATATTAGGCCGATCAGATGTATTCAAATTTAAATTTTAACTACAAATAAGCATTGAAGGATGAGGTAAAAATAAAATTTCTACCTCTTAGACTGTACTACGTTCTGCAAATTAAATACTGCACTCCTTTCTTCTGTATAGTATAGTAGTAAAAAGGTTTGACTTTATTTAATTTCTGGCGTTTTAATCAGAAAGAATTCAATTTTAAATTTGTCGCTTTATATAAAAAAGGTTCATTTGACGGACATAAATAATTTGCTTGTCAAATGACAGCCATCTTATTAATTCAAAGTTGAAAATACAACGTTGCCAATTCAATTTCAGAAATCATGGGTTTAGGTAAATATTTATAGGAACGTTGAGTAACACTGTTAAAATGGACACCTGTCTTCCCTTCCCCGATAGTGTGAGATTACCCCTTACGGCTACTATTTTATTATGCGGACAGTTTTAATATTTAAGTTTTCATGATCAGAGAGAGAGAGAGAGAGAGAGAGAAAGAATTTTTGAAAAAATATGATATCAATATCTGCCACACCTCGAGAGTCTGGTCACAGGTTTTTGTGGAGGTTTTTACCCAAGTATGAATATCAGACCTATAATTTTCCTTCACTGCAGATCAAAAAATAATAAAATCAATTGAACATAGAGTTTTTCTTATATAGTGATAAATAGAGTGAGCTAAGCGATCTTCTGTTGACGGGACGTGTGCCCTACACGCTGCTGTTGCCCGTCCCGGAAACGGGGCCTGTCCACCGTGACAATTCGCGAAGATCAAGCGTCAGTAGAAGTTGCCCTAAAAGTTTGAAATCCCCAGAAACTAGGCAACTTTAATGCATTTAACTAACCTCTGTGACAAGCAGTTGATAAACGTCAACAACAGCTGCAGCCAATTGAAAATTAACACTGACAGCTTTTTTAATTTTCAAGCCAATCGCCAATCAACTTTTTATTTATCTCCCTATCATTAGTTCAAGTAGATGTCGCCCACTTCGTGATTTTCGCGAATTAATTAATAATTTGTCATGTTATAAATATACTTAAATTATATACTCATTGGGCTGCTTAAAAATGTAGATTTGAATATTAAGAGCGAAGCTCGGTGACCAGATATTCAAATACTATTAAACGAGCAAGGTTTGTATGTGTGTGTGTGTTGTGTGTGTGTGTGTGTGTGTGTGTGTGTGTGTGTGTGTGTGTGTGTGTGTGTGTGTGTGTGTGTGTGTGTGTGTGTGTGTGTGTGTGTGTGTGTGTGTGTGTGTGTGTGTGTGTGTGTGTGTGTGTGTGTGTGTGTGTATGTGTGTCCAGAGGATCTCGAAATCCACTCATCAGAATTCAATGAAACTTTCAGGGTATACTAATTCCTATCTAAATCGGCGAAAAATGTAGGTCCCATGTCTGTGAAAATTCGATCTTCCGAGATATTTACAAGAAAAGTTAAGCTTTTAGTTTTATTTCCTAGCAACGGCACATAATAATAATTTGTTTCTATAGTAATATATACTATAAAGGATAGATGAGTACAGTCAAAGTGGGGATATAACGTCACATTCCATAGGCGTACTTTGCAAAATAAGTTTCTATAATATAAATAAGGTGACAGCATATCAAATATATATACGCACTTCGTAGATTAAATTTTGAAGTTATATTATTTACAAAAAATAAAAATAAACTTTATGCATCCGACACTTTAACATTGAACGAATTAAATTTAACCAATAAATAACAAGGAGGATTATATGTTGGGATTAAATTAAATCTCTTGGCATTAAAAGTAACGCTTCAGTACTTACCTAAACTCAAAGATTAAAAAAAAAGTTAGTTCAAGAACTATCTTTAAAAGTCACTGTCTTCACTAAAACTACTGGCATCACTATAATTGTCTTTTCTGATGTTTATTATTATCGGTTCTATTAAATTATCCATTGATATATCCACTTTCCTAAATGAATTTTCCACATTTTTAAACATGATCAATGCATTTTCCCCAATGTTCTCTATTTACATCTGAAACTGCCTTCAAAAACAAATTTCGCACATCAGGAAATTTAAATGTTTTATTGTTTTGAGAAACATAACCTTTTAATAATTGAGACCAGATCAGTTCAATGGAATTTAACTCTGCGTGGTTCGGAGGAAATCTGAGAATTTTAATTCCTTTTTCTCTGGCCATCTCATCCATAATATATTTTTTGAATTTGTTTTTATGTTGCCTTGCTATTACTAATAATTCTGCCTTCAAGGATTTAGGAGGACTGATAATATTTTTAGAATGAAGCCATTTTGAAATATATATTAATACAAAATTCTTAATCAATTAAAATACATACGATACGGCTATGAATAAATAAAGTCTGACTTATCTGTCAAAAGAACAAATTTATTACAGTAAAAACCATGGAAACAAGAATCTAGACA
Source organism: Crepidodera aurea (assembly GCA_949320105.2). Classification (NCBI taxonomy): domain Eukaryota; kingdom Metazoa; phylum Arthropoda; class Insecta; order Coleoptera; family Chrysomelidae; genus Crepidodera; species Crepidodera aurea. The sequence continues at coordinate 1,579,799 of OX439480.2, forward strand.
AAAACTATATTAGGCCGATCAGATGTATTAAAATTTAAATTTTAACTACAAATAAGCTTTGAAGGATGAGGTAAAAATAAAATTTCTACCTCTTGAACCTGTACTACGTTCTGCAAATTAAATACTGCACTCCTTTCTTCTGTATAGTATAGTAGTAAAAAGGTTTGACTTTATTTAATTTCTGGCGTTTTAATCAGAAAGAATTCAATTTTAAATTTGTCGCTTTATATAAAAAAGGAAAGGTTCATTTGACGGACATAAATAATTTGCTTGTCAAATGACCATCTTATTAATTCAAAGTTGAAAATACAACGTTGCCAATTCAATTTCAGAAATCATGGGTTTAGGTAAATATTTATAGGAACATTGAGTAACACTGTTAAAATGGACACCTGTCTTCCCTTCCCCGATAATGTGAGACTATCCCTTACGGCTACTATTTTATTATGCGGACAGTTTTAATATTTAAGTTTTCATGGTCAGAGAGAGAGAGAGAGAGAGAGAAAGAATTTTTGAAAAAATATGATATCAATATCTGCCACACCTCGAGAGTCTGGTCACAGGTATTTGTGGAGGTTTTTACCCAAGTATGAATATCAGACCTATAATTTTCCTTCACTGCAGATCAAAAAATAATAAAATCAATTGAACATAGAGTTTTTCTTATATAGTGATAAATAGAGTGAGCTGAGCGATCTTCTGTTGACGGGACGTGTGCCCTACACGCTGCTGTTGCACGTCCCGGAAACGGGGCCTGTCCACCGTGACAATTCGCGAAGATCAAGCGTCAGTAGAAGTTGCCCTAAAAGGGTGAAATCCCCAGAAACTAGGCAACTTTAATGCATTTAACTAACCTCTGTGACAAGCAGTTGATAAACGTCAACAACATCTGCAGCCAATTGAAAATTAACACTGACAGCTTTTTTAATTTTCCCGCCTACTTTCAAGCCCATCGCCAATCAACTTTTTATTTATCTCCCTTTCGGTAGTTCAAGTAGATGTCGCCCACTCCGTGATTTTCGCGAATTAATTAATAATTTGTTATAATTATACTTAAATTATATACTCATTGGGCTGCTTAAAAATGTAGATTTGAATATTAAGAGCGAAGCTCGGTGACCAGATATTATTATGCTAATTGTTATTGGATGCGCTATGCAGCAGAAAAATGCAAATTAAAGTTTTCACTACCTATTCCCTAAATCCCCCCGTAAGTTTTCCCACCTGACTCACCGCTACAATTAACTAACTCCTTAGAAACCGCAGGGGTCGAAAGTCGCTCACACCATGTCATACAATTTGAAAATCCCCTTACTTCAAGGGGTCAACGTAGTATCAAACACTACACATGGCATCGATTGTTACGGAGTCCTTTAGCGGAACGCATACCAACCTGGCCTACTGAATTGGATTGGTCTCTTCGTTTACTCTGCGGTTGACCATTGAAATCATTGGTCGAGGCGCCGAATACAAAAAAGTTCATTCTTTTGATTAATCACGAATCGGTTTTATACTGAAAATTTATAATAACTAGTTGTTAAATTAAAACTTTTTATATTCTTGAACTAATTTTATTTCATGCAAGTGTTTGTGTTGAGTAATAATAAAAGTGAGAGTTGTATATGAAAATATTTGTGCCGGTTGGAGAATTTTGCTTTTAAGGTTAGTATACTCCTCACAAACAAATATTAGATAATAATTATAACTTTATTTAGTTTTACAATTTTAAATTTTATTTTATGTATACGGGATTTTTAAGATGAAAAAGAATATTTGAACTTACTTCGTTAGACAATTTTTATTGAAAACCAAATCTGTATAATTAAGAATTTCAATCAAATATTATAGGCGTGCTCGATAAATTTTGAAAACAGTTTAGAAAATATATACGGAATGTTACGAAAAAAAAATTTTAATCTTTTTATTTCTTCTAAGAGAGGGTTTATTCGTTTTATAATTTTTTCTACGGTTTACAAACAGTTTAAAAAATTTTTAAAACTCTAGAGTAAAGAGAACTTTTAAGTAAATAAATATACGTTACAGTTTTAAACGGGCTTTTTCAAATATAAATAAAAGAGTTTTATGATACATTTTTGTATTACTTTGAACTACATTTCCTAAACACGAAACTACAATCAAAAGTAATCAGAAATCTTGGATTGATGTTTAAGTTATACAATCAAGTACGGAACTGAAAGATTTTCTTTAAAAACTTTTAATCCAAATTTTAATGAAATATATGTGAGAAAATATTTACCCTATAGTAATCCGTACGCCTAAATTTTAGACTAGTGTGATAAACTTGGCAAACTCATTTTATAACCTAAAATACTTTTAAAAACCGATATACATATAAACCAAAATATGAATTGACAAAAAGTATAAATCATTGCACTTATTCAATAATTAATCCATATAAACCAATGCAACTATATTGAAAATTTGTGTATTTTACAATTGAATCGGTAATTTGAGAAAGCACATAAGTCAAGGAAAGTAAATTTTTCAGGGGGTTTCTTAATTAACTGCGATTATCGGCCAATCATATCTCGGCTTTGGGAAGGCTGATTGATGTGATTTCTCTTCAGTGCGTACAAATACCTGTTACGAATGCAATGAAATAAAAAAGTCATTTTCATAAAAACACTGACTTATGAGGTTTCTCAAATTACCGATTCAATTTGGAAGCTTGATTATGGATTTTTGAAGTGACGCAGAACTTTTTTTTCGTAATACTAATAAATATTAAATATTATCTATTTATTAAAACGAAGAAAAACAAAATTAATTTGCAAAAATGTCATTATGGGAGCAAATTCCCCAAAAATATTGAATCCACCCAAAATTCCCACCAGAGTCAAAATTTCCACAGAAGGGGGAAATTTCTACCCAAACGGCAACATTGGTCAGCAGTCTGCGTGTCTGTCATCTTTTGACCCATTCATGAAATCATTCTTCTTCTTCTTTCTTTGGTTATGGCTTGCATACTAGTGCATTTGCCAGTTCATGAAATCGTTTAATGTTTATTTATGCCAAAAATATCTTTCAGAACACTTTGACAGCAAAACCACAATATTTTATGAATATATTTCTTATTTTTGACTCTAATGGCAATTGATAAATCAAATTTATACGTTACATGAAAAGGCAACACGGTACCCGGGATGTTCTTTCAGAACTGGCAACATGTGTGCACTCCAATTTAAAGGTCCAAGGTCACAGAAATCGGCAATCGAAACATCAAAGGAAATGAGCGGAGCTTCATATCTGTAAGTCTCTAATCTGTGCCCAGAGTCAGCATAGTTTATTTGGATCAAAATATGCCTTAAAAAAGCTGTGACAAAAGATACAGGGTGTTAAAGTTGAAATATCTTTTTGCTTAGGTCACACTAATTTTATGTACGATACTTTTGTAATTTTCAAAACAATGGAAAAATAGGAATTTCTTTGATTATTTTTTCATCTGTGAAAACAGTCAGATTTTGTGGTTTCAGCCAATAAGAGCTCATAATCCTAACCAATCATTGTGTTTTATACTGATAAAACCGCTTCGTCGTTTTTGTTTTTTGATTAAACTGTGTTTACCTATTTGAGATGTCAAATGTAAACATTTATCAATTATTATTATACTAAAATGTATTGCAAATCTATGATAATAACCAAATTTCAAAATGTATTTGTAAACTAACCTGTTTTTATTAGTTTATTTAAAACGCCTTTAACATTTTTACATACCTCACTTTAACACTAAACTTAAAATTAATTAAATTAAGAAAGACTTCATTTCATTCTTCTTCTTCGCTTTTATTTAAGGCGCCGTTTCGCGGGGTAGCCAGTCAAAAAATCGCCTTGGTGGCCCTGTATGTAAAACTATAACAGCTCAGGTTTCAATTTAAATTGATTTAAGATAAAATCACTCGTCCTGCGGACTCGTGATTTTATCAATCAGTTTGTTTTCGTGGTTTTTCCAAATAAAGCCGTTTTCGTGAAAACCAAAAATTTTATCGATAAAATTTGGAGGACTCGTGGTATTACCTTTGATAAAACTGCTTCTTCGTATTTGTTTTTTGATTAAACTGCGTTTACCTTTTTTGAAATGTCAAATATAAACATTTAAGAACTTTTATTTAGTATTATCAATTATTATTATAATAAAATGTATTGCACATCTATATTAAACCCAAATTTCAAAATGTATTTGTAAACTAACCTGTTTATTTGTTTATTTCAAATCGCTTTAACGCCTTCAACACACACACACATAATCAACACAAGATCAGTTTTAGAATACGTCCTAAACACTTAAAATTACATTAAAACTGAAAAAAGTTAGTCTCAACGAATTAAGCCAAACGCAATCGCGCTTGCCTTGGTGGCCCTGTATTTAAATATATAACAGCTCAATATTTGACAATTTAAAAATTGTAGGCGAAATTGATAAAAAAAAAATTCAACATTTGTGTGTAAAATGTCTTTTGTATAAATGACCATTATTTGTTTTTAATACAAAATGATTCAAAAAAATAATCTTTCAAAATACCACTCGTACTCTCAAATTTTATAGAAACGCCTTTATTTCAGGCAAAAACCACTCAAACAAACTGATTTGAGATAAAATCAGTTTGTTGTCGTGGTTTTTCCAAATAAAGTCGTTTTCATGAAAACCAAAAATTTAATCGATAAAATTTGGAGGACTTATGGTATTACCTTTGATTATTTTTTTCATCTGTCAAAACAGTCAGATTATGTGGTTTCAGCCAATAAGAGCTGAGGATCCTAACCAATCATTGTGTTTTATACTGATAAAACCGCTTCGTCGTTTTTGTTTTTTGATTAAACTGTGTTTACCTATTTGAGATGTCAAATGTAAACATTTATCAATTATTATTATACTAAAATGTATTGCAAATCTATGTTAATAACCAAATTTCAAAATGTATTTGTAAACTAACCTGTTTTTATTAGTTTATTTAAAACGCCTTTAACATTTTTACATACCTCACTTTAACACTAAACTTAAAATTAATTAAATTAAGAAAGACTTCATTTCATTCTTCTTCTTCGCTTTTATTTAAGGCGCCGTTTCGGTGGGTAGCCAGTCAAAAAATCGCCTTGGTGGCCCTGTATGTAAAACTATAACAGCTCAGGTTTCAATTTAAATTGGTAAAGAAAATTTTCAATATTTGTGTGTAAAAGTGTCTTTTGCATAAATGACTATGTTCTCTGTTTTTAATACAAAATGATTCAAAAAATAATCCTTTCAAATACGACTCGTCCTCTGAAATTTTATAGATTAAATTTTTGATCTTCATACTCAAACGCCTTTATTTTAGGCAAAACCACTCAAACAAACTGATTTAAGATAAAATCACTCGTCCTGCGGACTCGTGATTTTATCAATCAGTTTGTTTTCGTGGTTTTTCCAAATAAAGCCGTTTTCGTGAAAACCAAAAATTTAATCGATAAAATTTGGAGGACTCGTGGTATTACCTTTGATAAAACTGCTTCTTCGTATTTGTTTTTTGATTAAACTGCGTTTACCTTTTTTGAAATGTCAAATATAAACATTTAAGAACTTTTATTTAGTATTATCAATTATTATTATAATAAAATGTATTGCAAATCTATATTAAACCCAAATTTCAAAATGTATTTGTAAACTAACCTGTTTATTTGTTTATTTCAAATCGCTTTAACGCCTTCAACACACACACACATAATCAACACAAGATCAGTTTTAGAATACGTCCTAAACACTTAAAATTACATTAAAACTGAAAAAAGTTAGTCTCAACGAATTAAGCCAAACGCAATCGCGCTTGCCTTGGTGGCCCTGTATTTAAATATATAACAGCTCAATATTTGACAATTTAAAAATTGTAGGCGAAATTGATAAAAAAAATATTGAACATTTGTGTGTAAAATGTCTTTTGTATAAATGACCATTCTTTGTTTTTAATACAAAATGATTCAAAAAAATAATCTTTCAAAATACCACTCGTACTCTTAAATTTTATAGAAACGCCTTTATTTCAGGCAAAAACCACTCAAACAAACTGATTTGAGATAAAATCAGTTTGTTGTCGTGGTTTTTCCAAATAAAGTCGTTTTCATGAAAACCAAAAATTTAATCGATAAAATTTGGAGGACTTATGGTATTACCTTTGATTATTTTTTTCATCTGTCAAAACAGTCAGATTATGTGGTTTCAGCCAATAAGAGCTCAGGATCCTAACCAATCATTGTGTTTTATACTGATAAAACAGCTTTGTCGTTTTTGTTTTTTGATTAAACTATGTTTACCTTTTTTGAAATGTCAAATGTAAACATTTAACAATTTTTATTATACTAAAATGTATTGCAAATCTATGTTAATAACCAAATTTCAAAATGTATTTGTAAACTAACCTGTTTTTATTAGTTTATTTCAAATCGACTTTAACATTTTTACATACCTCACTTCAACACTAAACTTTTTATTCATTAAATATCAGTTTTTGAATACCTAAACACTTAAAATTAATTAAATTAAGAAAGAATTCATTTCATTCTTCTTCTTCGCTTTTATTTACGGCGCCGTTCCGCGGGGTAGCCAATCAAAAAATCGCCTTGGTGGCCCTGTATGTAAAACTATAACAGCTCATCATGAGGTTTCAATTTAAATTGGTAAAGAAAATTTTCAATATTTGTGTGTAAAGTGTCTTTTGCATAAATGACTATGTTCTCTGTTTTTAATACAAAATGATTCAAAAAATAATCCTTTCAAATAAGAGTCGTCCTCTGAAATTTTATAGATTAAATTTTTGATCTTCATACTCAAACGCCTTTATTTTAGGCAAAACCACTCAAACAAACTGATTTGAGATAAAATCACTCGTCCTGCGGACTCGTGATTTTTTCAATCAGTTTGTTTTCGTGGTTTTTCCAAATAAAGCCGTTTTCGTGAAAACCAAAAATTTAATCGATAAAATTTGGAGGACTCGTGGTATTACCTTTGATAAAACCGCTTCTTCGTATTTGTTTCTTGATTAAACTGTGTAGGCGAAATTGATAAAAACATATTGAACATTTGTGTGTAAAATGTCTTTTGTATAAATGACTACATTCTTTGTTTTTAATACAAAATGATTCAAAAAAATAATCTTTCAAAATACCACTCGTACTCTTAAATTTTATAGAAACGCCTTTATTTCAGGCAAAAACCACTCAAACAAACTGATTTGAGATAAAATCAGTTTGTTGTCGTGGTTTTTCCAAATAAAGTCGTTTTCATGAAAACCAAAAATTTAATCGATAAAATTTGGAGGACTTATGGTATTACCTTTGATTATTTTTTTCATCTGTCAAAACAGTCAGATTATGTGGTTTCAGCCAATAAGAGCTCAGGATCCTAACCAATCATTGTGTTTTATACTGATAAAACAGCTTTGTCGTTTTTGTTTTTTGATTAAACTATGTTTACCTTTTTTGAAATGTCAAATGTAAACATTTAACAATTTTTATTATACTAAAATGTATTGCAAATCTATGTTAATAACCAAATTTCAAAATGTATTTGTAAACTAACCTGTTTTTATTAGTTTATTTCAAATCGACTTTAACATTTTTACATACCTCACTTCAACACTAAACTTTTTATTCATTAAATATCAGTTTTTGAATACCTAAACACTTAAAATTAATTAAATTAAGAAAGAATTCATTTCATTCTTCTTCTTCGCTTTTATTTACGGCGCCGTTCCGCGGGGTAGCCAATCAAAAAATCGCCTTGGTGGCCCTGTATGTAAAACTATAACAGCTCATCATGAGGTTTCAATTTAAATTGGTAAAGAAAATTTTCAATATTTGTGTGTAAAGTGTCTTTTGCATAAATGACTATGTTCTCTGTTTTTAATACAAAATGATTCAAAAAATAATCCTTTCAAATAAGAGTCGTCCTCTGAAATTTTATAGATTAAATTTTTGATCTTCATACTCAAACGCCTTTATTTTAGGCAAAACCACTCAAACAAACTGATTTGAGATAAAATCACTCGTCCTGCGGACTCGTGATTTTTTCAATCAGTTTGTTTTCGTGGTTTTTCCAAATAAAGCCGTTTTCGTGAAAACCAAAAATTTAATCGATAAAATTTGGAGGACTCGTGGTATTACCTTTGATAAAACCGCTTCTTCGTATTTGTTTCTTGATTAAACTGTGTAGGCGAAATTGATAAAAACATATTGAACATTTGTGTGTAAAATGTCTTTTGTATAAATGACTACATTCTTTGTTTTTAATACAAAATGATTCAAAAAATAATCTTTCAAAATATCACTTGTACTCTCAAATTTTATAGATTAAATTTCAGGCACAAACCATTCACAAACTGATTTGAGATAAAATCAGTTTGTTTTCGTGGTTTTTCCAAATAAAGTCGTTTTCATGAAAACCAAAAATTTAATCGATAAAATTTGGAGGACTCGTGGTACTACCTTTGATAAAACATTTCCTTTTAATGGGAGAAAATACCGTTCAAGCGACGCAACGGCTTGAAAAATATTATTCGGACATAGAGGATGGAGGCAAATGATAAAGAACTGATTTTCCCGATCATTTGTATCCAGAGAATTGTATCCATAAGAAAGTCCAAAAATTAGTTTTGGTCGTTTATAAATTGAAGTTGCGAAACCTCCTTCGCCCCTCCCCTATATCCGCCACTGACAAATCATTCATTATTATAGCAATATCTGGTCACCGAGCTTCGCTCTTAATATTCAAATCTACATTTTTAAGCAGCCCAATGAGTATATAATTTAAGTATATTTATAACATGACAAATTATTAATTAATTCGCGAAAATCACGGAGTGGGCGACATCTACTTGAACTACTGATAGGGAGATAAATAAAAGGTTGATTGGCGATTGGCTTGAAAGTAGGCGGGAAAATTAAAAAAGCTGTCAGTGTTAATTTTTAATTGGCTGCAGCTGTTGTTGACGTTTATCAACTTCTTGTCACAGAGGTTAGTTAAATGCATTAAAGTTGCCTAGTTTCTGGGGATTTCACCTTTTTAGGGCAACATCCACTGACGCTTGATCTTCGCGAATGGTCACGGTGGACAGGCCCCGTTTCCGGGACGGGCAACAGCAGCGTGTAGGGCACACGTCCCGTCAACAGAAGATCGCTCAGCTCACTCTATTTATCACTATATAAGAAAACGTTTATGTTCAATTGATTTTACTATTTATTGATCTGCAGTGAAGGAAAATTATAGGTCTGATATTCATACTTGGGTAAAAACCTCCACAAAAACCTGTGACCAGACTCTCGACGTGTGGCAGATATTGATATCATATTTTTTCAAAAATTTTCAGTTACAAAAATAGTTCATTCGTACATTAGATTACAATTTGTTCTTGGAAAATACAAAGTCACAATCAACCTTAAAATGTACTATGAAAATAGAGAATTTCAAATGCCTCTTTAAAGTTTCTTGTAAAATAAAAAATTGAAATCTATGTTAATAGTACACGTGTACAAGCATTCATTCTTTTCTCTCTCTCTCTCTCTCTCTCTCTCTCTCTCTCTCTCTCTCTCTCTCTCTCTCTTTTGACAGTTGTTACATTCTGACACGTATCACATTTTAACAGTTGTCACGTTTTTACAGGTGTCACATTTTGACAAGTGTCCATTTTAACAGTGTTACTCAACGTTCCTATAAATATTTACCTAAACCCATGATTTCTGAAATTGAATTGGTAACGTTGTATTTTCAACTTTGAATTTATGAGATGGCTGTCATTTGACAAGCAAATTATTTATGTCCGTCAAATGAACCTTTCCTTTTTTATATAAAGCGACAAATTTAAAATTGAATTCTTTCAGATTAAAACGCCAGAAATTAAATAAAGTCAAACCTTTTTACTACTATACTATACAGAAGAAAGGAGTAGTGCAGTATTTAATTTGCAAAACGTAGTACAGGTTCAAGAGGTAGAAATTTTATTTTTACCTCATCCTTCAATGCTTATTTGTAGTTAAAATTTAAATTTGAATACATCTGATCGGCCTAATATAGTTTTTGTCTAGATTCTTGTTTCCATGGTTTTTATTGTAATAAATTTGTTCTTTTGACAGATAAGTCAGACTTTATTTATTCATAGCCGTATCGTATGTATTTTAATTGATTCAGAATTTTGTATTAATATATATTTCAAAATGGCTTCATTATAAAAATATTATCAGTCCTCCTAAATCCTTGAAGGCAGAATTATTAGTAATAGCAAGGCAACATAAAAACAAATTCAAAAAGTATATTATGGATGAGATGGCCAGAGAAAAAGGAATTAAAATTCTCAGATTGCCTCCGAACCACGCAGAGTTAAATTCCATTGAACTGATCTGGTCTCAATTATTAAAAGGTTATGTTTCTTAAAACAATAAAACATTTAAATTTCCTGATCTGCGAAATTTGTTTTTGAAGGCAGTTTCAGATATAAATAGAGAACATTGGAGAAAATGCATTGGTCATGTTAAAAATGTGGAAAATTCATTTAGGAAAGTGGATATATCAATGGATAATTTAATAGAACCGATAATAATAAACCTCAGAAAAGACAATTATAGTGATACCAGTAGTTTTAGTGAAGACAGTGACTTTTAAAGATAGTTCTTAAACTAACTTTTTTTTTAATCTTTGAGTTTAGGTAAGTACAGAAGCGTTACTTTTAATGCCAAGAGATTAAAAAAAGTTTAATCCCAACATATAATCCTCCTTGTTATTTATTGGTTAAATTTAATTCGTTCAATGTTAAAGTGTGGGATGCATAAAGTTTATTTTTATTTTTTGTAAATAATATAACTTCAAAATTTAATCTACGAAGTGCGTATATATATTTTATATGCTGTGACCTTATTTATATTATAGAAACTTATTTTGCAAAGTACGCCTATGGAATGTGACGTTATATCCCCACTTTTACTGTACTCATCTATCCTTTATAGTATATATTACTATAGAAACAAGTAATTATTATGTGCCGTTGCTAGGAAATAAAACTAAAAGCTTAACTTTTCTTGTAAATATCTCGGAAGATCGAATTTTCACAGACATGAGACCTACATTTTCTGTCGATTTAGATAGGAATTAGTCTACCCTGAAAGTTTCATTGAATTCTGACGAGTGGATTTCGAGATCCTCTGGACACACATACACACACACATACACACATATACAAACCTTGCTCGTTTAATAGTATTTGATATCATTGCTGCTTCTTTAACTTTGCGGTTAAAATTAGTTACTTTTAATAACCTAGTTGAAGAATTTTCCAAGATAAATACAAAATACAAAAAATTGTGTTTACAAAATTCCAAGGCCAGAAATATGACTTTCGGTCGGATTTTTAGGGTTGATATGATTCATTTTCATATATGGTAGGCGAAAAAAAAAATTACATGCGGTATGTGACAATGGATGAAACATGGATCCATTACTACACTCCAGAGTCCAATGGGCAGTCAGCTGAGATAGCAATCTGAAGACGCCCAAAGCGACAAAAAACGTAGATTTTATTTTATTTTCTTTATCGATTACCTTGAGAAAGGAAGAACCGTCACTACTAAATATGTGGCGTTATTGGTGAGTTTGAAGAAAGAAATTGCAAAAAAACGATCCCAAACGAAGAAGAAAAAATTGGTTTTCTCCAAGGCAAAATCCACCATATTCTCCGGATCTGGCTCCTAGCGACTACTACGTGTTGGCAGACCTGAAATGAATGCTCCATCGAACTGTTATTTAAATGAGAAACTGTAGAAAAACTTGTAAGGATTTTTATTTTGTGGATAAATCGGAATACTAAACAAAATAACTCAAAATAAATGTTCTACGTTTTAATGAATGACTTTTTGGCATTAAAAAAGATATTATACTGTAGAGACAAAAGAATTGAAGGACATTTTCAGGTTAGGTAAAAGTTTAAAAAAAGATGACTATTTTTGAGTGACAAGTACGCATTATTTACATATTGTATGCTTATATGCATAAAAATTTCATTTAGCGATGGCTAAAACATCTCTCTGGGACATAGGTAATGGACAAATGAACAAGGTTTCCGGTAAGTTACTGAACCATGTCATGTATCCTCCGCTTAAATTGAAGGATAGGATAAAACAATACAAAAAACAAAGAATTTATGACCCGGTCCTAATTTATATCAATTAATCTCATTTCGAAAGGTTGTTGCATTTTATATACAATATATCAATAAATACACTATTAGTGTATTACTATAATATGTCAGAAAAAAGTTTAGTTTAATTCTTTATGTATACATAAAAAAATAATTGGAATAACAAACTTATTTCTATTATTTTAGTAGATGAGATAAGGTGAAGTGGGGTATATGTGATAATGGGGCAATTGTGATAGTAGGTTTCAAAATCGCTATTTAAATAAATATGCTTGTGTCATCTATTAGACGGAGCCCGAAATATGCTAGTCTACTGAGCCACCACTAGAAACCGTCGAAATTCAAACTTGGAGTTCAGTTAAGTACAGATAAGCGAGAGGTGCGTTTCACTTTTTCACAGATTTTATTATACATTTTCCCCGTTCGTGAAGTAATTTATTAATTTTCCGGTAAATAGGAATGTTAATTTAATTTTTATTTATTTAGTAGTTCATAGTAGTTTGTGAAAACATATGGTAGAGGTTATTTAAATAAAAACTTAATATTACCCTCAAAATGTTGCTATAACACATTTGCCCCTAAGAATTTTGTTGTTGGGGTAAATGTATCATTACATGTTGGGTCAAATGTGTAAATTACATGTTGGGTCAAATGTGTAATATATCACATTTACCCCGTTTGTATAATTTTACAAATTTTAAACGAAACAAACGAGAGTCAATATCATTTAGTAGTAGCGAAGACAACATATGGTAGAGGTTATTTAAATAAAAACTTAATATTACCCTCAAAATGTTGCTATAACACATTTGCCCCTAAGAATTTTGTTGTTGGGGTAAATGTATCATTACATGTTGGGTCAAATGTGTAAATTACATGTTGGGTCAAATGTGTAATATATCACATTTACCCCGTTTGTATAATTTTACAAATTTTAAACGAAACAAACGAGAGTCAATATCATTTAGTAGTAGCGAAGACAAAGTTTGGATGTCCCCAATATTAATGGATTCGAATAACTCCGACGAGTCTCTGGAAACAAAAGTCAGAAGTGGAAGTAGATGCAAATGAAGAAGACAAAGAGAATATGGATTCAACAGGAATTGTGAATGTATCTGTCGGATGTTGGGTATTGGTAAAATATTGCCCAAAAAAGATAATCAAACATTATGTGGGACTTGTATCAGAACAAATTGATGATTGCTGGATAGTTAAATTAACACGACCTAAAGGAAACAAATTTGTATGGCCAATAAATGCCGACATTGATACTGTAACTGAACAGGATATTATAAAAGTACTTCCTGATCCTATCGTTGATAGACGTGGAATGTACGAATTTCCAGTTATCTTTAAAAACTTTAACATTCAACATTAACTCTAAGACAGTTAATTAATTAATTAATTCTAAGTGCTTTATTTTAATATTATTAGCTTTTTGTTTCCTTTGTTCTGACGTTGTTTTCTAAAAGTTCACATTTTATTGTATTTTTTTACAATAAATTATAACAAAAACACAGACTTTGAATTGAATTTTTATGCAATAGCCCCAGGCTACGAAATATACTATTTACTACAAAAATGTTAACATTCGACACATTTGCCCCATCCCCTGGGGTAAATGTGATATATTGATATGATTTTAAAAAATAACACGCAGCATTAACAACATTAAACATTATTTAACTTTCTTGTACACAATGAATACAAAACCGCTCAAAAAGTATACGGTTATTTTCTTAAATTTTTGAAACGTTTCTTTGCAGTTTTATATTGAATGAAAGTTGAACTAATCAAAAAGTAGATCACATTTACCCCACTTCACCTTACTATACGTTACAAATTTTATTATTTTTTTATATTACCACTAATCCCAAACAAAGTAGTAAAGTGGTATAATTTAAAACTAGACTGTTTGAATACAAAAGTGATTTAAATATCTACAAAAAAGCGGTACTTGCTACTTTTGAAGTTTAAAATTATTTCTATCAATACATCCACGATCTGTTTTAAAATTAATCCATTTTATATTAGGTATCTCAATTATAATATTATGTATTATACACTAAAAGGACTACTGGCAATGAATATAATCATTATTCACTACTTTTTGCCACACTTCTGTCATATTTCCATTGTGATTTTTTATTATTTTAACAGCAGGCTACGCGCTATCACTTAAAAGTCAAATTACTTATTTATTTAAAACGTTTCCCCGTAAAAGTTTTAATTGTTAAGAGCAAACCGAACCCCTTAAAAAATTTTAATTACCTTTTAAGCCTTTAGTTTTAGTTTGATATTTGTGAAATTTTCAGGAAATACTAATAATTACAAAACTTAGGGTGGAGAAACCTTGATTTTTTTGTAAACCTTCGAAAAGTATTTATTTTGTTAATTTTAAATTGAAAATCACAAAAATAAATTTCTGTATTAAATCTATGAAAATTTGCTCCTATTTGTTTTAATAAATATCAAGTAGTTTTTAAACAAAAAGGTTTCCCACTTTTTTCGTAAATATCTCTGTAGGATGCTGCCACATCTACACATATTTAGAGCTTTCGAGAAACGTTCAATCTCTAACTAGTCCCAGTGGCGCGCATATAAATATAATTTTATATTAGAAAATCCTCATAAAATTTTTGATGAGTTTAATGTTTAGTGGCGTGAAAGAGTTTGTCTAAGTATTTTTAATATAATTAACATTTCATACAAGGTCAGATCAAATGTTTAATTAATGGAATGGAACACAATCAAATATGGTTCGATGTCATTCTTGATATTTACGCATGAGTTTATCCCGTGGGTTATCGCGTTTTGTTAATCCTCTAGGAAATCTCGGATCGACCAACTCCGGAAGTAAGCAATTAAAAAAAAATATTTCCAATTTTTCTATCATCTGGTGAGCCCAAAAACTTCTATCTCGTGGAATCTAAAAAATTTAACATCTGTTAAATAATATTGACTTTAGGTATTTAAATCGTTTAGTATATTTTACCGGGTGACAATGAGACTAGGGCCATGCCTATATTTCCTTAACTTTTCAACCGATTTGAATAAAATTTGGTACGTAGATATGAGACACCATTTTGGATTAATAGACGTATAAAAACAAAATGGCCGACTTCCGGTTTCGCCAGAAATGTCACCAACTTTGATTTTTTAAATAGAACACAATATATATTTGATATTTTTTGGATTCTATGGCTCAAATTACATACGACAGTGTTGCCAATTTTTTTATGTTTCAATAAAAAATTTTTTTTCCAGAAATGATTATGTTTAGGTTTTAACAAAAAGAAAATGGTACATAATGTATATCGTTGAATTGGTAAGTAAATTCTTTATCGAATGCAAGATGGCCCTCGGTAGGTACCATTTGAAAAAAACGATTTATTCGTTAAAAATTAATTCAGAATATTTAAATGCCTGCTGTAGGATTTGTCATTGGTCTTATCGATGAAATGACGATTACTATGAATTACTTATGTCAATTAGACTAGATTTTGACCTCCTGTGCTAAAAAAAATTTTTCGAAACCAGAAGTTATGTTAGGAAGTTCAAATAATTATTAATAATACACATATATTCATAACTAAAAAATCTCAGTCGAGTTAGTAGTAACAAAAATTATACATTACCTTTTCTATCAGAAGACCTTTGGAACTCCATATTACGGAATAACAAAATTCTTTATCCGCCACGTCAAGCTGTCCTTGAACTTGATAGTAATATATATGTTTTTTGTTTAATTTTAATTTCTCATTCTCAATGGTAGCCCATTTAATTTTATTTGTTCTTATGGTTTGTTAAAATTTAAGAAAAATTAAAAATAATATGTATATGTAAGGTCAAGATTTCTTACGCAGCGCTAGTTTCTTCAAAATTCTGTAATACAGTTAAAGGCTGAACATTTTCTTTCAATCTACGATTTTGGTAATACCTAAAATTAAAATTAGGAATCATGTAACATATAAATCAAAACGTCAAGTAATAATTGATTTTTCAATAATTTTTATTATAAGGAGTGATCCACAAAAATTATTTCCAAAGTCAACTTTAAATGCATGTCGATCTTTCAAATCTTTTTCAATTTAAATGTTACTTTACATTTTCATTATAAGTCGGCGACTTTTTCTTTTTGCAGACATAGTCAAATGTTTGTCCGTATGCATTTTTCTGCCCATAGTGAAAAGGTCTTATAGTCAAAGCAATTGGTTTTTTATTTTAAAAATTCTAAAAAAGAAAATGTATATTGGTTAAAGTTCATCAAATTAAAACTCAATGTAATTATGCCACTTTTATACAAGGTGTTTCATTGGGAAAGGCCAATATTTTAACAATGGATAGGAGTCACTGAAGTGTTTTGTTCATTTTGGTCATTTCTTCATTGCCTCCTGTAAGAAAACTTAACTATTTATGAGTAGTAAAATCATATGTGCAATAATAACAAGTATATCGTTAAATTCAATTTTTTGTCTTCTTTTTAGATATGGTAAAATATTTTTGAAAATTTAACATACAGGGTGTTGTTTATGAGCGTAACGAATTTGTCAACTTTTGGTGAAGCCGGGCCTGGATTTTCAATATTAATAATATTTCAATTAATTTGTTAAGATACAGAGAGTAGTTATACCAAATATTATAAAATTATACAAATAAAATGAACAAATAAACAATCTGTATCTCAGCTATATAAGGGACTGTAGACTCATAAAATATGGGTTATTTGGACTCACCTCAATGACTCTTATCCACTGTTAAAAATATTGCCCTTTCCCTGTATATTTATACTTTTTGTAAAATACTCTTTTTTCTGATGGGTATTAAAACCACTTATTTTATCAAAAAAAGTTTTTAATTTTAACGTTTCGGCGCTACACAATCGACACAACGCACCCTTGAAAATAAAATGGTTCCTTAGTCAAATAAAATTACTATTATAGAAAAGTAAGAAAATATATAAAAATATTACTTACCAGACTCAATCTACAAAATATATTGATAAACGCAGCAAATATAAAACAAGAAAATATATTATTAACTCAACTTCACCTTACACTATTTTTTGGAATAAATAAAATATTTGTTCGAAAAGAGAATTTATGTGTTTCGCCCCTGCAAGTAGGGGAAACAAGGGCTATTTTTATTATACTAATTTTAGTGTATACAGTTTATATACATTAATGCGTCATTGTCGTAAATAGCCGCGTTTCCAAAATATCCCCGATTTACCCTAAACAAATTTCAATATGTCCATTTTTTTATAATCCTACACCAGGTTTCCAGTAATATACTTTTATGATAATCTGTAATTATTATTACTTTAATCCCCAGCCAGCTGAAATTCACATTATGGTTATAATATTCAGTGTAAATTACTAGAATTTTACTCTTCATACCTATAAAAAAGATATTTAAATCTATTTACGTTCGATTTTATAACACCGTACTTGAAATAATGCAATAAGTATGCACATTTTTCAAAATACTCATAAACTAATTCATCTAACACTTTTATGGCACACCAGCCTATGGGGGGGTGATGGGGGGGTAAAACTAAAGTTGCGCTATAAATTTCAAATAAAGGGGGATCTAATTTAAAAAAATCATATAATTTTTTAGTAAAATTTGACCCTAATAAATTTTACGTATTTTTGATGGAAAAAAATATATTTTATGAGGGGGTAATTAAAAAAAAATTTAAGTCGATGAGTTCGATTTAGTTGTAACTTCTTTCTACGACTGTTATGCGACATTTATAAATTTCCTTAATTTCGAATAAATAAGCCATCTAACCCCTATTGGGGAGGGGCAAACGGGGTAATAATATATTACAAATTTTCTTAAAATCCATCGATACATATGTTGGTACAATTTTTTTTTATTAAATTTTAAAATTTGTATTTTCGATAATTTTAGGTTATAGAAACAAATGGGGGGGATTTAACCGGGGGGGATCAAAATTTTACCGGTCAGTCTTCATCTCATGTACTTACTAATTTTTTCTACCATGCCCCGCATTAAAGATATTGGGCTTTATTTATTAGCGGGTCGGGGGGGGCTATGACTGTATAAAAATTTGATTCGACACTAATATCCTCTACCACAATCATTTGAAACATTTTTCAAAATTTTGCCTATTTTTGAAAAAAAAAATCGTAACTGGATTTGGGGAGGAGGGGGCTAAACAAAATTAGACCGAAAGTATACGGCATCCACGATCCTATATACCATTAAAATTTGGTAACAAACAAACCATATCGTTTTACTCTTGGACGACTTTGGGAAAAGGGGGGGAGAAATTCTGACTCCGTGAAAATCCTTAGATTATCATTCCGATAGTACTACCCGAACGATTTTAACTCAAAACAACTTTTAGTTTACTCTTATCGGTCAATTTGGAAGAGGGGGGTGAAAAACTTTTACCCCCAAAACGTTCGCCCTTCGATCCCGTACACGATGTATATGCTAGTTATCCTTCGTTTACCTTCCGAGGTCACTCTTGGCGACTTTCCAAAAAGGGGAGGGGGAACCAAAGTGGTACCAAAAGTTTGGCCCTTCGGTAACAAAAATTATCTGCATATTAATATTCCTTCAATTTTAATTCTAGTCCACTCTTGTCGATTTTTGGGATGGGGGGGAGACCCCCCAAAAGGGGGTGACCCGTCTCGGTCTTTGGTCCCATAAGTCCCCCTACCAATAGATTTTCCAAATGTTCAATTCGAGGTTACTCTTGAGGCCCCCAAAAATGGGGGGAGGGGGAAGCTCAACCCCTACGCCCAACTATGTCCGACGTCAGCTGACACCCTGCCACAAATCGAGCTTCCGAAACCCTTTCGAGTCCGAGATACGAACACCGGAAAAAAATCCGGGGCGGGAGGGGGGGTAACACCCCCCCAACAAAAACTTGTATTTTTCGATTCTCTATCCGACCTATATCTTGAAATTCCCGATTTCGACAAAAAAATTTCCGAGCCACGCCCCTCAGGAGTGGGGAGGGGCGGCAACTTGTCATTCTGGCGATCGACGTAATCCGCCCCAAAGAATTTCTAGACTGTATCGAGTCGTCTCAGACCTGTTGGTTTCCTAGGAATTCGCAGGAACTTTTTGGGGAAGGAAGGGGGGGGTGTAACGAAAATCGATTTTCGCCCCTTATGTTACCTCCCTATACGACCCTAGCATCAAATTTTTAAAATTTAAAAATAAATTCTGCCGACCAACATCTCCTCCCAGGGCTTTGTGGGGGGAGAAGGGGGAGGGGGGGTTTCGAAGTCTCCAATACCCTAAAGAGTCCGTAGGGTGGATTGTCATCGAGAGTTTTAATTTATAACCCCATCATCTTCCACTTATGGGAGAGGGGGGCTGGTGGGGGGGTTTTTTCAGGTTTGATTTTTAGGTCGGAGGACCTCGTACCCCCACCCCAAATCTCGCCAGGATCGGACGAAAACTACGCCCTGTACGACGGTTTGAAATTTTGTTCGCCTCTCGGGTCCACACGAGTAATTTTCGGAACACTCGAATACAACTTTCCCGGACCGTCTGAGACGAGGAATACGACCCCGCCCTCGGTTCGGTCATAACTATCTCGACGGGGGTGGGGCGAAAAAACAGTGCTCGAGAGTTGATAATTCGAAAAAGCTCGAGAGGTGCACTTTTTCTTAGAATTTAATTCTGCATCAGTATATGTATTTTGGTGAACTTCTCGTACTAATCAATCGAGCTCATGTTCGCATCACCCCCCTAATTTATTTAATTTGTTGAAAAAAAAATGTAGTGACTATAAATTACAATTGCGACCAATCAAAATTTTAATCGATTTCGAAACATCTATTCATAACGCATGTATTCTGGTTTGACCTGTGTCAAAGTTGGTTTGAGATTCTTATTCTTTATTGTAGATACTATAATACATTATTATATCATAAACTGTTAAAAGCGCGCCTACGTGTAGCGAGAACAGTTGCAATACAAAAGACATACGTAAGTTTGATTTTCTTAGTTATCGTATCTGTAATTTCAATAACGTACGTCTTAGTACTATTCATACTGTATTCTAGCTTTTAGGCTGCCAGCGCGGAGCGGGAGGCAGAGGGCATGGCAAATAGAGGCGACGTTTGCTTCTCACAAGAAGTTCGGATGCCACTTAAGAGTTGAATAATTAAAAAAATGGATTCAGAAAATGAAATGTTACTAACTCCGTCCGAGATGATGAAGCTGCGGAAGTTGTATCGTTAAATTTATTGCCAGAAAAATAAAAAAAATTATATATACAAGGTGTTTCAAAATTAAACCGAGATACGTTTACTGTAAATAGAGGGTACTTAGGTGATTCCAAATAACCTTGGTTAATGGGTCTAACACCTTTAATAACCGAGATACGGGGTGTTTCATTCATTTCTGCCAATATTTTGATACGCCGTAACTTTAGAACCACCATGTAGATTTCTCTCATACTTGGTATAGGTATAGTGTGTTAATAGCCCAATCCTATAGTGTAAGAACTACAATTAGGATCCGGATTAAGAAGAGTAAAATTTGAAAATCCCCAAAACAACACCCTTTATATCAGATTTTTTAAAATTGGGATGGATATTTCAAAAGAACGGAAAAAATGAGTTAAAGTCAAAAAATTTTTTAAGTGCACATCCCATTCTACTACCTACTGGAGTGTTAACGTCAAATTACATCAAATTCATTATTTTCATTTTCACAAGCAGTAACTTTCGAAATACCTGGTGGATTTCTTTCTTGGTACAGGTATTATTTTTTAGTAGCCCAAGCGTATAATGTAAGGACTACACTACAGTTACAATCTAGATACGGATTAACAAAAATTTGTAAATTTTGAAAATCCCCAAAGCAACACGCTGTACATCAGATTTTTTTTAAATTGGATCAGACATTCCAAACGAATGGAGAAAATTGAGATATACTGACATATTTTCATAAATGCACATCTCGTTCTAGATATTTCTAAACTTTTAAAGTTCAAATTCAATGAATGCAATACTTATTGTTATTTTCATAAGCCATAACTTTGGAAACACCCTGTAGATTTCTTTCATATTTGGTACAGGTAGATTGTTTAAATAGCCCAATCGTACAAAACAAGAACTAAAGTTAAATTCCAGATCCGGATTAAGAAAAATTTGTAAAAGTTGATAATCTCTAAAATACCACTCTGTATATCAGATTCTTTAAAATGTAATCAGATACCTATTTAAAAAAAGAAAAAAGATGTGTTATTGCCAAAGCCTACTTGATAGTTTAAGGGCGCGGTCTTCCTGTGTATAAAATCCTATGCTGCAGACCAAAAGTTAAATCGACTGATTTCCGAATATAATGGGATTTAAAATATAATTTTCAGACAAATTAAAGATAAAGGTCTAACTTAGGTAGTCTTACTATTTTAAATCGATAAATTTATTATTTTCTATGAAAACCACAGCTTTAAATTCATCCAATTTTTTTAACCTTAAAAGTGGCATTTAACAATCTATATATCCTCGATTCTGAAAAAATAAGAAAAATAAACATTAACTTGACCTAAGTTAAACCTTTATCTACAATGTGGTTTAATCAGAATACATCAAAATACTTTAATTTATGAAATCAGTCGATTTGAAATTTTATTGGAATATCAAATTAATTTGAAAGTTTGGTCAAACAATGGCGACTAAAAATATATATATATATATATATAATTATATATAGATCATATAGGTTTTAACACTGTAAGAAAGATGGTGCCCGAAGCAAATCAAATTTGCAATGGATGCCAACCCATCAGCTGAGATATTTAGCGGGGTGATACCATAATTAGCCCAGTTGTCAGAGATTTTGACCTCTCACAAAATGTGATATCGCTTTAAAAGGTGTAGAAAACGATCAAAAAATCTTTGCGGCTCTAAAGTTCACAATTTCGAAAACAAAATCTCACACCACGTGAAAGAGCAGAAAATGTTACTATTATTTATATTTCAGATAACATTTGTTCATTTTATTTTAATGTAATAATATACTTAAATGTTTCTTTTCAAATTATATTGTTAATTTTATATTTTGTTTGTTACTGCTTTATTTTATTCATTGACTTGTTTTTATTATTCTAGAATAAATTATTGATATTTTTCAAACTATAAACGTCACTATTCTATCGACGGTTTACTGGTATGTTGATACTTATAGCAAATTTTATTTCAATCTATAAAAATGCCATTTTTGGTTTTACTGTACAACTCAAGAAAATCAGTAAACCCTGTAGATTTTTTATCTCTTAATTTTTCCAAAAAATTCAATTTTTTTCCCATTTCATCGTATTCCTATCTGTTATGGTTTAGAATATAGCACAAAAAGAACGCTGCAATTGCATTTATTGAATTTGTAAATAAAATTTTCTTATGGGGTTTGTCATTTTTATATTTATGCAATTTTTTTATTCTCATAAACAGGTGACATGACCATTTCTATAATGTTTTTGCTCTCGAAACATTTAAAAAACTATAATCAGAAAGGAACATTCTAAGTACGCAATAAAACTTTAAAATAATAATAGTCCAATAAAAGTTCTTATTCAATTTAAAGATAAATTTATTGTTGGAATATAATAATATATCATGAAATTAAATTTTCGCGGGAACTCACAGCTGTTGGTTGATAGCAGTTCATTTGGCAACGTGGGTTAGATTACGGTTCGTCTGAAAGTTGAGGAGATTTCAGAGTATATTTTTTATTACTCTTAGGACGAGATTCTAAACGACATTGGCGGCTGCGCATTTCGTTTAACTGTCATAACCATAATGTACGCGGGAATTTTTAAAAAGAATTCAAAATTATTTTTGTCGATATATTATCCATCAGAATAAAAATATAGGAAGTATTTTAAAAAAGAATTAGGTAATATAAAGTAAACGAGAAGAATATATTAAAAATAACTGATATATTTTGTATGACTTTCATAATAAATTAATTTTTACTTATTAATAGTTAGAATGTGTAGGAATCATGATTTTGCCTACTTTTTCTATATTTCTGTTATTTGTAATTAAAGAAAATTCTTGTGATAAAAGTATTTTATAATATCATTGTGGATATTTTTTGTTATAATGATGTCTCTAAAATGGATCGATGGATTGTTGCATACTTTTTCCTAAATTTAATCAGT
Source organism: Crepidodera aurea (assembly GCA_949320105.2). Lineage (NCBI taxonomy): Eukaryota > Metazoa > Arthropoda > Insecta > Coleoptera > Chrysomelidae > Crepidodera > Crepidodera aurea. The sequence continues at coordinate 1,603,133 of OX439480.2, forward strand.
TAATAATCACTATTAAATTGTCAATGTGTCAAATTTATTACTTTCCATGGAACGCTAAATGAAAAAATTAAAAATGCGAATTTTGTCATGAAAATCGGTATATGGGGTTAAAATAATATTCTGAACAAGTTTTTCTAATGTTTTTCGATATCTCTAACGTGAAACAAAATATCGAGAATCTGCCCTATTTGTTAAATTCGTAGTAGGCTGAGTTAGAAGTTCAGATTTTAGCTGATTATCTTAAAAAATGTGACCCGTCACCTTGTCCAACTGTGCAAAAATTTAAAAGAAACCCTAATTTTCAATCGAAAAAGTTGGTTTACAAATTTTCAATTGTTTAACATTTATTTATCGATACATCCTTCTAATCGCTGCTACTGAACGACCAAACAATTTAACAGTGTAAACTGTAAACACCAGAGAGAATGTAATATATATTTTAAATTGTCTCTGGTAAACACACTTACACTCAAAACAAATCCCAAGTTCACACACGCATGCGCAGGCAACAGGACTCTTGTGCAATTCCGGACCTTTGCCATTTATCACTTCGTGAATATTTTGGATTAAAATACGGTAAGCGTATTGTATTTGTCTCAGTAACCTGAGCTAAATAACACCGGCGCCGTCCGATTGCTCACGAAATCTTTTCCGATCTTACACCGGCTTGGCGGATAATTTGAAATTTGAGATTGTATACTACTGTGTGCTTCTTCCATGATTGAGATATTCACAAAACCATAGCATAACGAGTGTTGTCTTTACCTTTATACAGTGTTTTGATGGGAGATTTGGCATTTTTTAATTCTATTTAGGTCTTAGTTAAGGATTAAAAAATTAAACATGGAGCTTTCGTCAATATTCGTTTTCAAAAGTGCTTGGACTTGATTGATCGCGGCATTATCGAATATATTATTATCTACAATAACAATTAAAGAGCAATATTTTAAAGTGTTCACAACAAATATTCATTTTTACAATTTGTAAATAGAGTTAATTGAATTCTTGGTTTTTACAGTTAAGCCATTTTGATAAAAAACTAAAAATGGAAATAGAATTGCTATAAAGGCTTACTTTTTATTAGATAAAATCAAGGATCTCAGGTTTAAATAGTCTTCAACTTGACACACGTGTCGATTCTGGAATATTTCGAAAATTTAATACCAATAATACCATAGTAAAAAATTGTTTCCGACTTGTAAATATATTTGACATGTTTACCTAAATCGTAATTCATCGTAATAAATAAATAAAATAAATAAATAAATCGTGCGCGTGGTTAATTTTTCTTTCGTTTCTCATATACTTCATAACGAGGAACAAAATCACTTCATATAAATAACTGAAAAGAACATGTTATTTTGATATTATCAATGCCCCAGTAACAAATTAATTAAATTAAAGAAAGATATTATGGATAAATAGTTTTCATTGAAAGGTCTGTATAAATAAAATATATACCTACAAAGAAAATAAATGAATAATTATTTATCATTATGTTCTTTATTGTAAGCTAACCACTTACAAAGAGCTATCGACCGAGGTCCTTCTGCCCATAAATGAATAATAAAAAGTTAAGATTATACATTTTGGTAATACTAAATATTGTTCTCCCCTTGTATTAAATATAGCAGACAATGAATTTCTCGAATGGTTTCTGTAACAAGAAAATTTCAAAGGAAGGTTTCTGTAACTATTTTGTTTAATTTAAACATTTATCACGAGATACCAGCACCTCCCGGACAGCACCTTATTTGACATAATTTTGCTGACATTTGACGTACAAGACTGCGCCCTTAATGAGTTTTGTATCCGGAATTAATCCGAAAAATTAAATCTGTATTTTTCTTGTAGAACGCTCTTGTGCACTCATCAAAATATTTCAACACATTAAATAGATATCCGATTACATTTAAAAAATCTGATACACAGGATGCTATTTTAGAAATTACCAACTTTTACAAATTTTTCTTAATCCGGATCTGGACTGTAGTTCTTGTATTCTGCGATTGGGCTATTTAAACAATTTACCTGTACCAAATATGAAAGAAATCTACAGGGTGTTTCCAAAGTTATGGCTTATGAAAATGACAATAAGTACTTATTGCATTAATTGAATTTTAACTTTAAAAGTTTAGTAACTAATATGTAGAACGAGACGTGCATTTGTAAAAATATGTCAGAATATCTCAGTTTTTCCATTAGTTTCGAATGTCTGATCCAATTTAAAAAAATCTGATGTACAGCGTGTTGCTTTGGGGATTTTCAAATATTACAAATTTTTTTTAATCTGGATCTCGATTTTAACTGTAGTGTATTCCTTACATTATACGATTGGGCTACTAAAAAATGATACCTGTAGCAAATACGAAAAAAATCTACCAGGTATTTCGAAAGTGACTGCTTGTGAAAATGAAAAAAATGTACACTTAAAAACAATTTTCACTTTATTTCATTTTTTTCCGTTCTTTTCAAATATCCATCCCAATTTTATAAAATCTGATATACAGGGTGTTGTTTTGGGGACTTTCAAATTTTACAAATTCTTCTTAATCCGGACCTGGATTTTAATTGTAGTTCTTACACTATAGGATTGGGCTATTAACACACTATACCTATACCAAGTATGAGAGAAATCTACAGGGAGGTTCTAAAGTTACGGCTTATCAAAATATTGGCCGAAATGGATGAAACACACCGTATCTCGGTTATTAAAGGCGTTAGACCCAGTAACCAAGGTTATTTGGAATAACCTAAGTACCCTCTATTTACAGTTAACGTATGTCGGTTTAACTATGAAACACCCTGTATATAACTGCATATGAATCGTTTTTGTACTGGAGAAAAGAAAAACACATCAGAATGTTTTTTCTTTTAGTTTTCTCTAGATTATTCGATGCTATCTGTCTATCTATCTGTTAACAAATCAAGTTGCGACTATCGACACAGGCCAACTCCTTATTTCACTTTCCTTTTTTATATAGGATTAAAAAAAATTAAAAAGTTAAAACCACATAATACTTTTCACTTTTCACAAAATATATTTCGTAACGTGTCCACGTCCGAATACCACACTCAACTAAACTCAGCCGACTCAGCTGGGCTAATATGAGTTTAAACGGGTAGAAAAAGCTTAAAAGCGTCAGAGGCAAAGGCGCACAACTAATTAAACGCTTATAAGCGTCATGGGCAGCGAAAGTGTTAATGAGGGTATCTATACACTACGACCTGTAAGATCTATTGTGCCCCCTACTGCTGCCCAATCGTTAAGGATGTTTCAACGATTAGAGCTGTTCCTCCAGTCTTATTCGATGCTAAGAAGCGCGATTAAGAAACAGGAATTTATATAATAATGTTAGGTGTTATTATTAATGCAAAAAGTGATTTGCTATTTTTTAAACTACCAGAACGGTAAATGTTCAAGCCACTTTTCAGTCAGGAATCATAAGGCAGTTAACAGGCATACAAAGACAAGCGTGTCTCAGTGCCACAGGGGCCATGAGAACCACCCCCACGGCCGCGATGGAGGTCATCTTGAACCTACCACCATTACACATATACATACAGGGAGAGGCGAGAGCGGTCACCTACAGACTTATGCAAGGGTCACGACCCATCACCAAACTCCACGGGACGGATTACCAAAGGTTAGAAGAAGAGCTAAGGGCGGATCCAATTACAAGAATGCCCAGCGACACCATGGTAACCAAATACAATTTCAACAGGAAATACGAAGTAAAAGTACTGGAGAGAGAACACTGGGAGGGAGGAGCACCCATCAGTGCAGCAACAATCTGGTACACAGGCGGCTCGAAGACCGAAGAAGGAGTCGGAGTCGGAATATACGGGCAAAAACCAAGGATAATGATCCCGGTGAGCCTGTCAAAAGACACCACAGTATTTCAAGCAGAAGTAGCAGCAATACACCTCTACATAGGAGAAATAAACAGACAATCCAGCATAGGTCAGCCCGTTGTTATATTCTCCGACAGTCAGGCAACACTAAAAGCACTAAAGGCCACCCAAGTGAACTCCAAACTTGTGTGGGACTGTGCCTGTGCCCTGAATGAACTAGCTAACCGCAAGAAAGTGACCCTGGCATGGGTTCCAGGACACAAAGCGCATCGAGGAAATGAAATGAAAAATCCGACGAATTGGCCAGACAAGGCTCGTCAATGGCATTTTATGGTCCAGAACCCTTCTGCGGTATAGCAAAGACAACAGTTACAAAAGCAATCAGCAAATGGGTGGAAAAACAAGCCCAAAGCTGGTGGGAACAATCCCCAGGACAGAGGCACGCAAAAAGGTTTCTCAAGAAACCATCGCCTACACTCACGGCAGACCTACGAAGCAAGGACAGAAGGTCCGTAAAAGCAATAGTAGGCATGCTTACAGGACACTGTAAACTCAACAAGCATATGAAAAACATAGGTGTGGCAGAAGAAACCACATGCAGGTTTTGCCAGACAGAGGAAGAAACCTCAATCCATATTCTATGCGAATGCGATGGAATAGAAAGGACAAGGTTTTCACAGAAGGGAACGGAATACCCAGAGGCAGAGAGCTACGTTGAAGAGCCACTGTCAGGGATCCATACTTAACCATACTTAAAAGGACGAAGCTCGCGCAAGTCATTTAATTATCAGGGGAAACAGAATAGATCTGCAAAGGTCGCAGTGGAAATAGGCCGTAGGTCCACCCCTTTTTACATCTATCTATCTAAATGTTCAAGCCAAATGATTGGTAATAATAAATTTACTAAAATGGGCAAATACATTACGACTTTCTTATTGCAACATTCAAAACGACCAATCTACAAGTCATCAAAACGTAAAGTTAGATGTAAATTCAATATAAGCAATTAATTTAACAAACTGTTTTCTAAATGTTCTTAACATTTTCCTAAGTAATAATTAGCAGTCGTTGACAAGGTATGGTATTCTATTAGTATACAGGGTGTTTCCAAATGACACTAACAACGTCTGGCTGTAGATACCTCTCGTAAAATTGAACAAAATGATATAAGGAATGAGGGGTCCAACTCGATTACTTTTCGAAATACAGGGCGTTAAAGTTAAAAAAAATGTTTTTATTTAAAAACTTTAAAACGGATTAATATATTAATTTGAAATTTAGCAGGTCGTTTTTAAATGTAAAAAGACATATTTCAGTAAAAAATCATGTTTCATATCTAGATCCAGTGGCGTGCAGTTAGAAGAGTATATCCCCTTTTCCCAATCATTTTCTACGCCCATGGTATTTGAAGCTATTTTTATTTTTTTGTATTGCTTAACAGTTTTGAAGTAAAAAACGAATAACCTTTATATACCGAAAATCTTCTGGTTTTTAAGATATTTAATGTTTTTATGAAGTCTGTAAGATCTTAACGAAATAACCAACAATATTTTTCTTGGATTTCTTTAATAATTGGGAGTTGGACCCCTCATTCCTTATATCATTTTGTCCAATTTTACGAGAGGTATTTACAGCCAGACGTTGTAAGTGTCATTTGGAAACACCCTGTATAATGGCTATTATATGCTCATTGAATAATATTATACTATTATTCTTTTAAAATGAAGTTCCAGATTTTAATCATTTTTAATAAAAAAAACTCCTCCCTTGAAGTCTTCTGCAGCCTTTCATTCATAATGCTTCTAGCGCCTTTTGAACGTCTTTTAAAATGAAGTTCCAGATTTTAATCATTTTTAATAAAAAAAACTACTCCCTTGAAGTCTTCTGCAGCCTTTCATTCATAATGCTTCTAGCGCCTTTTGAACGTCTTTTAAAATGAAGTTCCAGATTTTAATCATTTTTAATAAAAAAAACTCCTCCCTTGAAGTCTTCTGCAGCCTTTCATTCATAATGCTTCTAGCGCCTTTTGAACGTTGAGAAAGAGACTATTTATCTTCTTCAAAAGTAAGGGACGAAGGAGGTTTCCCAAAGAAGATAAGCACGTACAGTCGTGAAAAGAATCGAAAATTATTGTATTATTGTCAATTAACCTATCGTTTGTCATCATTATTAGTGCGATAAACTCTAATCATAATAGTAGATTAAGCAACGCATTTCATATGGCATTCTGATATGACACGAGTCCAAGTTTAAAAAACGAATCGCGCAGCGATGAGTTTTTTAAAGGACGAGTGTCACAACAGTCATATGAAATAAGTTGCTTATAATACTTTTTATATTTTGCCATTTTATCAATTTTTTAATAAATTTATACTTCGCATGTTATAGAGAAGTTTGCTTTAAAAAAATGATTTGTTGTAGTAGAATTTTTAAAATTTGACAGATTTGAAATTTAATTTCAATAGACAAATGTCAATTCATGTCATTTGGTGATTCATATTACCAACCGTATAACACAAAAAGTTGCGTACTCTAATGAAACATTAGAGTACTCAAATGCGTATCATAATATAAAATATTATAGATGAAAAATATAAAAAGTGAGTTAAAGTGGAATGTGTAACATGGCCCTAAGCCGCATAGGTAAAACCAGAAGTTCAATTAACATTTACATTAAAAAAAATTTCCCCAAATTGTAATGAACTCACTTTTTATCAACATTAAGAAAATTATTGTGTCCCAGGCCAAAGAAATTTTAATTTCTGTAATAATTCATAGTGGTTTCTTCTTTTAAATTTTCTTTTTCCACAAAACATAAAATTTATATTTATAGCTAAGTAATCATCACTGTTTTTCGGTATTTCCTAAAACCTAGTCCTTTTTAGGGTGGTCACCGAACAAATTTTTTCGGTATCTGAATCACCATCTAATAAGAGGCGAAAGAAAGCTGTTTACCTGACAACAAATGTATATGCGCATGCGCGATTAAACTAGTTTAACTGTCAATGTCAATCATCATTTCCGTTATTCCGATTGTGTCGCGGTATTGCCGTTTTGCTGGTAATTACTGGAGTTTGCCGAGAAATGTTTATTTATTTATATGTTAATTTTTCAAAATAATCTGAATTTCGTGTATTGATAAAACATCTTTTTTAATCAGAAAAAATACCATTCAAACGAAGCAATGACTTGACAAGTGCTATTCGGACACTGGTCTATCTATACCCTGAATAAAAGAGGAGTACTGTAAAAGTGGGGATATAACGTCACATTCCGTAGGCGTACTTTGCAAAATAAAAATAAAAATAAACCAATAAATAGCACGGAGGATTATATGTTGTTAATGGTATTAAACTTTTTTTAATCTCTTGGCATTAAAATACTTCAGTACCTAAAATTAAAGATTAAAAAAAATAAAAAGTTCAAGAAATATCTTTAAAAGTCACTGTCTTCACTGGAGCTACTGGTATCACTATCATTGTCTTTTCTAAGGTTTATTATTATAGGATCTATTAAGTTTTCCATTGCTATAACCACTTTCCAAAATGAATCTTCCACTTTTCTCAAATGTTCTCCATTTACATCTGAAACTGCCTTCAAAAACAAATTTCGCACTTCAGGTAATTTAAATGTTGTATTGTTTTGAGAAACATAACCTTTTAATTGTGACCAGATCGGTTCAATGATATTTAACTCTGCATGGTAAGGAGGCAATCTGAGAATTTCAATTCCCTTTTCTCGGGCCATATCTTATCTAATATCTGGTCACCGAGCTTCGCTCTTAATATTCAAATCTACATTTTTAAGCAGCCCAATAAGTATATAATTTAAGTATATTTATAACATGACAAATTATTAATTAATTCGCGAAAATTACGGAGTGGGCGACATCTACTTGAACTACTGAAAGGGAGATAAATAAAAAGTTGATGGCGATTGGCTTGAAAGTAGGCGGGAAAATTAAGAAAGCTGTCAGTGTTAATTTTCAATTGGCTGCAGCTGTTGTTGACGTTTATCAACTGCTTGTCACAGAGGTTAGTTAAATGCATTAAAGTTGCCTAGTTTCTGGGGATTTCAACCTTTTAGAGGGCAACATCTACTGACGCTTGATCTTCGCGAATAGTCACGTCGGACAGGTCCCGTTTCCGGGACGGACAACAGCAGCGTGTAGGGCACAGGTCCCGTCAACAGAAGATCGCTCAGCTCACTCTATTTATCACTATATAAGAAAAACTCTATGTTCAATTGATTTTATTATTTATTGATCTGCAGTGAAGGAAAATTATACGTCCGATATTCATACTTAGGTAAAAACCTCCACAAAAACCTGTGACCAGACTCGCGACGTGTGGCAGATATTGATATCATATTTTTTCAAAAATTACAAAAATAGTTCATTCGTACATTACATTACAATTTGTTCTTGGAAAATACAAAGTCACAATCAACCTTAAAATGTACTATGAAAAAAGAGAATTTTAAATGTCTCTTTAAAGTTTCTTGTAAAATAAAAAATTGAAATCTATGTTAATAGTACACGTGTACAAGCATTCATTCTTTTTCTCTCTCTCTCTCCCTATGATAATGAAAACTTAAATATTAAAACTGTCCGCATAATAAAATAGTAGCCGTAAGGGGTAGTCTCACACTATCGGGGAAGGGAAGAACCTTTACCCGATGTGCATAAAGCATTTCCACCCGCCAAAAAAAAAAAGATTAGCTTTAGGTTAGGTTAGATCTTTGTAATAAATAAAGAAAAGTACGATACGTGTGACATTTTGACATTTGTTACATTCTGACAGGTGTCATATTTTGAGATTTGTTCATTTTGACAGTTGTTACATTCTGACACGTATCACATTTTAACAGTTGTCACGGTTTTAAGGTGTCACATTTTGACAAGTGTCCATTTTAACAGTGTTACTCAACGTTCCTATAAATATTTACCTAAACCCATGATGGCTGTCATTTGACAAGCAAATTATTTATGTCCGTCAAATGAACCTTTCCTTTTTTATATAAAGCGGCAAATTTAAAATTGAATTCTTTCAGATTCAAGAGGTAGAAATTTTATTTTTACCTAATCCTTCAATGCTTATTTGTAGTTAAAATTTAAATTTTAATACATCTAATCGGCCTAATATAGTTTTTGTCTAGATAAACCTGTTCTTTTGACAGATAAGTCAGACTTTATTTATTCATAGCCGTATCGTATGTGTTTTAATTCATTCTGAATTTTGTATTAATATATATTTCACATTGGCTTCATTCTAAAAATATTATCAGTCCTCCTAAATCCTTGAACACAGAATTACTCGTAATAGCAAAGCAAAATAAAAACAAATTCAAAAAGTATATTATCAAATACTATTAAACGAGCAAGGTTTGTATGTATGTATGTGTGTGTGTGTGTGTGTCCAGAGGATCTCGAAATCCACTCGTCAGAATTCAATGAAACTTTCAGGGTAGACTAATTCCTGTCTAAATCGGCAAAAAATGCAGGTCTCATGTCTGTGAAAATTCGATCTTCCGAGATATTTACAAGAAAAGTTAAGCTTTTAGTTTTATTTCCTAGCAACGGCACATAATAATAACTTGTTTCTATAGTAATATATACTATAAAGGATAGATGATTCAGAATTTTGTATTAATATATATTTCAAAATGGCTTCATTCTAAAAATATTATCAGTCCTCCTAAATCCTTGAAGGCAGAATTATTAGCAATAGCAAGGCAACATAAAAACAAATTCAAAAAATATATTATAGATGAGATGGCCAGAGAAAAAGGAATTAAAATTCTCAGATTGCCTCCTTACCACGCAGAGTTAAATCCCATTGAACTGATCTGGTCACAATTATAAAAGGTTATGTTTCTCAAAACAATAAAACATTTAAATTTCCTGATGTGCGAAATTTGTTTCTGAAGGCAGTTTCAGATGTAAATAGAGAACATTGGGGAAAATGCATTGGTCATGTTAAAAATGTGGAAAATTCATTTAGGAAAGTGGATATATCAATGGATAATTTAATAGAACCGATAATAATAAACCTCAGAAAAGACAATTATAGTGATACCAGTAGTTTTAGTGAAGACAATGACTTTTAAAGATAGTTCTTGAACTAACTTTTTTTTTAATCTTTGAGTTTAGGTAAGTACTGAAGCGTTACTTTTAATGCCAAGAGATTAAAAAAAATTTAATCCCAACATATAATCCTCCTTGTTATTTATTGGTTAAATTTAATTCGTTCAATGTTAAAGTGTCAGATTCATAAAGTTTATTTTTATTTTTTGTAAATAATATAACTTCGATATTTAATCTACGAAGTGCGTATATATATTTTATATGCTGTCACCTTATTTATATTATAGAAACTTATTTTGCAAAGTACGCCTATGGAATGTGACGTTATATCCCCACTTTTACTGTACTCATCTATCCTTTATAGTATATATTACTATAGAAACAAGTTATTATTATGTGCCGTTGCTAGGAAATAAAACTAAAAGCTTAACTTTTCTTGTAAATATCTCGGAAGATCAGACATGAGACCTGCATTTTTTGCCGATTTAGATAGGAATTAGTCTACCCTGAAAGTTTCATTGAATTCTGACGAGTGGATTTCGAGATCCTCTGGACACACACACACACACACATACATACATACAAACCTTGCTCGTTTAATAGTATTTGATAATATACTTTTTGAATTTGTTTTTATTTTGCTTTGCTATTACGAGTAATTCTGTGTTCAAGGATTTAGGAGGACTGATAATATTTTTAGAATGAAGCCATTGTGAAATATATATTAATACAAAATTCAGAATGAATTAAAACACATACGATACGGCTATGAATAAATAAAGTCTGACTTATCTGTCAGAAGAACAGGTTTATTACAGTTAAAACCATGGAAATATGATAAAATCAAACGAAATCTTTTATTAGGCCGATCAAATGTATTAAAATTTTCTTTTTAACTACAAATAAGCATTGAAGGATGAGGTAAAAATAAAATTTCTACCTCTTAAACCTGTACTACTTCTACAAATTAAATTACTGCACTCCTTTTTTCTCTAAACTATAGACAGATAGTAGAGAAGTGGTTTGCTGATTTTTAACACCGATAATACTGAACGAACTGTTCGTCCAGCTTTGGCCGATTGTAAATTGAAGTTGCGTAAGATAGCCGACTGCTCAAAGATATTAAAGGCAGTGTACCTATTCACCATTTTGCAGTAACATTTGTCCATGAGAATATTCTGTTCGAAGTAGGTACCTCGTTTGCTAACAGTCGATCAAAAAGAACAACTTTGACGATTCCGAGCACTGTTTGAAGCTGAAACTGAAACCTATTTTGAGTCAAAATATAAATCGTTCTACAAAAAAGGCAACGAAATGTTAGAAACGTGTTTAAATGAATGTATCACACTCTTGGATGAGTTTATGAATAATAATATTCGAATTTAGCCCAAAAATTGTTATTTTATTAGTCATCTTATGAACTTATTGAGTGACCGAGTATCACTTTAATATTCTACTTAAAACATCTATGTAATATAATCAAACAACCTCACGTAATCAGGGCCGCCCAGAGCTGAGCAGGGCCCCAGGGATAAAGTCTCATCGGGCCCCTCCCCACACCAACTCAACAGAAAATTGGGAAAATTTTATAATGCCATCGACAAGGGGACAAGCTAAGCTTTCTAATGATGTGTGTTAAAAACCGATATGGTCCTTGATTATCTATTGATTCCCGATAGACCCGAGCATTTTCGAAAACACCGGAAATCCAAAAAAAAATGCTCTAAAAAAACATGTTCTTTATGATAATACACAAAACTAATTTATTGAATCTTTCTGAATATATTTAACACCTTACAAAGTCCTATTATCCAAAAGGATTCCATGAAATTATTCTTGATAAAAAAAATATGAATAAATTTATAGAAGGGTCAAAATATCGAGCCAAAACAAACTTTGGCCCGTATTTTCAATAATCCAGAGAAATAGATAAAAGGAAAAATAACATGATATTATAGATACAGTTTCCTTCTTTCTTCTGAACTTTGAATCATGAAAAAATATTAATTTTTACGTGATTTATTGAGCGTGCTCTCTAAATGCAGGGCAGGAGCTAAAAATGGGGGTGCGGTTTGGAGCCGGTTATGTCTAAAAGTATCAAATTTTTGACAAAAATGATAACGAACATTTTTATAGGTAATGAACTGATCTTCATTTTAGTCCAAACAAAAATTCTCTAAGAGTCATATTTTCGGAAATATCGGCAAAAAAAGACGAAAAGAAACACATTTTTGAGACCAATGGGCCATTGTCCCGCCCTTCCACAAATTTCAGACAGATGAGATTTTCGGGGGTGAATGTACCGATGAATATCTGCAAATTAAAAAAAAATGATTCCGGACAGACCTGATTCCTGGGATGGCACCTTCGTTTATTATACTAAAGCGCTTTAGTCCAGTAAATGAAGGCCGGAAAAGGTATCAACCTGGGCATCAGGTTGCACAAGAATATATTTTTTTTAATTTGTAGCTATTCATGAGTACATTGAACTCTGAAAATCTCAACTCCGTGAAATGTGTGGAAGGGTGGGAAAATGGCCCTATAGTTCTGGAAAATCCGTTTTTCGCCGATATCTCTCAGAGAATTATTGTTCAGACAAGAAAAACAAAATTGGTCGTGATCATTTTTTTCGCTACGCGAATATTTTGTGCGAAAAGGGCGAATAAAAAATTAATAATTGTAAGAGAATGTAAAAAAAAAGAAAAATACCGTAGACAAGGGGAGCTTTCCAATGATGTGGGTTGAAACCCGACAGGGTGCTTGATTATCTATCAATTCTCGATTAGCCCCGAGCATTTTGGAAAACAAAAATCCAAAAAAAGCAACCCTGAAAAAACACGTTATTTATAAAAATACGAAAAAAATCCTTATTGAATCTTTTGGAATGTATTCAAGACCTTCCCAAGCCTCATTCGTCAAAAGGATTTAGTGAAATTATTCTTTATAAAAAGAATATAAACAAATTGATAGAAGGGCTAAAATCTCGACCAAAAACAAACTTTAGCCCCGTTTTTCAATAGTCCCGAAGAATGACTAAAAGGAAAAATTAACATAGTAATATAGCTACAGGTTCCTCCTTTCACCTGAACTTTGAATCATGAAAAAAATATTAATTTTTGCCCGATTCATTCAAAAATTTTAGTTCGCTTGGGAGTTTCATTCCTCTAGAACGTGCTCTCTAGATACAGGTCGGGAGCTAAAAATACGAGATGCGGTTGGGGCCGATTATGTCGAAATGATAAGGATCATTTTTGTAGGCAATAAACTGCTCTTTATTTGTTGTGTGAACAAAAATTCTCTGAGAGTCATATTTTGGTAGATATCGGCCACAAACGGATTTTCCAGAACTCTGGGGCGATTTTCCCACCCTTCCACAAATTTAAAGGAGTTGAGATTTTCACAGTTCAATGTAACCATGAATAGCTGCAAATTAAAAAAAATTATTCTTGTGCAACCTGATGCCCAGGTCGATATCTTCGTTTACTGGACTACTTGTGCTATGCTAGGTGTTACATATGTCAACGTCAAATTTAAACTTCCCGCCGGTTCTATTATTCGTTTTTTGTTTTATTGTTTTCCGTGTGTCTATTCCATTTTATTTCTTCAGACAATATTGATTTTGATATTTGTCCGTCAACATAATTAAATTTTTTCCCGGAAATGGAAAAATTTCATTTAAAATAGAAAACAAATCTCCGGGAACTATACTAAAATTGGGCATTGAACACATGATAGATGCTTATGTTGCAATAGTTTAAATTCTCGAGTATTTTTTATTAATAGGAAATTTAGTTGAAGAAAATCTACTTATTTAATGGATTTTTTGTCTAAACTTATAAAAGTCAAAGGTTATCTGAGAAGAAACCCCAGACTACATTAATTTCATTCATTGAGGCTCTTTTATAAAAGGGAAATTTTTTGTTTGTACAATAAACGTAAAAACAGGGCCGGCAGCCGGGCCCCGGGGATTTTGCCCTCCCTGCCCCCCCCCCCTCTGGTCGGCCCTGCATGTAATATTTTAGTATCCCGTTTAAGAATTTTGAGTAAGAGATTCAATTCAATACTACTTTCTAGGTAATAAAAAATGAGTAAGATTAGTTTTTGATTTGGTTGTTTCAACCTTTTCTTTTAGGTTTCATTATGTTAATCAGTTCTTAAAAACACTTATGAACTAGGAACATTAATTTTTTTTTCATAATCTTAAAATTTTGTGAAAACATAAAATTGTAATGCTCACCATTGACTGGTTGACTCGGAGAGCACATATGAAAGTTTTACGTTACTTGCGAAATAGGATCTTGGCATTTCCATTGTTTAGGAAAATCTTGCAATACAATTCGGCCTGCGGCGTATTTAAAATGGAAATTGGTTCAATATTTGCCTGGCCAATTACTTCCTTTCTGAGACACGCAAGACCATTTATTGTTTGTACTAAAATAATTCTACGAGGGCAATTAATAATAATAATAAAGCAAAATGGTTATGAAACCATAATAGTAGAATTTATTTATTCCCTATTTAATTAGTATATTATTCAATGAGTTTGGGTGGGTTATTTTATTACACGTGGATGAAGTTTGTAATAAAATAACCACACAAAGAGTTGAATATAATACTTTATCTACTAATGTCGAGAAATAATAGATAATTTATACCTAAAAAATATTTATTAAATCAAATCAAGAACAAAACATTTTTAAATGCTAAAGAAACTATTATACGAATATAAATACTTATTTATATTAAATTAATTCTTACTTATAATAAATTATTTGTTGTTAAAATTTAAAATTATGTTGATGCAATTCCAGAAATTAATTATTGTATCTGCACCACCAAAATTCATATTCATTTGATATGAAATTATTAGAACTAGCATATGCTGGTCAACATTTTATCTAGGCTTGTACACGGGTATCGGAGATGGTATCCTAGGGTTTTCGGGGTCGCTGATTACGATGAGCGGGTCGGTTAGGCTCCATCAGGTCAGGTTCAAGGTCATTTGAAGGTCAAATCCAGGAATAACCTCAAAATAATCTGAAAAAATTCTTACAAATGTTTTTTTAGTTGCTAATTTCGAATCCGTTGTTTGTTTATCCCTTGCTAGAATAGAGGTCACTGAAGGTTATTTCAAGGTCATCTTGAGGTTATTTTAGATAAAACAGGCATCAAGGGCATGTTGAAAAATCTGACGTGTACGTTTTTCAGGTCACTGAATCTTAATTCGAGGTCAGTTGAGCTCCATCAGGTCAGGTTGAGAATAGAATTCGGATTTAAGTCTGTGGCTCCAATTGCTTATGTTCATATTAAAAAATACCAAGAAATTGACATTTGACCTTCAAATGACCTTGAACCTGACCTGATGGCGCCTAACCGACCCGCTCATCGTAATCAGCGACCCCGAAAACCCTAGGATACCATCTCCGATGCCCTTGTACAAGCCTAGATAAAATGTTGACCAGTGTTATTAGTATTATTTTTATCGATTTGATGTAAAATTCTATTAGTGAAATAATTTCAACAAATTTAATAAAATTTTAGCGAATGACTTTTATTAATTTAATTTGACATTGACGTACAAATTAAAGGTCGTGCTGCTAGAGTAAATGTAAATGTGTACTTGATCTTGATTGGTTAAATTTAGTTGCGTTATTAAAAGTGTTGAATTTTCATTATTCAACGCTTTTTAACCAATCAAATCATTTTATTTTTTACAATTTTACAATTATGATAAAATTACTATTACAGACAATAATATAGCCATTGATATTTCTTTAAAATCCGAAATAAAGTACCTTGGAGTAAGATTAGACTCACATTTAAGATGGACCTCACACTTGTCTGGTATAGCTAAAACGTTAAGGTTTTTATTATATAAATTTAAATATATTAGAACGATACTAGACTTATGTCATCTTAAACTGATTTACCATGCTCTTGTGGAATCGCGTCTTAGATATGCCATCTTAAGTTGGGGAGGAACAATGTAAAGTCATCTAGAACAGGTCGAAATCCTTTAAAGAAAAATTTTAAAAATTATGTATTTTAAAAATCTAAGATTTACCACAAATGTAATGTCTTTGAGGCAGCTATATTTTTTTAGTTTAATTATTCATTTATTTCAAAATCGCACTTACTTACACCTGATCATCATTATGATACTAGAACTAAAACAAATAATCATATATAAACAAATAGTGCCAAAAAAACCATAGGTACAAGATATTTCGGTTTTTTAGCCCTACCGGATATATATAAAATGTATATAAGAAAGCTAAATTCAAGCAATCTTTTAAAATCGATTTTTAAAACGTGTATAAAATCATTAGGATCTAAAGATATAGAAAAAATTATTGAAAATTGATAAAAAAAAATAAAAACAAAAAAAAATATGAGTAAACCAGTAAGGAATTTTAATTTATTAGATTCGACATCCTAAGACCGGTTTCTGCCTTTCGGCTTCATCAGTTAGGCTTTTCGAATCCAATAAATAAAAATTCCAAACTCGTACAAGTCAATAGCTATATCCGCTATAAGATAACATTTTTAGATGTGCTACTATCTATAGTAAGAAGAGAGTATTGACATTAAATTTTGACTGAATCTAGTCAAGATGTTACTCTCTTCTTTTTTATCCCTTTCAGAGATTAATACAAAGTGAGTAAACCAGTAAGGAATTTTAATTTATTAGATTCGACATCCTAAGACCGGTTTCTGCCTTTCGGCTTCATCAGTTAGGCTTTTCGAATCCAATAAATAAAAATTCCAAACTCGTACAAGTCAATAGCTATATCCGCTATAAGATAACATTTTTAGATGTGCTACCATCTATGGTAAGAAGAGAGTATTGACATTAAATTTTGACTGAATCTAGTCAAAGATGTCACTCTCTTCTTTTTTATCCCTTTCAGAGATTAATACAAAGTGAGTAAACCAGTAAGGAATTTTAATTTATTAGATTCGACATCCTAAGACCGGTTTCTGCCTTTCGGCTTCATCAGTTAGGCTTTTCGAATCCAATAAATAAAAATTCCAAACTCGTACAAGTCAATAGCTATATCCGCTATAAGATAACATTTTTAGATGTGCTACCATCTATGGTAAGAAGAGAGTATTGACATTAAATTTTGACTGAATCTAGTCAAGATGTCACTCTCTTCTTTTTTATCCCTTTCAGAGATTAATACAATAAATTAAAATTCCTTACTGGTTTACTTACTTTGTATTAATCTCTGAAAGGGATAAAAAAGAAGAGAGTGACATCTTGACTAGATTCAGTCAAAATTTAATGTCAATACTCTCTTCTTACCATAGATGGTAGCACATCTAAAAATGTTATCTTATAGCGGATATAGCTATTAACTTGTACGAGTTTGGAATTTTTATTTATTGGATTCGAAAAGCCTAACTGATGAAGCCGAAAGGCAGAAACCGGTCTTAGGATGTCGAATCTAATAAATTAAAATTCCTTACTGGTTTACTCACTTTGTATTAATCTCTGAAAGGGATAAAAAAGAAGAGAGTGACATCTTGACTAGATTCAGTCAAAATTTAATGTCAATACTCTCTTCTTACCATAGATGGTAGCACATCTAAAAAAAAAATATATTAAAATAAATATTTTTTAAATTAAAAATTAATGCAATAAACCAAAGAAGCGTAGTAAACATTATTTATTATAAGTCATCACTTATCTGTCACCCATGCTCAACCTCCATGGTCTTAATGGGTTACACTGATGAAAATATTTTTATTTAGTGTTATGTATTATCGTTGTTTATTTAGTCAAAATTTTCTACTACTTTTTTATATTTTATATATGTATACAATTTGTAAAAAATTTGTACATTTTTTTCTAAACTTGTAAAATTTCTAAACTTGTAAAAATTTGTAAATTCTTTTTTCTAAATAAACATTATTATTATATATATTTTTTCATTTTTAGAATATCTGTCATGTGAACTTTACATACCCCTTTTGTCTTTGAAGGACACATGCAACGTTGTCAAGTTTTTACATTTTAATAAAATTTTATGAAAAAACATGAACGAAGAAAAATCTTCATAAAAACTATTGATTGATGGAAAAAACTAGGCATGCAAGTATAAAAATTATGTGCAGAAACATACATATCATTTGGGTTCATTCAAAAAATACAGGGCGTTTCGAAACAAGGGCCAAATTTAGCCAACTTCAAATTGCTGAAACTCATTTTTTCAAATGGATTATTTACCTTTCGAAAACTATCATTGGAAATGGTCCATTTGATACCATTCGAAAGGTCATTGAATGGACTTTCAAATTATGAAATCATATATAGGGTGATCCATTTGAAAAAAATGAGTTTCGACAATTTAAAGTTGGCGAAATTTGGTTCTTGCTTCGAAACGCCCTGTATTTTTGAAAAAACCCAAATGATGTGTATGTTTCTGCACATACTTTTGGTACTTGTATATCCAGTTTTTTCCATCAATTTTTAAAAATATCGTTTTTATGAAGGTTTTCTTTTCTTTTCATAAAATTTTATTAAAATGTAAATAACTTGACAACGTTGCATGTGATCCTCAAAAACAAAAGGGGTATGTAAAGTCCACATGACAGATATTCTATAAATGAAAAAATATATAATGTGATCCATTTAAAAAAAAGACCGAATGTTTTGCCCCGGATTCATGTTTCACCCTGTATACTCGAAAATAATTTTAAGAAGTAGCACATCGAGCCTCCAATAAAATACAATAAATTTTCTCGATCTTAATCAGCCTAGCAGCTATAGTTCCAGAGAGGGTAGGTGGGCCACCCTGTATAACACTTAATTTCAGCGTCGTTTGATGAAACACCCCAATGTAGTTTCCTAAACATGCAATTACTGTATTGTTTGACGTGATAGTATTTGCGTTCAAATCCGTTTTCCTTAGATCCTTTGAACATTTTTCTTCTTCCCTGGTATGGAATTTACATAATTTTATTATTATTCCGTACAAAATTACTTCTAAATACTTTTCACATAAGGAAAGTTTTCGTAGGACCATAAAGTTTTTATGATTGTCGTTGTAACTGAGTGAATTTGCGCAAACCCGCAATTTTTATAAGATTAAGGTCAAATTTGCTACTACAGGAAGAAATAAAGTCAAGAAAAATTAGGCCACCTGAAAACATTAAACATAAATTGACATTCGTGCTTTAAGCTATTTTATTTGTATCAACTACTTCAAATTAAGAACTGATATTGAGATTGAAGAATCTCGAACAGAGTCTTTATGAGTATCAGTCTGCAAAGGCTATAATAGTATCTCTCTCTTTCTACTGGATTAAAACCACTTAGTTGTTAAAAAAGTTTTTTTATTGACGTTTCGGCTTTCCAGATCGAAAGCCGTTATCAAAAAAAATAAAAATAAAATTTTTTTTTGATAACGGCTTTCGATCTGGAAAGCCGAAACGTCAATAAAAAAACTTTTTTAACAACTAAGTGGTTTTAATCCAGTAGAAAGAGAGAGAAATTAAAATACAAACCACAATGAGCTTCCGAAATGAACTATAATAGTATATTCTGTAACAAGGTTGGAATGAGAATTCGACACGAGGGGAGGAACCACGAGTGTCGGATTTTCATTCCAACAGAGTAACAGACTGTACTTTCTCCACGGCCACAGAAAGTAGAAATTAAATATAGTAAAATGAAACCTCCATCTCTCAACATTGTGTAGGTAGTATTTTTATATTCAAGCTTGGGCGGTAGCAAATTTTGAGTTATATTATCGGCAATTTTTTTATTTCTGGAGGAGTATTTTCAAATTCTACATCTGAATCGTTTGATTTTCTTCTCCTTTTTAATAAATTAAAAGCAGAGCCGGTTTAAGGTGTACGCGAAGGATGCTACCGCAGGCGGGGGCCGCGGCCAGGGGGCGCCACAGATTGAAATTTTTTTATATCAGCGGCTTCGGGGGTGAGTATTGACCTGTGGAGGGGTTGGTGAGGGTCAGAAGTAATCTTCAACCACACCATCGTGTTCAGCATCCTCGAAAACTGGGAAAAATGTGTTTTGCAGCTGTTAAAGAAAAAACATTCCTGTCGGGGGTGAGTTTTGGCCGGTGGAGGGGTTGGTAAGGGTCGGAAATAATCTTCAACACCACCACCGTGCTCGCCATCCTCGAAAACTGGAGGAAAGTCGTTTTTTACAGTGAAATGATGTGCTGCCCGTTTAACTTCATTACGGGGTAGTTTTTGGCCGTTTTAGGGGTTCGGTTGGCGAAAAGAGAAATTCTGATACCGCCATCGTGTTCAGTATCCTCAAAAAAGGGGGGGGGGGGGGTCGATCCGTTGGTCCAATTCATTTCTTTCGAGTTTTAGGTTCTAAAGGAACAATAAAAACAACTTTTCGAAAGCATTAGTAATTTAATTTAAACACTTTGGCACACTATACGATTTTCTAGTGTCTGAATTCGACATTTTTATCAATTTTCAACGCAAACTTCAAATACAAAGGTCGGGAGCAGAGCACGTATTGACCTTCCGTTGTAAAGTGACGTCACAGCAGTCGATGACTCCGCGTCGTCGCACGACTTTCTAAAAAATTAAATATCTCGGAAACTATCAGACGTATCAAAAAAAAATTTACGGTATTTTTGTATTTTTAATAGAGTCTATTGTAGGATAAAAATCAAAAGTTGGTGATATTCTTCATTGTTCGCATCCACTAGAAAAATGTCTAGGACCGGCACTGATTAAAAGTTTTTATAAATCAATATTAAGACCACGTCAACTAAACTAATACTGACAGTTAATTTGACATTCATGGCAAACCTTATTTTTGTAAACAATCACGGAATACAGATTCTAGCTCTAGAGATAGAATGTAATACATATAAAATACATAAGAGACAAAAGTTTCAGAATTTTCTTTCAATCTCAAGAGCGAGAATGTTTCTTTTCTGTTATTATAAGTGGTTTCGGAATAACTACATTCAGTAGTGGCAGTATTTTCCGTATTTTTCTCCTATCCATTACAACATAAAATGATGATATAAATAAAGTAAGATGTAATTCATAACAACGCACATGAGCAATTGCACCAAAAGTCAATATTATAACAATTACTACGAAATTTTTATAAATAAACGGCATAATATGATTTGCAACTATACAGGGTGACCCAGGGGTGTGTGCATGCTCTCTGAATTTTTTTTTGGATCTCTGCACAACGCTATTTTGACACATAAATTGACATAAGTCAAAAACTATTACAAATAAGTCGAAGAAACCTAGGTGCGTTATATCGACAATTTAATGGCGAATCTACCCGCCAAACATGTTATATTACAAAAACATTACGTAACATTTTTTAAAAGTAACTTGTGTGACATTATTGAAATCATATCCTTGTAATGTTTCTAATGGCGACAAGGTTCAGAATATTACTTAAACACATAGATTCAATATTGATAACATATTTTCTTAAAGCCGCAAGAAACAATTAAAATACATTGCAAAGATGTCACTATCATGTGCATAATTATTCTTGTGTGACATCTTTTTAATCATATTTCCATAATATTACTATAATGACGCATGTTAAAATATTACTTGAAAATATGGATTCCATATTGATAACCATTTTTTTGGTCACAAAAAACGAATAGACACACATTATTTACACATAGAAGCATTTTCAGACGAAGTATTATTTCATTTCAATAATAGTCTTTTGTATTTGTATTTCAAAGATTTATATTCTTTATTATTTGTTTTTACATTCTACTAGAAAAAGATACACTAATTTCACAAATGCAAAACGTCTTGAGCGTCACTAGCGGAAGCAGAAGCAAATTATGGCGGAAGCGGAAGACATAGACATAACCTCACAACAAACCACGCTTTCCGCTTTTGTCACTTCGCTAGTCGCTATAGTCTTAGTTCAGTCGTTCAGTGTTGCTAAAAAAAATGAATTCAATGGAAGAACCTATTAAAAAGGTAAGTACCATTATTATAAAATGTATTTTTTCTGCTTCTTTTATTAGTAAGTGGACATTTACGTAGGTACAGTTTATTTACACACAATACACTATTAAATAAAGCTGGCCGACTCTGCCATTTTGAAATAATTTTAGTAAAATATCTTAATGAGCACGATTTTCATGAAATAAAATTTGAAATTAAAAATACTTCTAGAGTCGGAAACGAGGATACCAATACTCCATTCGTCATGTGAATCGGATAATAAAACTAGAGAAAAACACATACAGAAAACAATTAAAAGTCCGAGAGGAACAAGATCTTCCAAATACCCAACAGATTTTTAGATGTGCTGCTATCTAACACAACAGATTGTTATTACTTCTCCAGGTCCTTTATTGCTTTTTCCTACTTCATCATCCCTATCTATAGCCGCTTTATGAGGTTTTTCTTATTGAAATTATAGTTTATAAGGTTTGTGTTTTTAAAAATTTAAATGTATGTACAGTGTGACCCATTTAAAATGGAACCACCCCTGTAGAATACGCATTTTTCAATCAATCTCAATTTTTTTTATAATATTAAGCATCAAAAACTGTATCTTGACAGAAATTTTCATAACTTTAGTTTCATTTCCAAGGCACTATGTTTTTTTTCTTTGTCAAAAACGGCAAAAGTTTATTAGGCAATTTTTGTTTTCAAATTTGACTACATCACTGGATTCGTAATCGTTATAAATAAAAACCATCAAAATTTCATAAAAAAATATTGGTTAACAACGAAGTTACAACAACTTTTATTTAGATTATAGACATATTTGAAATCTGGCAACACTGCCCATACAAAATAGAACACCAATGAACTTGTACAGTAGAAATCCGAAGTCAATAGCTCAATCCTTTCTACAGTTATAACTCCTGAAAATATGGTAATGTCAGCGATTTGTGGTGGTAGCGTTTTGTAATAAAAATCTGACTACGCCACTGGATTTTCGAATTATATTCCCTTAAAATCATTCATTTAAGTGTAGGTTATAAGTATAATATTCGAGAATAACAGAAAATTAAATATTCATTTTCAAGTTATGCAGTTAGTACATTCTTCATTAGGTATAGGTATTGTACTAAATCAACAGTAGGCCGTGATTTTGACATCTAATCAAAAATAACTAATAGTTGTTAGGTACGTGCATTTAATAATGGCTCTGCAATTATCATTAGAAGAAAGAATTGAAATTTTAAGAATTTCTGGGGACAATTATCATAGTGAAAGAGAAGTAGCTAGAATATTCCATGAATCGCTGATATTACCATATTTTCAGAAGTTATAACTGTAGAAAGGATTGAGCTATTGACTTCGGATTTCCACTGTACAAGTTCATTGGTGTTATATTTTGTATGGGCAGTGTTGCCAGATTTCAAATATGTCTATAATCTAAATAAAAATTACAATCAAATACTTTGTTTCCAAAATTGAAGTTGTTGTAACTTCGTTGTTAACCAATATTTTTTTATGAAATTTTGATGGTTTTTATTTATAACGATTACGAATCCAGTGCTGTAGTCAAATTTGAAAACAAAAATTGCCTAATAAACTTTTGCCGTTTTTGACAAAAAAAAAACCTTGGAAATGAAACTAAAGTTATGAAAATTTGTGTCAAGATACAGTTTTTGATGCTTAATATTAAAAAAAAAATTGAGATTGACTGAAAAATGCGTATTCTACAGGGGTGGTTCCATTTTAAATGGGTCACACTGTATGTAAAAAAAATATTTGATGTCTCAAAAAAAAATAAAGGTTTACAGTTATAATAAATTTTTTTATTCTTATTAATTCTTCTAACATATATAACCTATTTAATTAAAGCAATTGTTGTTAATCTTTAAAAACACCAGTTGAATTCGTCTCACTTTTGGTATCTTTTCATCAAGAAAACGAATTAATTTAATAAACTATCGTTAGTGATCGTCTACTTCTATGCTTGTTTTCATTAAAGGTAAGACAAGAATAGAATAAGAAGAAACCGTTCACTAAAATAGTTTTTTTGATTTAATTGGTTTTGATATAAAAAGGTATAAGTGAGCCGCTAATGTGTAACATTTTAAATTGGTGTTACTAGTCATATTTCTTTAACATTGCTAAAGCGATATGTTGGTAATATAAATGTCAATATCTGGTCACCGAGCTTCGCTCTTAATATTCAAATCTACATTTTTAAGCAGTCCAATGAGTATATAATTTAAGTATATTTATAACCTGACAAATTATTACTTAATTCGTGAAAATCACGGAGTGGGCGACATCTACTTGAACTACAGAAAGGTAGATAAATAGAAAGTTGATTGGCGATTGACTTGAAAGTAGGCGGGGAAATTAAAAAAGCTGTCAGTGTTAATTTTCAATTTGCTGCAGGTGTTGTTGACGTTTATCAACTGCTTGTCACAGAGGTTAGTTAAATGCATTAAAAGTTGCCTAGTTTCTGGAGATTTCACCCTTTTAGGGCAACATCTACTGACGCTTAGATCTGTGTAATAAATAAATAAAAGTACGATACGTGTGACATTTTGACATTTGTTACATTCTGACAGGTGTCGTATTTTGACATTTGTTCATTTTGACAGTTGTAACATTCTGACACGTATCACATTTTAACAGTTGTCACGTTTTGACAGATGTCACATTTTGACAAGTGTCCATTTTAACAGTGTTACTCAACGTTCCTATAAATATTTACCTAAACCCATGATTTCTGAAATTGAATTGGCAACGTTGTATTTTCAATTTAGAATTTATGAGATGGCTGTCATTTGACAAGCAAATTATTTATGTCCGTCAAATGAACCTTTTCTTTTTTATACTTTTCAGGTTTATTCTGGTTATAAATTGCTACTTGGGCATTTGTAGAATAAAAAAATGTGAAAAATATTTTTCCGCGCAAAAATTTATATTGCTAAGTATATTGATTTTATCATGTTTTATAGCATCTGCGAAAATTTCATGAAAATCCCAGCCGGTCCCATTTTCTTTACGTTTAACCAGAGATGTGCGTGTCAGTAGTTGTCAAAATTTGTAGGTCATTATGGATAAAAAGCGGCAAATTTAAAATTGAATTCTTTCAGATTTAAACGCCAGAGATTAAATAAAGTCAAACCTTTTTACTACTATACTATACAGAAGAAAGGAGTGCAGTATTTAATTTGCAGGACGTAGTACAGGTTCAAGAGGTAGAAATTTTATTTTTACCTCATCCTTCAATGCTTATTTGTAGTTAAAATTTAAATTTTAATACATCTGATCGGCCTAATATAGTTTTTGTCTAGATTTAATCTTGTTTCCATGGTTTTTACTGTAATAAACCTGTTATTTTGACAGATAAGTCAGACTTTATTTATTCATAGCCGTATCGTATGTATTTTAATTGATTCGGAATTTTGTAATAATATATATTTCAAAATGGCTTCATTCTAAAAATATTATCAGTTCTCCTAAATCCTTGAAGGCAGAATTATTAGTAATTCAAATTCAAAATTCAAAAAATATATTATAGATGAGATGGCCAGAGAAAAACTAATTAAAATTCTCAGATTGCCTCCGTACCACACAGAGTTAAATCCCATTGAACTGATCTGGTCACAATTATTAAAAGGTTATGTTTCTCAAAACAATAAAACATTTAAATTTCCTGATGTGCGAAATTTGTTTTTGAAGGCATTTTCAGATGTAAATAGAGAACATTGGGGAAAATGCATTGATCATGTTAAAAAGGTGGAAAATTCATTTAGAAAAGTATATCCACTATCAATGGATAATTTAATAGAACCTATAATAATAAACCTCAGAAAAGACAATTATAGTGATACCAGTAGTTTTAGTGAAGACAGTGACTTTTAAAGATAGTTCTTGAACTAACTTTTTTTTAATCTTTGAGTTTAGGTAAGTACTGAAGCGTTACTTTTAATGCCAAGAGATTTAATTTAATCCCAACATATAATCCTCCTTGTTATTTATTGGTTAAATTTAATTCGTTCAATGTTAAAGTGTCGGATGCCTAAAGTTTATTTTTATTTTTTGTAAATAATATAACTTCAAAATTCAATCTACGAAGTGCGTATATATATTTTATATGCTGCGACCTTATTTATATTATAGAAACTTATTTTGCAAAGTACGCCTATGGAATGTGACGTTATATCCCCACTTTGACTGTACTCATCTATCCTTTATAGTATATATTACTATAGAAACAAGTTATTATTATGTGCCGTTGCTAGGAAATAAAACTAAAAGCTTAACTTTTCTTGTAAATATCTCGGAAGATCGAATTTTCACAGACATGAGACTACATTTTTTGCCGATTTAGATAGGAATTAGTCTACCCTGAAAGTTTCATTGAATTCTGACGAGTGGATTTCGAGATCCTCTGGACACACACACACACACACACATACAAACCTTGCTCGTTTAATAGTATTTGATATTAGAAATATGTTACATCCATGTTACTGTAATATGGTGCCAATTTTCAGCAATATAATATAATACATATTAATAAAATGTCTCTGAAAAATATCTCCTACATGTGGTTTCAATGCCACAAAACATCACTTAGAAATTTTTTTAAATAACATTGACAGAATATCACAAAAAACTATAACGTCGATGTTCGTGAAATATTTCGTAACATTCAATGTCACTTCGTGATATCGAAAGTCGAGACATAAGCGATTGCATACATGTTACACTGACATTACCACCATATCTTATCTAATGTTACATTATTACAATGTTATATAATTACCATATTGAGGTAATAAAATTTTGATTAGTGGGTAAATATGTAACAAAAATGAGGGGTTGCCATTTAAAAAAACAGAACTTAGTTGTGTATCTTATTTGGTTTTTTTTTTTTTTTTATATTATTATTTATTTTCATTTGGTATATATTACATTTTCTAGGACATTTCATTTTCCTATTTTCCTAATTCCCTGCTATAGGAGTTTTTCTATAGCAATATTTGTAACCTAGCTAGCTAATTTTTCCTAAGGTTTCTGTGCGCGTTGGTGTGTTTTGTTTTGTGTGTGTTGGTTGGGGCCTGTGTGGGCAGGAGCTGTTTCCCAGTTTTTTATCTAAGAATCGCCAATTTTGCTATTTCCACACTTATTAAGTTTGGGGAAAACGGTGCCCAATCTAAGGAGGGAAATATGATTTAGGAAAACCACGAAAACCTAAATCACGATTCTGTACAGGTGGTTCTTATGTTCTATATTGTTATGGTATTGTATGTTGGGGGTTGGGGTTTGTGGGGGGTTTACCTTATGGTGAGGGGGGCGGAGTCCATTAGATCCTGGTGTTCGGGGGGGAGGGGGAGGTCTTGGGCGTCAGCCAGAAGTCTGAGGTTGGGCTGTGGGAGTTTAGCTTTGGGTTTCCTGAAGAGGGGGAGACGACGAGGTCGCCAAGGGGTGAGGAGCCATTCAGGGTGCGAGAGACGTATTTTTTCCGTAGGAGTTGGAAACGAGAGAGAATTGGGGCGCTGGAGACGTTGTTGTAGACTTCTCTAGAAGGAAACAGATAGGGGAGATATTGACATCGTCATAGGATACGTCTCTCGAGTGAGGAAATTTTTCGGGCTAGATGGGGGGGTAGTACGCCATATGGGACTGCTCTGTATTCGGCAACGGGGCGGATGTAGGAGTTGTAGGTGTGTATGAGGGTTTTGGTGTTGCACCGTCCAAACCGGCCACACAAAGCGCCAAGGAGGCGGGCTCGTTTACGCATTCTGTTAAGCGTGTTGTCAAGGTCAGGAGACCATTTAAGTGTTTGAGAGAATCGAACACCTAAATAATCTACTTCCCTTTGTTGAGCGAGCCTAACTCCCTGGAGGTTTACAATGACGATCTTATTTGGGACATCCTGTATATAAATAGAAATATTTTTAGAATGTGCCTCATTGTCGGTCCTATCGTTTAAAAAAACCTCAAATCGATAGCTTGGGTAGAAAAAAGTTATGGAGCATACACACACCCCTGGGTCACCCTGTATAATAGTATATTAAGTTTTGAGAATGGTAAGTGCTTTTTACCGATGGAAGACAATTGTTTGGAGGAGGAGCGAAGTGATGACTCCAATTATTGTCTGACCGATAAGTGAAACTTGTTTCGATATTTGAAATTTGCTTGTTGAGTCACTTCCAATAATCGTGCCATTTCTTCGAGTCTTCGTTAAGTAATGCTGTAACGGTTTCATTTTTTCCCCAGATTCTAAATTATTTTTTGGATGCCCCTGGTATCAATCTTTTTTATTTTGACAGTAGTGACTGACGTTAGGAATGGATGACAATTCCTAACTGTTCTAGTTTATTTTAATTTTGCGTTTTACTCCAATATATCCACCGTTTTAGTTTTAAAAGGGTATTTAATTTTTGGTATGCGATAATATTTAGATTTTATAGTAAAAATTGTAAAACGAACGTTGACAAGTTCGTTTGTATTTTGATTTGGATCTTTTGGAAAGTCGGTAATGTAGATTTTATTTTCGAGTTGCTATTAGGATTGGTCCTAAAGGTCACATGACTGACGCCAAATTTTCCAATTGGTTACGGAAATTCAGAGATTTGGAGAGGATGCGCGGTTTTTGTTTTAAAAAAAGTTTGTTGTTGACGAACAGCTTTCAAATTTAGACAAGTGTCGGTTTATTTTTTCATTTGGAAGAAGCACTTATATAGTGGCAAATTGCCATCCCTAAGTTGTTTGGGGGATTAAAAGTGCCATTCCATCTGCGAACAAATTGTAGGCGACATTTTGGTGTGTTATATACTGTTAAGTATTGGTATAATCGCCTTTGTTCGTTCGACTGTCGTCGGATTATTGGAAGAATTTGCCGTACTTGTAAGACAACTCTACTGCCTAGCTGATTTCTGTTGACTATTGGAAAATTTGATTTGGATTTTATTATTTGGAAACTTTATTTTGGATTTGGTCTACTGGAAATTAATTTGATTTAGATTTGGTACATAGAAGATTTTAGAAGTCAAACGGTTTGATAAATTTATTTTTTTGTATTCTTTCGTCAATGTTTTGTTGAGTTGCATTTTTGTAGTTTTCTTGTTATCGCCCTTAATTTTAAGTGTTTTATCATTCCATTCAGCCTTGGTACCACAGCTAAATGAGAACGTGTCTGTTTATTTAGTTGTTTTTTAACCATAATATCTGGTCACCGAGCTTCGCTCTTAATATTCAAATCTACATTTTTAAGCAGCCCAATGAGTATATAATTTAAGTATATTTATAACATGACAAATTATTAATTAATTCGCGAAAATCACGGAGTGGGCGACATCTACTTGAACTACTGATAGGGAGATAAATAAAAAGTTGATTGGCGATTGGCTTGAAAGTAGGCGGGAAAATTAAAAAAGCTGTCAGTGTTAATTTTCAATTGGCTGCAGATGTTGTTGACGTTTATCAACTGCTTGTCACAGAGGTTAGTTAAATGCATTAAAGTTGCCTAGTTTCTGGGGATTTCACCCTTTTAGGGCAACTTCTACTGACGCTTGATCTTCGCGAATTGTCACGGTGGACAGGCCCCGTTTCCGGGACGTGCAACAGCAGCGTGTAGGGCACACGTCCCGTCAACAGAAGATCGCTCAGCTCACTCTATTTATCACTATATAAGAAAAACTCTATGTTCAATTGATTTTATTATTTTTTGATCTGCAGTGAAGGAAAATTATAGGTCTGATATTCATACTTGGGTAAAAACCTCCACAAGTACCTGTGACCAGACTCTCGAGGTGTGGCAGATATTAATATCATATTTTTTCAAAAATTCTTTCTCTCTCTCTCTCTCTCTCTGATCATGAAAACTTAAATATTAAAACTGTCCGCATAATAAAATAGTAGCCGTAAGGGGTAGTCTCACATTATCGGGGAAGGGAAGACAGGTGTCCATTTTAACAGTGTTACTCAATGTTCCTATAAATATTTACCTAAACCCATGATTTCTGAAATTGAATTGGCAACGTTGTATTTTCAACTTTGAATTAATAAGATGGCTATCATTTGACAAGCAAATTATTTATGTCCGTCAAATGAACCTTTCCTTTTTTATATAAAGCGACAAATTTAAAATTGAATTCTTTCTGATTAAAACGCCAGAAATTAAATAAAGTCAAACCTTTTTACTACTATACTATACAGAAGAAAGGAGTGCAGTATTTAATTTGCAGAACGTAGTACAGGTTCAAGAGGTAGAAATTTTATTTTTACCTCATCCTTCAATGCTTATTTGTAGTTAAAATTTAAATTTTAATACATCTGATCGGCCTAATATAGTTTTTGTCTAGATTCTTGTTTCCATGGTTTTTACTGTAATAAATTTGTTCTTTTGACAGATAAGTCAGACTTTATTTATTCATAGCCGTATCGTATGTATTTTAATTGATTCAGAATTTTGTATTAATATATATTTCAAAATGGCTTCATTCTAAAAATATTATCAGTCCTCCTAAATCCTTGAAGGCAGAATTATTAGTAATAGCAAGGCAACATAAAAACAAATTCAAAAAATATATTATGGATGAGATGGCCAGAGAAAAAGGAATTAAAATTCTCAGATTTCCTCCGAACCACGCAGAGTTAAATTCCATTGAACTGATCTGGTCTCAATTATTAAAAGGTTATGTTTCTCAAAACAATAAAACATTTAAATTTCCTGAAGTGCGAAATTTGTTTTTGAAGGCAGTTTCAGATGTAAATAGAGAACATTGGGGAAAATGCATTGATCATGTTTAAAAATGTGGAAAATTCATTTAGGAAAGTGGATATATCAATGGATAATTTAATAGAACCGATAATAATAAACATCAGAAAAGACAATTATAGTGATGCCAGTAGTTTTAGTGAAGACAGTGACTTTTAAAGGTAGTTCTTGAACTAACTTTTTTTTTAATCTTTGAGTTTAGGTAAGTACTGAAGCGTTACTTTTAATGCCAAGAGATTTAATTTAATTCGTTCAATGTTAAAGTGTCGGATGCATAAAGTTTATTTTTATTTTTTGTAAATAATATAACTTCAAAATTTAATCTACGAAGTGCGTATATATATATTTGATATGCTGTCACCTTATTTATATTATAGAAACTTATTTTGCAAAGTACGCCTATGGAATGTGACGTTATATCCCCACTTTGACTGTACTCATCTATCCTTTATAGTATATATTACTATAGAAACAAATTATTATTATGTGCCGTTGCTAGGAAATAAAACTAAAAGCTTAACTTTTCTTGTAAATATCTCGGAAGATCGAATTTTCACAGACATGAGACCTACATTTTCTGTCGATTTAGATAGGAATTAGTCTACCCTGAAAGTTTCATTGAATTCTGACGAGTGGATTTCGAGATCCTCTGGACACACATACACACACACACACACACATACAAACCTTGCTCGTTTAATAGTATTTGATTTTTTTGTTTTTGAAATTGCCATTTAAACATTTTTATATTTAATTTTCGCACTTTTATATATATTTAATTATTTGTTTGGGATTGGGGTTATTTGTTTAAATAAATCGGTGATATATTGGAGTTTTGTCTTGCATTTACCCCTTTTGTTGATTTTCAGAGGTAAATTAGGTCAGATAAGCTAATTTAAATCAACTGGCGCCTCCCGAGCACTTTTAAAAAAAAGTAAGTTTTCGATCAATATTAAAAATTGGAACCACGACCGTCTCCACTACAGAGCTACGCCGATAGGCATAAGGTTGAGATCGACAACCCACCTTTATATGTAGCCCTATATTGTTTTATAGGCGTATAGGGTGTTACAATGCCTCCAATTTAGTATCTTCGAATACCTTCTCTCTTCCACCGCTATGCCGGCCTTCGACGGGAAAATCACCTCTCGAGTCGTTGAAACCACTCACGACATGTTCTTTTACTAATAGCGGCTCCATCCTAAGTATTTGAGAGCATTCGATGATCCTCAGTCACAGATTTCTTCATGTCGAAGCAGAAAATAAAATCCTCCCGCAAATACAAAAAATTACTAATTTGCTTGATATTTAGAATAACTTGTCTCATTGAATTCTAAAACTGTAAATACCGATAACGAAATTACATTGCATAAGCTGATAAATTGGATAAACACGCGATTTTAAGACTTCATTCTTTTATCGTCCAGACTTAAATCCTATTAATATATATTTTTTTACTGTAACCATTAAATTAACATGAGTTGATGTGTATTATTTATATTTTTAGGAGTAATCTGCTTTTATGAAGGATTTTTATATGTGGTATGCGATAATGGATTCATCAATTTACCCCAAAGTCAAATCGGCAGTCAGTTGAGTGGAGAGAAACCTGCGAAAGTGACCAAAACTGCCCTAATACCTTTTTGCTTGTTTTTCTTGGTTAATCCTCAAGTTCGTTTTAACTTTATTAAGTTTTCAAGACTGTCTTGTCTCGTACATTGATCATGAGCGGATCCAGCCGATTTCTTTCACCCGGGGGGATATGGAATATCCCCTGCTCGTTACAAGTCTATCCTCTCTCATGGTTCTCATCCAGTCCTTCAATCTTCGAAGGGTTGAAAACGATCTCTCGGGTTCTTGCAATCTTTCTTAAAATTAAAATACTCGACCTAAAGGGGGGGGGGGCGGATGCAGCCCCCACAGCCCCACCCCCTGGATTCGCCAATGACCTTGATACTTTTGTAGTAGACAGTGTAATAGAGTTTGATGGCCTCTTGGGGCTTTGACATATTGTAAACACTGTACAAAATAATTTGGTAAAGGTTATTCAAATTAATATTGACTGATGTTTAATAGCCTATTTAATTTTTAATATTTATTTTAATTCATCTACTGATTCATTTCGGAAGCTCATTGTGGTTTGTATTTTAATTTCTCTCTCTTTCCACTGGATTAAAACCACTTAGTTGTTAAAAAAGTTTTTTTATTGACGTTTCGGCTTTCCAGATCGAAAGCCGTTATCAAAATGACATAAAATAAATAAATTTACTAGAAACAGAACACTTGATAATCTTGCAAAAATATGACATCAACATAGTATACATAGAATAAGATTTTGAGATTGAAGATGTCAAAATCTGTTTCAATCATATTTTTGTGACGTTTCTGGGAACGAATTTTTGAAAGGATAGCGCATTTGCATATTATAAGAGAATTTATACTTCGTCATAAATGAAGTTTTCTTATTAATATTATCATAAGAAAAAACCAGATAAAAACTTATGATACTATCCCGATATAGAGGGTATCCTTTTTGCAATTAACTCTTTTTGTAAAATAGGTATCCAAATTTTTGAAATATCAACCGAACAATTAGAAACACATTCGTTATTATTTAAGCATATCAATGCTGCTTCTTTAACTTTGCGGTTATAATTATTCGGTTCTTTTAATAATCTAGTTGAAAAATTCCATTGTATTTTATGACCAGAATCCCATGCGTGTTCACATATTTTGGATTTTTCGAATTGTTTATTTTTAATGTACGATTGGTGTTCATTAAGTCTAATATGAAAAGGTCTAGATGTTTCTCCTATATAAAATTTATTACATTCGCATGGAATTTTGTAAATACAATTTTTTGTGTTTTGAATTTCATTAAAAGGTTTTGTATTTACTATTAAAGATTTTAATGTATTATTAGTTTGAAAAACTGTTTTTAAATTAAATTTATTGCCAATCCTTCTAATTTTTTCTGATAATTTTGGAATATAAGGGATTTTTACTATATTTGAAAGAATTATTGGGGGGTTTAAATTTTGATCTTTAGTTTTGATGTCTCGGTAAAGTTCACGATTTATAAATTTACTTGGGTAGTTGTTCTTAATCAAGACAGATTTAACAAGTGATAATTCATTATTTAAGATATTGTCATTTGAACAAATTGTTTTTGCTCTATCGGAAAGAGATTTGACAATACCTCGTTTAACACAAATTGAGTGGTTTGAATTAAAATTTAGATATCTATTTGTATGTGTTTCTTTTCTAAAAACTGATGTATCAAAACAATTGTTGTTATTGTGTATTAGTACATCAAGAAACGGTAATTTTTTATTATTTTCAATTTCAATTGTAAATTTAATAGTAGGTTCCGAATTATTAATAGTATATAAAAATGTATCAATATTTTCCCTATCGTGTTGCCAAATTGCAAAGATATCATCTACATATCTAAACCAGACAGAAGGTCTTAAATTTTGTTTGTTTACAATTTCCATTTCAAAATTCTCCATGAAAATATCACACAATTTTGGTGATAAAGGAGAACCCATTGCCATGCCAAAATTTTGCTGATAAAAATCACTATTTAATTGAAAATATGTAGTTTTAATACATAGTTCCAATAATTCTAGAATTGCTGAGACGCTTAATTTAGTTCTATTTATTAATGTATTATCACTTGTCAACTTTTTTCTCACAAGATTAAGAGTTTTATCGACAGGAACATTTGGAAATAAACTGACTACATCAAAACTAACCATTATATCTGAATTTGTAATTTTGATTTTTGATAATTTTTCTAAAAAATGTTTTGAATTTTTGATAAAGGAATTAGTATTTCCTGATAACGGATCTATTATTTTAAGTAGAAATCTTGCTAAATTTTGACAAGGTGAATTTATAGAACTTATTATTGGTCTTAATGGTATTTGTTGTTTATGAATTTTGGGTAAACCATAAAAATGTGGAGGTTTACTATAATGAGAAGTAAGAGATCTTCGTTCTTTATCACTTAGGAATTTTTTATTTTTATATAAAGTTTTGTAAATTTTGTTTTCAATACTAGTAGTTGGATCTTTTTTCAAACTAATAATACATTAAAATCTTTAATAGTAAATACAAAACCTTTTAATGAAATTCAAAACACAAAAAATTGTATTTACAAAATTCCATGCGAATGTAATAAATTTTATATAGGAGAAACATCTAGACCTTTTCATATTAGACTTAATGAACACCAATCGTACATTAAAAATAAACAATTCGAAAAATCCAAAATATGTGAACACGCATGGGATTCTGGTCATAAAATACAATGGAATTTTTCAACTAGATTATTAAAAGAACCGAATAATTATAACCGCAAAGTTAAAGAAGCAGCATTGATATGCTTAAATAATAACGAATGTGTTTCTAATTGTTCGGTTGATATTTCAAAAATTTGGATGCCTATTTTACAAAAAGAGTTAATTGCAAAAAGGATACCCTCTATATCGGGATAGTATCATAAGTTTTTATCTGGTTTTTTCTTATGATAATATTAATAAGAAAACTTCATTTATGACGAAGTATAAATTCTCTTATAATATGCAAATGCGCTATCCTTTCAAAATTCGTTCCCAGAAACGTCACGAAAATATGATTGAAACAGATTTTGACATCTTCAATCTCAAAATCTTATTCTATGTATACTATGTTGATGTCATATTTTTGCAAGATTATCAAGTGTTCTGTTTCTAGTAAATTTATTTATTTTATGTCATTTTGATAACGGCTTTCGATCTGGAAAGCCGAAACGTCAATAAAAAAACTTTTTTAACAACTAAGTGGTTTTAATCCAGTGGAAAGAGAGAGAAATTCATCTACTGACTTTCATTAAATTGTTTTCTTAGTTTATAATTTCTCCTATAGCTTATCTCTTTTCGAGAGTACTCTGGCTTCAGACTTCTACTTATTTGAATTTTTAATTATTATTTTTAATTGTCACTAAAACCACTGTCAGATTGTCATTAAATTTTGACACGTATAATTTGAAGGTTAGTGCTTCCCAAAAATAATATGCATTTGTCAATAGTGGCTCCCTCTATTTGTTACAAGGATACAAGGTACTATACTAGCCACAATAAATGTATTGACCTATACTGTTTATATCGCGAAAATAGTCCTTGCAGGCTTATCCAAGGTTAAATCAAAATTCCTTGAATTTTCATTATTATTTGTATCACGCAAGAGCCAATTCACCAGAAAAAAAAGTAAATGGAGTTCTTCGAGAAAATTTATTCATTAATTCGGCGTTTCGTTTTGATAATCATAGGGTTGTTTTTAAATATTGGAATCAAGCATGTCAAGAAAAGCAATTGAGAGATTTCTAGATCGATTTAACAGATAATTATGTGAGTCGGAAAAAACCATGAAAAATGGACCAAAATTTATCCGGATCGAGAGTACCTCCCTGAGGATGCTGAACACGATGGCGGTATCAGAATTTCTCTTTTCGCCAGACGCACCCCCTAAAACGGCCAAAAACTACCCCCTAGAGGGGTTAAACGGGCAGCGCATCATTTCCCTGTAAAAAAAACGTATTTCCTCTCGTTTTCAAGGATGCTGAGCACGGTGGTGGTGTTAAAGATTACTTCCGAACCTCACCAACCCCTCCACCGGCCAAAATTCACCCCCGACAGAGGTGTTTTTTTTCTACTTTTTAACAGCGACAAAATGCCTGTGCCCCCGTCTTCGAGGATGCTGAACACGATGACTGTATCAAAATGTCTCTTTTCGCCAGCCAAACCCTCTAAAACGGCCAAAAACTACCCCCTAAAGGGGTTAAACGGGCAGAGCATTACTTCACTGTAAAAAAACGTCTTTTCGAGGATGCTGAACACGATGGTGATGTTCAATATCACTTCCGACCCCCACCAACCCCTTCACAGGTCAAAACTCACCCCTGAAAGGGACATCAGTTTTGCCACTGATATAAAAAATAAAAAAAACACCCCTGCCGGGTGTGAGTTTTGGCCTGTGGAGGGGTTGGTGAGGGTCGGAACTAATCGTCAACATTACCACCGTGTGCAGCATCCTCGAAAACGGGGGGAAATACGTTTTTTTACAGGGAAATGATGTGCTTCCCGTTTAACCCCTTTAGGGGGTAGTTTTTGGCCGTTTTAGGGAGTTCGGCTGGCGAAAAGAGAAATTCTGATACCGCCATCGTGTTCAGCATCCTCTAAAACGGGGGGGAGGTACTCTCGAGGCGGCTACATTTTGTTCCATGTCCTTCTGACTCACAGACGCCATTATCTAATAGTTTCTGAGATACAGCTTTTCAATATCATAACATAAATCTTGATATCAGACAAAGATGGCGCCACATACGCTTTGTTGAAATTTTTTATCAGTAATTTGTCACTTATTAATATCTACTGCTGTCGAAGTAAACTTGACATGTATCAATAAGAATTTTGTTGCCTGGCAATTTAACGAAAAAAACTCTCTGTAGGACGAGCAATTTTTTTTGGCAGTTTTTTGAGTTGAATTACCTAATGGCAACAAAATTCGAATTATAATTGTCAAGTTTACTTCGACTCAAAAAAAAAGCTAAAGTGTAATTCGTTAAGACGATTTAATGAATATGTAAATCAATAAATTAAAAAATGAGATGTAAATTAGTTTATTTAATTTAACGGAAAAGTTCAATTGTTAAAAACACAATTATTAAAAATAGCTTGATTTTCAGAACTTTCGTGTTAATATTTTGCTGCATGCTAATATTTTGAGCGGTGGTAGTAACTGTTTCCTGGATGGTAGTACGAATGGAACCAATGATTTCTCTATGATGTTCTTCATCTAACTGAAGGTACGGTTTTAATGACGATGGGTTGCTATGTCCCGTAATTTTCACAAGTTTTTGTTCACCTATACCACTCCCGGATAATTCAGTTACGGCGCCGGCAGCTCGATTAGAATGGTTCGTAATTTTCACCCGCTTGATATAAAGTCCAATATTTTTCGCCGAAGATTTGGTCCATTTAGATATTTCGTTTATCCCAATAGGAGAATTCTTATACCATCCTTTCGAATTTGTTTTTTGACAGAAAGGATTTGGAGTTAAAAAAAAATTTTTCACATGTGATATGGTTTCCCCGTCTTCCCATAATTTGTTTAAACAATCTTACTGGACAAACACAATCTTCTGCAGTGTTTGCTACCAACCATTTACTGTCGGCCAACTTCTGATTTCGCCCTTGTGCTTTCATCGAAAACACTGGGTTATATTCAACTCTTCCGGTCTCTCTTCCACGGTTGCCTGTCTCGATTTTAAAATAGAATACCTTACAATTTGCTGCTTCTCCACCTCTCCAAGCCAATTCATACGCAGCAATGTGATAAAATTTTCTTTGGAGGCCTACAGGTTCTTCTTCACTCCAGGGCAGTCCCATTTCAAAAATTTCTCGTTTTGTGAGAGCATAGAACTCACCTTTCTTTTTTCTGGGATTGCTTGTAAAATTTTGCGTTTTGTGTCGCGTGCATTTCTCGCTTTCTTAAACTGTATGTCCGTGAACGGATTAAAAATTCTCTTATAATCTTTAAAGTACCGGGTGGCCAAATAAGCGAGGTAAGCGGCTGTATCTCAGGACCTGCTCATCTGACAACAATGGAATTTTTTTTATTACTATAAATGTGGCCATAAAAAACTCTGGAAATTACTTTCGAGTTCCTAGGATGGCCGCTAGGGGGAGTATTTGGTATAACAGTTCATAAAAGCTTAATTTTCTCGCTTAAAGTCCCAATGAAGTGGGTCTGAAAATATTGTCATGGCAATCTACGATAATTGTTGCATGAAAAACCTTGCATCAATTTTTTTGACAGCTGTTAAATAAAGTGGTGGGGGAAGGTTTTACCATGAAAAAGAAAAATGCTTGTAGTGTCAGTTTGGCTTGGCCGATTTTACTGAAATAACTTTTGATTAAAAGAGCATTTTTGGAATTATTTTTCTATAAAAATGAAACAACAATTTATTTTTCCATTGTTCTGCGA
Source organism: Crepidodera aurea (assembly GCA_949320105.2). Classification (NCBI taxonomy): domain Eukaryota; kingdom Metazoa; phylum Arthropoda; class Insecta; order Coleoptera; family Chrysomelidae; genus Crepidodera; species Crepidodera aurea. The sequence goes on from OX439480.2 coordinate 1,641,814, forward strand.
GAGGGCGTTGATTTATAAATTACCATATTTCTTTAAATATCTCTAAAAAGTTAAATGAAATCATATATTTTTTCTTACGAAAATAAGTAGAGCATTAAAAACTAAAAAAACATAGTGAAAACCGCAAAACGATATCTCTATTTATAACGAAGTTATTAACAAAAATGTTTCAAATTTTCTTAAGGCACCGGAAGCGCGTCCTCAGGCGCATTGTTCGTCCCATAAACGAGTAATCATAATCAAATGGGCCATGGACGTATTAAAAATAGTCAGTTTTTATTATTTTTAAGTTTGTAAAATGTCCGCTAGGGGGCGTAAGACTAACACCGTAATGATTTTTAAAATTAACGAATTCTTTCGAAACAATTTGTGGTCTTCAAAAGATCTATTGTTGACATGTTGATCTAGTGTCTCCCTAGATGCTCGAAATGTTCGCCATTTCGTTCCAGACATTGCTCGACTCTTTCTCTTGTAGAAAAAACTGCATTTTCAATTTCCGCCCTGGGCAGGCCATGAATTGTATTGCGAATTTTGAGGATCATATTTTCTCTGGTTGTAGGCCTAGATTGAAAAACAAGATCTTTTACTCGGCCAGGGGAAACAGGCTTCCCCTTCCTATCCATCGATCTGTATATACCGCATTTAGATGTTCTCGCACATTCATAGCAAAATGCGCTGGACAGCCATCAAGTTGCAGAAACATATTGCGTCTAAGTTCCAGATTTACATCTTCTAATAAAATTGGCAGTCTATTTCTAAGGAACTCCAAGAAGACGTTACCCGTTAGTGACTCGTCAAAGAAATATGGTCCTATAATTGTACCACACCATACGTTGACGCTCCAGCGTCCCTGATGCTGAACTTGTTGCATCCAATGGGGATTTTTGGCAGACCAGTAATGCATGTTTTGGCAATTTACTCCACCATTGCTATTAAAAGTAGCTTTGTCTGTCCAAAGAATCGTAGATAGGAATTGAGGGTTTTCGTTGACCATGCCCAGAAGCCAAATCCATTTCAGTCAAGGCTTGGTGCAAAACCACATGATAAGGATGTAGTCTGAAAGTAAAAAAAAATTGATTCAACAGGGAAATTTTGACGAAACTAATACCTTCCCTAGCCATTGCATAGGATCGGGTCTAGGAAGGTAATGAAATCCGATTAACATCTATAATATTTAAGGATTTTTTTAATTTAATAAAAAAATATACGCACCTATAATCCTGTAAAATATTTTGAAGGGTAGTTCGCCTTATTCCTAATTCTAGGAACAAAGTTCTAGTACTAACATGAGGATCAAACTGCATATATGCTAGAACATTGATAATATTCTCTTCGGATTTACCAGTACGACGTCTCCGAATTACAGGTCGATGAATACTCCCAGTGGACCGTAATCGTTGCACTAAGCTCGGAAAAATACGTCTGCCATAATGTCTGCGATTTGGATAGCGCGCCGCATACTCTCTTTCAGCTATTGCTGCATTTTGAAAACATTCAAAATAAACAACTAATAAATGAACAGCCTCGTCATTAGTAAAAGGCATTTTGAATTGAGTTAAATGACAACCAAAATGTAAAATGATCGTTTTGACATTTAAACCCAATGTTTGCTTACCAACAAGTTTTTGTTTCCAAAGCCTACTAACAATGTAGTAAAATGATTTTATTTCTTAACATCTCCGGCAAAAATATCAAATTATAAAATATAAAATATTAAATCCCCCTAGCGCATATTTTACAAACTTAAAAATAATAAAAACTAACTATTTTTAATACGTCCATGGCCCATTTGATTATGATTACTCGTTTATGGGACGAACAATGCGCCTGAGGACGCGCTTCCGGTGCCTTAAGAAAATTTGAAACATTTTTGTTAATAACTTCGTTATAAATAGAGATATCGTTTTGCGGTTTTTACTATGTTTTTTTAGTTTTTAATGCTCTACTTATTTTCGTAAGAAAAAATATATGATTTCATTTAACTTTTTAGAGATATTTAAAGAAATATGGTAATTTATAAATCAACGCCCTCTCGCAGAATAATGGAAAAATAAATTGTTGTTTCATTTTTATAGAAAAATACTTCCAAAAATATTCTTTTAATCAAAAGTTGTTTCAGTAAAATCGGCCAAGCCAAACTGACACTACAAGCATTTTTCTTTTTCATGGTAAAACCTTCCCCCACCACTTTATTTAACAGCTGTCAAAAAAATTGATGCAAGGTTTTTTATTCAACAATTATCGTAGATTGCCATGACAATATTTTCAGACCCACTTCATTGGGACTTTAAGCGAGAAAATTAAGCTTTTATGAACTGTTATACCAAATACGCCCCCTAGCTGCCATCCTAGGAACTCGAAAGTAATTTCCAGAATTTTTTATGGCCACATTTATAGTAATAAAAAAATTCCATTGTTGTTGTTGTACAATTTTTGCTGAAGTGTTCCAAATCGTCTTGACTGCACTCTCTTTATAATCTTCTCCATTGTTCTTCTTGATGTTAAATGCTCAGTCACGTAGAATAGAAGCTAACTCTTCAGTGGAAGTTTCTGCAATGAGTTCATATTTTTTTCCAAACAAAACATCGCAAATTGCCGCCAAATTGATGTAGTTGAATTCACAGTATTGTGAGGCACATTATCATTGATGGCTTTTTCAATTTCTCCAAATCGCGACATTTCCACAAATGATAACTTTTCTGACAACGCAAGTTTGAGAAAAATTGACATAACGTCATCAAAAATTTGTTTTCAATGCTGGTTGTCATGCTTTCAAAAGTTAGGTTTCGTTATTGTCGCTGGAAAAGTTAGGGCAAACTTTTTTCGCTGTCATAATGACAAAATCACGCGGCTTATGGGATTTTTTATACATGAATTAAATTGTTAGATTAATTACAATATCTAACGAAAAAAGATATATAATAGAGTAAAATGAGCCGTTTTCCATACAATTACGTCTACAAAGTTTCGTTTAAATATTTTTTAAAAATATTTCCAGTCGATTTAGAAATAGATGGTAGCTGGTAGCTATCAAATAATTGGTGTAGTGATAGTAATTTGTTCTTTCCTATTTGTGAAAATATCATTAAATAATTTATGAAAACGCGGAATCACAATTTCCCCAGTTCAAAAATAAGGTACAAAAATATATAATATTTGTTTTCAAAATGACAAAACAAGCAGTAACGGGCCCGCTAGAGAGCGGGAACAATAGACTTCTAAACTAAACAAAAAATTATGTATTAAATTTGAAAAATCGTCGTTTAGAAGTCTAAAAACTTAACTAATTAATATGTAGTCACTAAGACTGCAACCATGTAGGGTAAACTGACCAATCGTTGTCACCGTCCTAATATTGGCACCTAGACACAAATAATTGAAATTAATAGATTCTAGGCACACATTTCTTCGCAATCTGAACGTTAGAGTAAAACTGGCAACTCTGTTCAATAAGTGCATTTGTTGAACTTGAGTATGCAACTCAACCATGCAGGTTAAGTTTACAAGTAGTGACCGATGTTAACACTGGTCCAACTGAAAACGGTAAATTTTTATGTAAACCATAAGAAACAGCTTATTATGATGATGGTCCTATCAACATATTTCCAAACTATATGTTATTTTATTAGTATATATTTGATTTACTAAGTTTATTACGAAATAAAGAGAGGTTATTGGCGGGAAAACATTGCAATTGTAATAAATTAATGGGGTGCCAACTATTGGCAAGCAAATTATAATAGATTCCAATTTTATAGAGGAAATTTATTGCTGAAACATGATAAAAATGGTAATTTATCGTTAAATAAGTATACCGTACATTAGAGCAGCTTATTTAGTAAAATACATTGAAATATATGGCTGTTAAAAAATTCGGAACTTCTTCTAATCTGTTTAAACGCACTGAAGTTTTTAAACATCTTTTTTAAATTGTGAATTACATAATTAATATTTTAAATCTATTTTGTTGTGTCCATGTAGTTACTATTAAGTAAGGAGTAATTATTCATTGGAAAATGTAACATTTTAATTAAATTAGGGGGGTGCCAACTATTGGCACGATAATTGTGATATATTTCAATTGTTAACATGGGTGCCAATTATTAGTTTATATAACAGAATATAGGGAGAAATTTGTTGGCACCCTGATTTTATAAATACATTCATGTTTGTTTAAATCTAAATGAAAGTTATTATTACCTATTTAGTAACTATAGCATTTATGTACAAAGAACAAAAACATAAATGAATTATTTAGGTAGGTACATCTCAATTTTAGATGCCGAAAATGAAAGCAAAAGATAAATGTGTAAGACAATATTTTGAAGAAATTATCCAAAACATTTCAATTAACAACAAAAAATTTGGATTACACTTTTATCCCACACAACCTCATAATCAGTTTCCATTTTTTCTTCTTTCAGCTCATCCCTCTAGACTTTCTGCGAACAAATACAGATAGTCTAAAATCAACTAGCACTATATAGTCTTTCTAAATTCGAATCAGTCAATTCTCAATGATTTCCAGTCAATTTTTGAAAATTGACTGGCCCAAATTTAGAATCAGTCAACTCTCAATGAATTCCAGTCAATAGAGGGTTAATCATCAAAAAACCTGTTCGCAGAAATAATATTCTGGTTAAAAAATGTATTTGTTCTATATGCAAAAATAACATATATACGACGTCCATTGTAATGCTAACACTAATAAATAAATTAGCAGAAATTCAATGTCAGAAATGTAGTAGAAAATACCGTGTAAATCATGCATTTCTAATATGAAAATGTTTCTAAAGGGTGTGCAATATTTTAAACAATTTAATTTTTATTTGTCTTTGGTAAGTAAAAAGTGTTCATCGTATACGAAATATGTATACTTTTTTACAGTTGTGCAATATTTTAAAAAACAACTTTTTATCTATCTTTTGTATGAGAAACAGGGTGCCAATGACTGGTATGAGTGGTATGCCAATAATTGGGTCGAAGGTGCCAATGATTGGGAATTAGACCTATTTCACTTAATTCGTTAATATCACAATAATTAAGCAACGATTTTCGTTTTTTTAATTTATTTCACACTCTGTAAAGGTTATTATATCCAACTAGGAGCACATTGGCTCTGATTCTGAAGTAATAATACATTAATCTTCTTTTAATCCGTACGCCAACCTTAAAGTGCCAATAATTGGACTGTTTACCCTACGTTCAACATAATTAAAAAAATTTTAATCAGAAGAATTGTCAATAGTTACCGATCACAATACAATACTCTGGGTTTAGTTTCTCTCTCTTTCCACTGGATTAAAACCACTTAGTTGTTAAAAAAGTTTTTTTATTGACGTTTCGGCTTTCCAGATCGAAAGCCGTTATCAAAATGACATAAAATAAATAAATTTACTAGAAACAGAACACTTGATAATCTTGCAAAAATATGACATCAACATAGTATACATAGAATAAGATTTTGAGATTGAAGATGTCAAAATCAAAAACGAATTTTTGAAAGGATGGCGCATTTGCATATTATAAGAGAATTTATACTTCGTCATAAATGAAGTTTTCTTATTAATATTATCATAAGAAAAAACCAGATAAAAACTTATGATACTATCCCGATATAGAGGGTATCCTTTTTGCAATTAACTCTTTTTGTAAAATAGGTATCCAAATTTTTGAAATATCAACCGAACAATTAGAAACACATTCGTTATTATTTAAGCATATCAATGCTGCTTCTTTAACTTTGCGGTTATAATTATTCGGTTCTTTTAATAATCTAGTTGAAAAATTCCATTGTATTTTATGACCAGAATCCCATGCGTGTTCACATATTTTGGATTTTTCGAATTGTTTATTTTTAATGTACGATTGGTGTTCATTAAGTCTAATATGAAAAGGTCTAGATGTTTCTCCTATATAAAATTTATTACATTCGTATGGAATTTTGTAAATACAATTTTTTGTGTTTTGAATTTCATTAAAAGGTTTTGTATTTACTATTAAAGATTTTAATGTATTATTAGTTTGAAAAACTGTTTTTAAATTAAATTTATTGCCAATCCTTCTAATTTTTTCGGATAATTTTGGAATATAAGGGATTTTTACTATATTTGAAAGAATTATTGGGGGGTTTAAATTTTGATCTTTAGTTTTGATGTCTCGGTAAAGTTCACGATTTATAAATTTACTTGGATAGTTGTTCTTAATCAAGACAGATTTAACAAGTGATAATTCATTATTTAAGATATTGTCATTTGAACAAATTGTTTTTGCTCTATCGGAAAGAGATTTGACAATACCTCGTTTAACACAAATTGAGTGGTTTGAATTAAAATTTAGATATCTATTTGTATGTGTTTCTTTTCTAAAAACTGATGTATCAAAACAATTGTTGTTATTGTGTATTAGTACATCAAGAAACGGTAATTTTTTATTATTTTCAATTTCAATTGTAAATTTAATAGTAGGTTCCGAATTATTAATAGTATATAAAAATGTATCAATATTTTCCCTATCGTGTTGCCAAATTGCAAAGATATCATCTACATATCTAAACCAGACAGAAGGTCTTAAATTTTGTTTGTTTACAATTTCCATTTCAAAATTCTCCATGAAAATATCACACAATTTTGGTGATAAAGGAGAACCCATTGCCATGCCAAAATTTTGCTGATAAAAATCACTATTTAATTGAAAATATGTATTAAAACTACATATTTTCCCAGAAACGTCACAAAAATATGATTGAAACAGATTTTGACATCTTCAATCTCAAAATCTTATTCTATGTATACTATGTTGATGTCATATTTTTGCAAGATTATCAAGTGTTCTGTTTCTAGTAAATTTATTTATTTTATGTCATTTTGATAACGGCTTTCGATCTGGAAAGCCGAAACGTCAATAAAAAAACTTTTTTAACAACTAAGTGGTTTTAATCCAGTGGAAAGAGAGAGAAATTAAAATACAAACCACAATGAGCTTCCGAAATGAATCTGGGTTTAGTTCCGCGACAATAACTACGTACCTTACGCGTAATTATAATTAACAATTATTATTTGTAGAATATACCTGCATGAATAGAAAAAAAACAAAAAATATTTTTCTTTTGTTCGGGCCTCGTGTATGGCGAAGCGGAAACTGCGAAAGTGTTAGTTTCCGGACGAGTTTGATGCTCCGGAACGATGATAAATATCATCGTCGCATCGTTAGAAGGATAAGTTCATAATATTTGATTAAATATTGCATAGAATTGTGTCATAATAATAGTTTCATAATTGTATTTATACAAGGACCTTTTAAATTACGATTTTTGTTTTATTTCATTTAAAGATGAAATAATAATCGGGTGCTACCATCTAAATGCACAGAAATGTTATAAACAATTTATACATGATGTTTCATTGGAAAATCCACATTCGTTAAGGGTATACTGTATTTGAAAATCAAGAGAGAGTAAATTCCCAGAAATGTTTTGCAGTTATCAGTGTTAAAGGCAGTAAACCATAGACGTGCGTTTTCAAAATTAAATTAATATGGAAATAGAAATATTTAATTTGTTTTAGTTATTTATACCTAGATTACCAATTTTAGATAGATAAACATAATTCGTAAGTAGTAATTTAATTTGGGTAAAATGAAGAAAAAGTCAATATTATTTTAGGCATTTTGTTTTAGGCATATGTTTATTTACAAAATATGTATATAATATGTACAGATAATTACAATTATTTATAAATTAATATGAGGAGCTAAAAAAACAATTAAGTAGGTATATGAGAAAAAAAAACCAACCGCAAGGATAAAATTTGACGAGCAACATGCAAAAAATACGACAATATTAAATCTTAAAAAATAAAAATCTAAAAATAAAATTAAAGTACATAAATTAATAATTTTAAAGTTATGGTTCCTCGCACTCTGTGTCAGAAGATTCACCATCTGATTCTAGAGAAATTACAATGGGCTCTATAGTAATATCAATTATGTTATCTAGCTCCCACATTTTTTTTTCTATTTCTGTAACGTGTCTAATACATTTTTGCCAATTTTCACTTGTTACTTCAGATATTGCCTTATTGAAGAGATTTTTAACATCTGATAATTTAAAAGTAGTGTTATTTCTGGCAACATAACCTTTAACTGGAGCCCATATTAATTCTATCGGATTCAGCTCACAATGGTAGGGTGGTAAACTCATGTAACACTTTCCATAGTTTATCCCGGCTTATTGTGGGTAAATCAACATCATTCGTAATGGCTTGCAAAACTTTATCTAAAGTTGGTATTTGCTTGTTTATAAAAAATGAGTGAACAAGCTTACGAATAGCATTTTTAAAAAACTCGTCCACGTTGACTTTTAATAGTTTTGGTCTACCTGGTTTCGGCTTTGGTGAGGTTACTCCATCTGATTTTTCCTCCTTTAGAACTCTATATATTGTAGATTTTCCATATCCCATTGCCTTAGATGTTGTTTCAACTACACTGTCAATAGTGTTTGAGGGATTTTGATGTTTAAAATAGTGGTACACATTCACTACAGCACTCTTTTCATTGAGCGATAAATGGTCTAGTTTTAATTTTTTCACTGGCGTATACTCACAAACTGCTTCCATTTTTAGTCACTACTATTTGTCACGTTTATCGAAAATCAAATAACTGCATTTCTAGAAACTATTTAAGTCAAAATATCTGTCATTAGAAGCTGTTGCCATTCGGAGGTCGTTAAATAACAATTATCCCTTTCTATTCTGGTTACGCCTATGACGCACGTTAATCCTCTTAGGCCTACTGTAGTAACAATGAAAGATCATAAAATAATGTGATAGTCCAAGAAATTTAATAAATTTTGTATTGAAATTAACAAAAACAATTTAGAATGCATTACAAATATTGAAGTTTTACCGCACGTACTGTACTATAGTTTTGCATACCGAATTACTTTTTATTCTGGGAATTTACTCTCTCTTGATTTTCAAATACAGTATAGATGGACGCCATCTTTATAACCTACTCACTCAAGGTCTGCAAACAGACAATACGGTCGATGGGGAATCAATTTAAAGTGCAATTCGTGCATTTTGGCCATTGTTGCGATCGACTTGTGACACAGTGCATTATCTTGGTGAAAGAGCACTTTTTTTTCTTAATCATTTGGGGTCGTTTTTTCGCAATTTATTTCTTCAAACGCACCAATAAGGTATATAATATTGTAATGAATCTATTTTTCTCCGGCCAGAAAAGTTCAATAATTTCGGGATTAAATGAAAATTTAATTATATATCTCTTTATTTAGTCATCTATGGCTAATTTACACGTCGTACATAATACATTAAAGTAAATTAAAAGGCAACATAATAAATAAGTAAAACAACACAACATTATAATAAAAACCTATTCAGCTTTACCCATCCAACAAATACTATTTTTAAAACTAAATACATTTTTTATGGAGTCTGGGAGTCTATTGAATTTAAAATATCGAATTTTGGGAACTTTTCTTTGCCACCGGGGGTATAAAAAAATTTTGTCGGTTACGAGTATTATGGTGATGTATCTCATGGTTAAATATAATTTTATCCATGAGGTACTCAGGTGCATAGCCGTTTTTTATTTTAAATATAAAAATTAGGGTTTGATACCTTACAAAATCGGTTACAGGAAGCCACTTTAACTGAGATAACATGTCCTTTATTGGGGTCAGCCTAGAGCAGCAGAGTATTATACGCATTGCTCGATTCTGTAGTTTTTGCAATCTACTTTTTTCATTTTGCCCTAACAGATAGAGTATTGTGGAACAATAAGTAAAATGAGACAAAATTAAAGTATTGTAGATTATACTTTTAGTCCACTGCGACAGATGCTTACTACATCGGTATAGATAATTTATTTTAAAGGATATTGTTTTTATAATATTATTGGCATGCGATTTAAAATTTAATTTTCTATCAATTATTACACCCAAATATTTAAACTCCTCAACGCACTGTAACCCATAGGTTCTAATTTTAATTACATATTTATCTACCCCAAATTTTTTATATTCCCCATCATTTCCAATAATCATAAATTTCGTTTTATTAAAATTAATTTTCAAAAAGTTTGCGCATGCCCATCCATATAATTTTTCCAAACTGTTATTGATAACTGCCACTGCTTGTTTAATGTTTTTGCAATGAGAAGTATAGAAGTGTGTCATCTGCAAATAAATGTAATGAACATTCAATTTGCACCTCCCCTATGTCGTCTACATAAATTAGAAACAATAAGGGCCCCAAAACACTCCCTTGAGGTACACCATATTCATTGACCACTTCATCAGAAATAATGTCTTTTATTTTTACTTTCTGTTTTCTATTTGTGAGGTAATCTATTATCCAATTTAATACCATCCCACTTATTCCTATCCTTTCAAGTTTTTTAATTAGTCGAAGTCGATCTATTGTTTCAAAAGCACGTTGGAGGTCCAAAAATACGGCTATAATTTTTTTTTTTTTTTTTTTTTATTTATTTCCCATTTATTTGCAATCTATAATAATTATTATAATAGGCAAATTATGTGATAAAACAATACAATTAACCAGGTCGCATGGAACATGTCGTTTAAGTCTACGCTGAACTGCTGTATGTACCATAAGGTTAGATACCAGTCTATTGGGGTGATGGCTTAATCTATTTTTATAACTTATGGATAAGTTTTTTATTTCCGTTTTGACCGATGCCACTTGGAGGTCACGAGCTATAACAAAATTTGGCACAAACCATGGAGCGTCTACCATAATTCTTAACACCTTTGATTGGAATCGCTCCAAAATTTCAATATTGGAGTTGGCAGCTGACCCCCACAATGGGCCGCCATAGGTCCATATGGGCTTGAGGATTGCTTTGTAGATCAGTATCTTGTTTTTTACTGATAATTGAGATTTCCTACCCAACAACCAGTATAAATCTCTTAGTTTGTGGCCCAATTGCTTGCGTTTGGTGAAGATGTGTTTCCTCCACGTTAGGCGCTTGTCTAGGTGCATACCTAGATACTTGACATCTTCCCTTTGAGGTAGAGCTTGGTTGTTTAGAATGACTTCTGGGCATTTGTCTTTGCGGTTGGTGAAGGTTACCTGGACAGATTTCGATTCATTCGCTTTAATGCGCCATTTCTTCAGCCACTTTTCTATTTTATTGAGGTGGGACTGCAGTGTATTTGATGCTATTATAGGGTCTTTGTTTGATGCTAATATGGCGGTGTCGTCTGCAAATGTAGCTGCTAATACATCATTGCTTGTTGGTAGATCGGCTGTGAATAGGAGGTAAAGTAACGGCCCCAGAACACTGCCTTGAGGAACTCCGGAGTTTATTTTGAACAGTGGTGTTTGTTCATCAAGGTATTTAACAAGGAAATAGCGATCTTTGAGGTAGGAATGAAGGATTTGATAGTAGTTAATGGGCAAGGATTTTCTGATTTTAAATAAAAGGCCATCATGCCAGACCTTGTCAAATGCCTGCGTGATATCTAGGAATGCGGCAGAACAGTATCTTCTATGTTCGAAATCTTCGTTAATTTTTTTTGTTACACGATGAACTTGCTCGATTGTTGCATGCTCATGTCTAAAACCGAATTGATGATTTGGTAGTATATTTCTTTGGTCAATGATTGGTTGTAGTTTTTCGGCGAGTAGTTTTTCTAACAGCTTGCTCATTATAGGAAGCAGACTTATAGGTCTATATGACTTCACTTCTTCCAGAGGCTTACCCGGCTTAGGAATTAGTATAATTTGTGCCACTTTCCACTGCGATGGAAAATGTGCTGTTCTTAGTGTAGCATTATAGATGTATGTTAGGTATTTTATAGCTTTGGGACTCAGTTCTTGCAAAATTCTAGCTGTCACTTGCTTTACTGTGAATTTTTCAATTGGAATATAATAACATTGTTTTTATCAATCTCCCCCCCTCCAATCATCCAGTACACACTGCAGTGCAGTCTCACAGCCATGCTTGCTGCGAAATCCTGATTGAATTTTACTAAGCAAATTGTGTTCTTCAATGTAATCACTAATCTGTTCATAACCAACCTTTTCAAGAATTTTATCAATGCAGCATAGCATATTTATAGGGCGCAACTGCTGAGCATTTTTACGGTTCGCAACCTTAGGTACTGGAATAATTGTAGAAATTAAAAATTAAATAAAACGTTCGATTTTTATTTGACTCACCGTGTACATACTTTTTATTCGGCTCACCGGGAACACATTTTTAAATCTTTTACAAGCTACACCGTTTAAGGACTGATTGTGCGCGCAGCGATTTGAGTCGGTTGGAAAGGGAATTTTGAAAAAGTAGGAAGACTTTAGAGCTTAGATGAAGAATAATTTTGAACTAAGAATTCATTATTTTCCTGTGATTCAAATTGAATAGTCGAGCCGAAAATTTCATTAGCCGTTCCGCCGTTTAAGAGATATTCCGAGGTATAAAATTCTTAGTATTGGTTTTCCGTAATTTTTCATTTAATTTTGCCATGTTAGCGCGGGTCTACACTATGCGTATTCAGCAGATGCGTATTTCGGCTGCGTATTTTCGGCAAGATGACAATACATTGTTTGAAATTGAAACGTTCACATATTTGCGTAGAATACACAACCACGCAGTATACCGCCGAAAATACGTACCTCCGCATGTTGGTCCCGAGCGCAATTAACCGATTCTTTGATACAAAACACGTGCAGTCAGGGGCTGGCGTCCACATTATGCGGATTGGTATTGTATCCGTACATAGATGCCGAAAATCTGCACAATGTGTACGCAACAACTCTCTTGTCGAAAATACGCAGCCGAAATACGCATCTGCTGAATACGCATAGTGTAGATCCGCTCTTAGCGTGGGTCTACATTATGCGTATTCAGCAGATGCGTATTTCGGCTGCGTATTTTCGGCAAGATGACAACACATTGTTTCAAATTGAAACGTACACATACACGCAGTATACCGCCGAAAATACGTACCTCGGCATGCTGGTCCCGAGCGCGATTAACCGGTTCGTTGATACAAAACACGTGACATAGACGCCGAAAATCAGCACAATATGTGTACGCATCAATTCTCTTGCCGAAAATACGCAGCCGAAATACGCATCTGCTGAATACGCATAGTGTAGACCCGCACTTAATAGGATAGATTAGAATCGCGTTAGTTTTGCTCCGAAATCACATTCGCTTATTTTAAGGGCGCGGTCTTCCTGTGTATAAAATCCTATGCTGCAGACCAAAAGTTAAATCGACTGATTTCCGAATGTAATGGGATTTAAAATATAATTTTCAGACAAATTAAAGATAAAGGTCTAACTTAGGTAGTCTTACTATTCTAAATCGATAAATTTATTATTTTCTATGGAAACGACAGCTTCAAAATCATCCAATTTTTTTAACCTTAAAAGTGGCATTTAACAATCTATATATCCTAGATTCTGAAAAAATAAGAAAAATAAACATTAACTTGACCTAAGTTAAACCTTTATCTACAATGTGGTTTAATCAGAATACATCAAAATACTTTAATTTATAAAATCAGTCGATTTGAAATTTTGAAGTCATTTCAAATTAATTTGAAAGTTTGGTCAAACAATGGCGTCTAAAAATTCTTTACCCATAGGTATTCAGTATATATATATATATATATATATATATATATATATATATATATATATATAATTATATATAGATCATATAGGTTTTAACACTGTAAGAAAGATGGTGCCCGAAGCAAATCAAATTTGCAATGGATGCCAACCCATCAGCTGAGATATTTAGCGGGGTGATACCATAATTAGCCCACTTGTCAGAGACTTTGACCTCTCATAAAATGTGATATCGCTTTAAAAGGTGTAGAAAACGATAAAAAAATCTTTGCGGCTCTAAAGTGTATGCTAAATTCGAAAAACTAATAGCACAACCACGTGAAACAGCAAAAAATTTTACTATTATTTATATTTCAGATAACATTTGTTCACTTTAAATTTTATTTTAATGTAATATACTTAAATGTTTCTTTTCAAATTATATTGCTAATTTTATATTTTGTTTGTTAACTGTTTCATTTTATTCATTGAATTGTTTTCATTATTCTACAATAAATTATTGATATTTTGTAAACTATAAACGTCACTTATAGCAAATTTTATCTCAAACTATAAAAATGCCATTTTTGGTTTTACTGTACAACGCAAGAAAATCAATAAACTCTGTAGATTTTTTTTATCTCTAATTTTTTCCAAAAATTCAATTTTTTTCCCATTTCATCGTATTCCTATCTGTTATGGTTTAGAATATAGCAATGTTGGCACATAATAAAAGAAACATGCACTCAAAACACAAAAAGAACGCTGCAATTGTATTTATTGTCTTTGTAATTAAAGTAAAGTAAAGTTTTTGCTCTCCAAACATTTAAAAAACTTTAATCAGAAAGGAACATTCTAAGTACGCCGAATATAATAATATATCATGAATTTAAATTTTCGCGGGAACTCACAGCTGTTGGTTGAAACTGTTCATTTGGCAACGTGGCTTAGCTAACGTTTCGTCTGAAAGTTGACGAGATTTTAGAGCATTTATATTTGCATGTATATTTTTTATTACTCTGAACACGAGATGCTTGTTGCGCATGTCGTTTAACTGTCATAACGCGGGAATTTTTAAAAATAATTCAACATTATTTGTGTCGATATGTTATCTATCCATTAGAATAAAAATATATAAAGTATTTTAGAAAAGAATTAGAGGTAATATTATAAAGTAAACGATAAGAATATATATTGAGATGAATTCCGTAAATTATACGATTTTACTTTTTTTTTAAAATTTATTTTCCATTTGTCCACTTTGACATCTTTCAAACATCTCCTCTTCCCAAACCAAAAAAAAAAATCAACATCCCATAGCAACCCTGTCAAATTTTAAATCCCCCTACACATAATTTTAAAATAACTAAATTCCTAAATAACAATTGACAACATTTAATTTTAATAGTTAGTATGTGTAGGAATCATGATTTTTCTTAATCAGTTATAATCACTACTAAATTGTCAATGTTTCAAATTATTACTTTCCATGGAACACTTATTTATCAAATTAAAAAAATGTGATAATTTTGTGTATAGACCAATATAATGAAAAAATTAAATATGCGAATTTTGTCATGAAAATCGGTATATGGGGTTAAAATAATATTCTGAACAACTTTTTCTAATGTTTTTCGATATCTCTAACGCGAAGCAAAATATCGAGAGTTTGAAGTTCTAATTTTATCTGATTATCTTAAAAAATATGACCCGTCACTTTGTCCAATTGTGCAAAAATTTAAAAGAAAACCTAATTTTCAATCGAAAAAGTTGGTTTACAAATTTTCAATTGTTTAACTTTATCAGAGTGCTCGATTTCTTCGTAAAACCTCGGCTTTAAGATGATATGAAAAAAATATTGTTCGTATAGAATTTCAATTCGTATAAAATCTAAAAATAAATATTTTGCTTTGAAAAAATTACAGCTGCTTATTTAAAACACAAAAAAGAACGTTTTCACAAAAAAAATATTTTTCGGTCTTCCGTGCAGAAACAATAATATTGTAGACCAAAAGTTAAATCGACTGATTTCCGAATGTAATAGGATTTAAAATTTAATTTCCAGACAATTTTTTTTAATCTTTAATAGTACTTTTATCAACGCTGCTTTGTACACTCTATGGAATATTTTTTTCAAGAAATACAGCAGTAAGATTTTTTTAGGCTTCAAAGAACACTAAACGACAAAAGAATTTAACAGTGTAAACTGTAAACACACTGAAATCAAAACAAATCCCAAGTTCACACACGCATGCGCAGGCAGCAGGACTCTTGTGCAATTCCGGACCTTTGCCATTTATCACTTCGTGAATATTTTGGATTAGTAAAAAGGTAAAAAGTTAATATCTATAATACGGTAAGCGTATTGTATTATTTGCCTCAGTAACCCGAGTTAAATAACGCCGGCGCCGTCCGATTGCTCACGAAATCTTTTCTGACCTTACACCGGCTTGGCGGATAATTTGAAATTTGAGATTGTATAGGTACTGTGATTCTTCCATGATTGAGATGTTCACAAAACCATAGCATAACGAGTGTTGTCTGTATATACCTTTATAGAGACAACGGCATAACCTATTACAGTGGGATGCGAGATTTTGCATTTTTTAATTCTATTTAGGTCTTAGTTAAGGATTAACAAATTAAACATTGAGCTATAGTCAATATTCATTTTCAAAGGTGTAGAAAATAATAAGCATAGTTCAACAACAAAAATATAAATAGATGATAAAGCTTACTTTTTATCAGATAAAATCAAGGATCTCGGGTTTAAATAGTCTTCAAGAAAAATTCGGGAGAAAATTTGAACCAATAAAACCGAGGAAACAATATTGCTAAAGCGGCTTACTCCTTTGATACAATTATCTAGGAGTCTAGGGCCACCGTGAGCTGAACCAAAGTTCAAAGGAAGCCTGCCGCCTTGACTTAAAGAGTGGCTCTTTGATCTACAAAGAAGCGCCGATGCAACTTGACACGTGTCGATAGTTATCATAGCTATATACTAACTTTGAAATGAGCAATAACATCACTCTGTATCTATACATTTGAAAAGGGCATTTTATTTCGAATTGTTTCCGACTTGTAAATATCTTTGACATGTTCACCTAAATCGTAATTATTCATCGTTCGCGTGGTTAATTTTTCTTTCGTTTCTCACATAAGTAG
Source organism: Crepidodera aurea (assembly GCA_949320105.2). Lineage (NCBI taxonomy): Eukaryota > Metazoa > Arthropoda > Insecta > Coleoptera > Chrysomelidae > Crepidodera > Crepidodera aurea. The sequence goes on from OX439480.2 coordinate 1,658,583, forward strand.
GTACTTCATAACGAGGAACAAATAACTGAAAAGAAAATGTTATTTTGATATTATCAATGCCGCAGTAACAAATTATTTTAATTTTAAGAATTAAAAGAAAGATCTTATGGAAGTATCGTTTTCATTGAAAGGCTCTGTATAAATAAAATATACCTACAAAGAAAATAAATGAAAAATAAAAAGTTAAGATTATACATTTTGATGATACTAAATATTGTTCTCCCCTTGTATTACACATAATAAACAGTGAATTTCTAGAATGATTTCTGTAACGAGAAAATTTCAAAGGAAGGTTTCTGTAACTATTTTGTTTAATTTAAGCATTTATCACGAGATACCAGCACCTCCCGGGCAGCATCTTATTTGACATAATTTGGCTGATATTTGACGTACAAGACCGCGCCCTTAAAAGATAAGACGCCGTCACCGTTTCACTGTTTACGTTTTTTTTATCATTTGCTTTTCTTCGGATTGTTTTACCGGTCACTAATTTGGGAATAATTTAGTTAATAAGAAAAAGAATTCATTTAATTTTTACGAAGAGTTATTTAGATTTTGAAAATGAAAGTACCGAATTGCGTGAAATTTTTCTGAATTAGTAGTTTGGGAGTAAGTTATTTATTTTGGGATCCGTAATTCCGTATTTATTCATTTTTATGGGAAACCGTTTAAGTTTTAAATATTAAATTTACTTTAAAAACTTTGTTTTGAAAGTAGTTACCGAGTAATCGTCGGAACACGATTTAATTATTTATTTTTCCGTTAACCAGAGTTAGATTTATTTAATTTAGATTACATTTCGTACTGAACGACAGAGTGTAGTAGAAAACCAGTTTTTTTAACAGTAGTTCAAGAATTGAATTATTTAATTGAAAGTTTAAGGTACACTTTTGCTTTCAGTTATTTATTTTATATTTTAGAACTACTAACCGCTTTAAATTCCGAAACTTAAGGACGCATCATGACATTGGGGTTAACTGTGTGATGTGTTATACTGAAAGTCTAGGAATTCGTCGGCGTTAATTGTTTAGCAACCTCCGAAAACTTTGGGACTGATTTTGCACTAAAGTGGCACCCACTGGCCGAGTAGGCAACTTCTATCCCTGACTCACGCTACCTGACCTTGGGGTTAACTGTTGATGCACAGATCTAGAGTGGCAGATAGGCGATGATCATCTGAATTATATTTCAAATATATTTATAATAGGGAGCCGCCATGTTGGTCAAACTTGGAATTGGGGAGTTTGCGCAGTAAAAGAATTCAATTTCTTGTGTCAGCTGTCACAATTATTTATCGTTTTTCTGCTTATTCGGCGTTATTTTTAACTTTCTATTAAAAAATTGTGTTAATCTGATCATTTTAATAGTACCAAAACGTGTTTAGTGTGGAATTGTGGTAGTAGAGATAACATGCCCGGAATTACATTTCACAGGTAAAATTTATTGATATTAACAGAGTCTTACTATTGAATTTACAATGCACCTGTTTATTTCTCTGTAGTAATTTATTGTAATATTTTTAATTGATGTATTCCATTTATTTATTATTGGGTATATTCTAAGATAAATACAGTGTTCTTTAACAATAATGTACAATTTTCTTAGCTGTAATATTGTTTGATATTTTGATTAATCAAACTTCTGGTTTTTAGTGCATTTTGATAATTTTGTTATTTACGATCATTTGCAATACACATTAGACATTATTAAATATAAGCTGTTTTGTAAGAGGCTGTTAAAGATTTTTTACGTGATGTATGAATTAAATAATAATTTTTACACTTTTAATAAATATAGACAGGTAAAGTATTGATTTTTAGGTAAAGAAAGGACTTGAAAATCCTTAGATAAAATCTTAATATTGAACAAAAATGTTGTCAGATGTTTTAAGTACGGACCGGTTTGGTCCTCTCTGCGCATGCTCACTATTTCCAACCGAACAAAGATGGCAGCTCACTATAATAAATTTTTATGGTTTATTGCTTTGCCTATCTTCCACTCTAGATCTGTGGTCTGATGTGTTGGCAGAATGTTGGCTATGCTGAAAGTCTAGGAATCGTCCCCGCTCCGAATACAATTTAAAATTGCAGTTTTAATATATTAAGTTCACCTGTCAGTCTGTAGGTTCAGTTCTTTTCGATTAATTTACAATTTAATAAAAAGTAGTAACTCTCCAGATTTAATTTGCCGATTACATTTAAAAAGTTGATAAATTTAAATCGTTTTCCTGTTTGAATTTGTTTAAATTCGCGATTAATAAATTCAGTAAACTCTTCCAGTCAATTCCGTAGTTTATAGGGTTAGGTAACTCTCCCGATTAGAGTAATATAATTTATTTAAATTCTTTAGACCGTTCTGTTACAGTTCTTAGCTTAAGAAATTTAAAATTAAAACTCTTCCGATTTGTCTCGCCGGTTGACAAAATTAAATAGCTGTGTCGTTTAATTTCGCGAACTGATAAATTTAGCATTTTCCCGTTTTTCAATTAATCGATTAATTATAAATAATTTTATACTTTTATAAATAGAAATAAAGTCTGATTGAGTCACTCCGTCATTACCGCCAATTAACAGAGCCGATTTAAACGTTTCTTTTACGTATTATTTTTTAAGGGTTAACCTGGGTGGGCTTTGAAATAAACAATTTTTGTCTTGTAAAAATAGCTAAACACAATATAAGTGTCATGTTAATTTCGTGGTTTATATTCACAAACCTTACCTCTTTTTAGGGCTATTAAAAGTATGGAGCATACCACATAAAAAACTGGCGTCACTTCTAAGGCATAATTTTCTTAGTGGCAAGAAAAAGCCTTACAATATTCGCTATTAATGGTTCTTCCGTTCTCAAGGTAATCGATGAATAAAATACCGTGCGCATCCCAAAATACGGAGGGCAAAACCTGGAGTGTAGTGATAGATCTATTGTCACATGTATGTGACAATAGATGTATCCATCCGTCAAAAGCCATCATGAGCTCGACAATATTAGTACGAGAAGTTTACCGAAATACACATACAGATGCAGAATTAACTTCTAAGAAAAAGTGCACCTCTCGAGCTTTTTCGAATTATCAACTCTCGAGCATTGTTTTATCGCAACGCCCACGCCGAGACAGTTACGACCGATCGGAGGGCGGGGTCGTATTCCTCGTCTCAGACGGTCCGGGAAAGTCGTATTCGAGTGATCCGAAAATTACTCGTGTGGACTCGAGAGGCGGTCAAAATTTCAAAACGTCGTACAGGGCGTAGTTTTCGTCCGATCCGGACAAGATTTGGGGTGGGGGGTACGAGGTCCTCCGACCTAAAAAACGAACCCGGAACCCAAATTCGTGAAGACGGTCATGTAGGGAGATGACCCGATATGCGAAAATCGATTTTCGTTACATCCCCCCCATCCCTCCCCAAAAATGACCCACGAATTCCTAGGAAATTGGCAGGTCTGGGACGACTCGGGCCTGTCCAGAAATTCTTTGGGGCGGATTATGTCGATCGCCAGAACGACAAGTTGCCGCCCCTCCCCACTCCTGAGGGAAGGAGCCCGGAAAATTTTTTGTCGAAATCGGGAATTTCAATATATAGGGCGGATAGAGAATTGAAAAATACAAATTTTTGTTGGGGGGTGTTACCCCCCTTCCCGCCCTGGATTTTTTTACGGTGTTCGTATCTTGGACTCGAAGGGGTTTCGGAGGCCCGATTTATGGCAGGGTGTCAGCTGATGTCGGACATAGTTGGTCGTGGGGGTTAAGCTCCCCCCTTCCCCCCATTTTTGGGGGCCTCAAGAGTAACCTCAAATTGAAAATTTGGAAAATCTATTGGTAGGGGGACTTTTGGGACCAAAGGCCGAAACGAGTCACCCTCTTTTGGGGGTTCTCCCCCCCTTTTCAAAAACCGACAAGAGTGGACTGGAATTGAAATTGAAGGAATATTAATATGCAGGTAATTTTTGTTACCGAAGGGCCAAACTTTTGGTACCATTTTGGTTCCCCCTCCCCTTTTTTCTATGCATACCGTTGTCAAATCGGCAAACTACGTCTTTACCATTTGTCTTAATGGAGCAGAGTCTATTGAAATACAATGCTTTATCAACACGAAATTCAAACTTTTCCGATGTTTTGAAAATTACAAAAGTAATGGGACTAAAACTGAAATTTCTTTTGGTGGTTACTTTTGAACGGTAAGTTCGATTTGTCTCATAGTTAGGTAAAACGTTAACTGATTTATTCAAAACTACCTAAGATTGTGAAATAAATCACACTTGTTCCCAAGAACAAAGACATTAAATGTCCTACACTGCACCAGCGACTGGACTTCACTCCTTGGGCTATATGCCCCCCCCAGGTATTGAATTACGAAAGTCCAGACCAGTCGGGGCTTTAAACCAAAAACTTTGATTTTATTATTAAAGGAGCTTGCCATTCTTAGACCGGTTTCGGAATTATTGTTCCTCTTCAGTAAGAAGCCAGCTAGCTCGAATTTCTATCTCTAAAGAAATTCTGAAGATCGCTTTGAACCCACCAACTCTTAGTACAAACCTTAGATCATATATGCTTCGCTAGATACGGCATCCTATAGTGTTTGTTTGGCTCTAGAGGGGTAAAGACGAGAGGGGGTGAAGGGGCAATAGCGTACCATGATACAGTGGCGTACCATTCGGAATATTTTGGTACAGTGTAATATATTGTCATATTTATACAACACATATTTCATTTTCTAAGGATTGAGTGACTGTAGGTTCAGTAAAATGGGAATTAATGTGAATCGAAAATAAATAAAATAGCATGCATACCAAAATTGTTTGGAATGGGAATAATCTGAGAGGTTGAATACCATCATCTTGCGCTTCTATAAATATTTTTTTATAGCAAATTAAAAATCCCACTGATTATAAACTCGTTAATATAGAAAAAACAAAATGAAAAGTTGGTAGGTATATTAATACAAAAGATACCTACGTCAAAAATGAACCTTCATATAGATTAGGTTGAGTAATAAATGAAAAATTTACTGATGAACATGGTTTATTTTAATAAAACATAAATTGACATACGATAGATAGATATTTAAATAATTCAAATTAAAGTAGGTATACATAATTTACGTTTAGTTCTTATTTTCACTTCCTGTCCTATCTAACAACACGCCTATGGAATACATACCGATGACAGCACCTTTCTCAAATTTGATGTTGTATACTTAACAAGGCTTTGGCATTTTGTTGAGAAATTCGACCACTGTTCTCTAAACTAATTGTACCTAGCAAAAACTTTCAAAAAATTATAAAAATACACAAGATTGGCACAATAATTCCCAAAAAACAGAATATCTGACATCTGTCAAAATTTACGATATGAGCGGGTATCGTCGAAATTTGAAATCGACCAATCAGTTGGATGGTACTCTAACTCCCTCCTGTACACCACAACAAATAACCTGAATACCGTATCTAGCGTAACATATATGATCTAAGGTACAAACGGTTAAGTCTTTTATAATAAAATCAAAGCTTGCAAAACTATCGAAAACTCTAATGACGGTGGAATTTTTTGTAACAATAAAAATACCAAAAAAGGACCATGGGCGTACCAAAAGTTTGTGAAATAAATCACACTTGTTCCCAAGAACAAAGACATTATTATTAATAATAATAATAATAAACGTCTTTATTTCCCAGATGAAAGAATACAAAATATAATTTAAACAAATAAAAAACAAAAGTGGGAGTGGCTACTCATACTTAACCACATTAACAAACAAAAGATATATATAAAAAAGTAATAATACAATATCAAAAAAAAAATTTTTTAAAAAATGTAAAAAAAAAAAATATTTTACTATATAGTCAAATATGAATTTTTCTAAGGAAGGGAACATTGAACAGAGCTCCGAATTGCAAAAATGTCATATGCCATATTAATCATTGTTTTGCTCATTTAAAAAGAATTTTTTTGCTTTAGACCTAAATGTAGAGTGTTTAAAATTTTTAAATTCATTTGGTATCGCGTTATATAATGACACTGCGTTATATATAAAACTGCGATTAAACATTACTGAACTATGGATTGGCATAATGAGACGATTGGGGTCTCGAAGATTTACATTTGTAATGTGTTTACGAGCAACAAATTTTTCTTTCATAATCTCGGGTGTAGAAGTGAATAATACTTTATAAACATACGTAGTCAAATGATATTTCGCACGGTTTTCCATTATAAGCCAATCTAATTCTTTTATTTTATGAGTGATATGATCATATTTTCTTAAACCAAAGATAATCCGACAACATGAGTTTTGAATATATTGTACCTTTGTCCTATCAGCTTCATCTAAGCAAAAATAGTAAATGTAGTCACAATAAGTGAAGTGTGAAAGAACCAATGACTCACACAAAAGCTTTCGCATATTGTGACTAAGAAGTGCTTTATTGGCATAAATAAATTTAAGAGACATGTAACATTTTTGCATTAGATTACGTACATGTGTATGAAATCTCAATTCATTGTCAAAAATAACACCAATATTACGGGTTTCATCCACTATAGGTAAAGGTACCCCATCTATACTAATATTAATATTTCCGGAAAGAAAGACTTTGTTATTTCTGGATGAAAATATCATTACTTTTGATTTTGATGAATTTAATTTTAAATTATGTTGTTTGGATAAATCAGAAATACCTTGAAGGTCTTGGTTAACGAGTCGGCAAGTTTCTTCACAATTTTTAGTAGAAAAACGGTAGTAATATTGCGTATCATCTGCATAAGCCTGTACCTTACCACGTCTTGCCGAAGTTAAGATATCAGCCGTGTAAAAAATAAACAATAACGGCCCAAGGATAGATCCTTGAGGAACACCACTTAAAATATTAATAGCTTCTGATCTGACACCATCAACCTCGACCACTTGTAACCTATCAGTTAGATATGAAAAAATAAGAGAGACTGCAGCTTGTGACGCACCATAATAGCGAAGTTTGGCACAAAGCAGTTTATGGTTAATGGTGTCAAATGCTTTTGAAAAATCTAATAAAATAAGAAGACTATTATCTTTTTTATCAAGTGCATTAATAATGTCATCGATTACAACGGCTAAAGCTGTGGCCGTACTATAACCTTTTCTAAAACCTGCTTGGGTATCAGGTATTAATTGGTTTTCTATAAAAAAGTTGCATAGCTGATTAAATAATATTTTTTCTAATATTTTCGAAAAAACGGGCAAAATGCTAATAATTCTCAGGTCAGAGTATTCTTTGGGATTAGAAATTTTAGGTAACGGCTTACCAACTGAAGTTTTCCAAGCCTTAGGGACGTAACTTTTTTCTATGCAGGAATTGATGAGGTGGATTAAATAAGTATCAATAAATGGTCTACAAAAAGTTAACATTAAAAGTGATACGTTATCATTTCCAACAGCATTACTTTTAATTTCATCTAATGCCCTAGAAACTTCATCAAGTGTTGCCATACGAAAAGAAAAAATATTTTGACCTAAATTACCAACATTATTTGTGTAGAAATCTATTTTTCCTTTGCACTTATCATCAGAATTATCACGCAGAAAATCAGAAAAGTAATTATTAATATCATTGGGATCTGCTAAGTTATCTGGAATATCAAATTTGGCATTTTTGCATAAGTTTAAATATTTAAACGTTTTCCATAATTTCTTTTTGTCTTTTTCTTTAGCAACATTATTGATAACATTTTTACGATTTTGTCTTACTAATTTTACAGTTTCATTTCTAATTTTTTTTTAAACCTGAAGGTCACTATCCAATTTGGTTTGTTTAAACTTTTGCAGAGCTAGGTTTCTTTCTCTCATTTTAATTTTTAAAGGTTGATCAAGCCATGGTGCTGGCTTCTTGGTAACCCGAACTAATCTCAAAGGCGCATGTACATCAAAAACAGCTGTTAAATACGTGTTAAAAATATTTAATTTTGCTTCAATATCCTTCTCACTAAGGTACCTTTGCCAATATAAATTTTCTAGGTCGTTTTGAAGTGCGTTTAAATTAATTCCCTTAAACTGCCTTTGCTTAATGAACTTAATTTTAGTTGAAAATATAGACATATCTAAGTAGCAAAAGCCCATCTTATGATCAGATATATTATTGCAGTTAATTGTACCAGAATTGGTGATCATGTCAACATTAGATGTAAAAATAGGGTCCAAAAGTTTTGTACCCCTTGTGGGTTCGTTTAAAATTTGCACTAGGTCATAAGTTGAAAAGCATTCATTTATACAATTTTCTACGTCCAAAAAATCTTCATTTAGATCACCCAGTATTATAGTTTCATCTACCGTTGGTATAAAAAAGTTAAGCATGTTATCAAAATCACTGTTGAAATTTGGGGTTTTAGGTGGCCTATAATAAGCTCCTATGCCCAAAGTAACGTTCTTTAGAAAAATTTTTAAAAAAAGAAATTCAAGTTTTTGACTTACCTGAAAATCAAAATTGACTACTTCATATTTTATATTATTGCGAACATAAAACAAAATTCCACCTCCACGAGCGTAATCTCTATGTTTATATGACATTTGATAACCAGAAATATTAAAAAAATCCATGTCAACCTTTTCGTTCAGCCATGTCTCAGTAATCGCAACGCAATCAAATTTTTTGTTATTTAAAAGTGCTACAAAATTATTAAAACCAGTACACATTGACCTAAAATTCAGATGTGCTAATTTCATGTTTCAAAAAATTTTTATTAATATGATATCTGACACCTTTCCCTCAAAACTCATGTTCAATATTTGATTAATAAAAAAATATATATACCAGGATAAAGATGTTTTTGCAATATACAAAAAACAAAAACTTTCCCTATCCTACTATATGACGTTTAAAAGTTAAAAAAATTAATTTCACGTCCCTTCCTCAGAATAATCAACTAACTAATATAATAAAAATTCAAATACAAAAAATCGAAAAAATATCAAAGAACTCTAGAAGTGTTTATATAAGTACGTTTTTCAAATTATTGGGTCTCATAATTTAAAATAAAAAGTTACAAATAATATTTACAAATACAACAAAATAATAATGCGAATACCGCTCGGAGTAACATAAGAGAAAAAATATAATTTTAGTACCTGAGAGTACATTCTAGTAACTGAAGAACAACCGAAAAAGAAAGTACAAATACTGTATTGAACTCGAAAAAGTATGAAATTATTATGAAAATATCTCAAATTTAAATTAATGCTATTTGTTATTTATAAAAATATCATCAAACTTTTTCCTTAAAAACACACATAATTTCCTAGAAACCCAGAATTAAAAATAATCATAAAAATAATAGTAATTTTCCTGAATTTGCCTAAATTTAAAATTAGCATAAATATTCCGAATGAAACAACAACAAAAAAAAAAGTTAATGCAAAATGATACCTTATAAATTAGTAATTTAGTAAATTTATTATGCCAGTTCTTCCAATTCGACAGTGTTTGTAATTTTCACTTTTTTTGTCTTTGTTCTTGGGAACAAGTGTGCTTCTTACTGAAGAGGAACAATAATTCCGAAACCGGTCTAAGAATGGCAAGCTCCTTTAATAATAAAATCAAAGTTTTTGGTTTGGCGCCCGACCAAGTCGGATCTTTAAACGTCTGGACTTTCGTAATTCAATACCTGGGGGGGGGGGCATATAGCCCAAGGAGTAGTTGTTGAAGTACAGACGCTGGTGCAGTGTAGGACATTTAATGTCTTTGTTCTTGGGAACAAGTGTGATTTATTTCACAACCTTAGGTAGTTTTGGTACGCCCATGGTCCTTTTTTGGTATTTTTATGGTTACAAAAAATTACACCGTCGTTTGGTTCATATAAAAAATTTCACCCTGTATACAGGGTGAGTCACTGTAGACGCGACGGTCCATTGTGGCTAAACGGTAAATATTGTGAAAATTTTCTTTATTCATGGATATGTGGGTTGATAAAGGCTACATTTTAAAATTATTTGGAAACATACAGGTTGTCCCAAAAAAGTGTGGCGTTTGAAGTTATATTATTTTTTATGGAAGACCCTATATTTTGTTGCATTTATAGATTATACGTTAAAAATAAAAACTTTCTTAAGTATTCCCTATACCTAAGCTTTTTAGTTTTCGAGATATTTTGATATTTCTAAAAATGGAAGAACTTACAAGAAAACCAATATCGTCGAATCCTATCCTAACACAACGATTATCTCAGTCACTATTAGATCAACTCCGCTGCCGTGGCTCCCCTTGCTGAGCAACATAGCACCTCCCGACCTACGTCGCTCGCAGGCATTACTTCGTGAACATGGAAAAATTATGAGAAATCTGACCCTACTCAATCACGAAGATTATAATGACCAAGTCCCCCAGAGGTTAAGATCACGAAGACCACCACCCTTCTATACCGCAGAAGGGCTAAAAAGTAGTAACTTCAATCTTCAAGAATACTGGGCAGATAGTCTAGACTGGATCAGAGTGAACGACCCGACCACAACTCAACCCGGTTTCAACCTACCCCGTCATCTGTGGTCTGCGCTGAACCGCATAAGAACAAATCACGGCAAATGTGCGGAGTCCTTCTTCAGACGGGGCATATCAGCATCATCGGAATGCGACTGTGGTGCTCCATCGCAATCTCTGAGACACATCGCGACTGAATGTCCCCTTCGCTGTTACTCTGGAATCACGTCTGATATATTTCATGTTCCGATATTCCTGGTATTACTGGCCACAGTAAGTAATTTCGGAACGCTTTACAGTAACAGTAATTTTAAACTGCTGATGATTTTCGGAACGTTCGGGCAGTAACAGTGAAAAGGGAACCAAATAAAACATAACCGATTGGCGCTGCAAAATGTCAATGTCATTAGCGGATTGGGTAAAATAAACCATCGTCCATATAAGCCCTTTGCTATTTTTGTGGTGTTATTTTACTGTTTTAGTTGTTTTTGGTGTGTGATTTTGTAAAACTTATGCTTTTTATTTGATTGTGCTTAAATATTTTGTGTTATAAAACTCTATTTTCACACCTAATATTTATATTTTTAGAAAATAAGTATGGGTGATATTTGTGAAAAGTCGAACAAACATAAAATAACTGTTTAGTTTTATGGAGTTTACAATAACCATTCAGAGTTTATATTTCAGTTTTATTTGAATCAGGCCTTCTTCTAGATGCATAAATGAGGGTCAAGCAGTTTTAAAAGCTGGACATATCAACCCACAATGTTTTTAAAGAATTTAGTAAGTACAGAGAGTTACCTTGTGAAATAAAAAACAGTGCTACGTTAGGTATATTTAAAGCAAAGTTAAAAAGGTTTTTATTATGGTACTATATTTTGTGATTCTTTATATTTATCATTTTAATTACCTGTTATTATTGTATTATTTGTGGCATTTTTATATGTTGTATAATAACTTTTTTTACCAAGGTCAAGTTTTAATTGTAATCATTTAATGACTATTTTTAATACTGCTAATTGTTATATGTAATTTTTTGACATTTATATTGTTATATATACTGTAATTAGTTTTTTGACTTAATAAACGATTTATATAGAAGATATTCTACGAACCATGGCTTAAAGGCTTTCATCGAGGGTTTCAGTTTATATAATTTCTATAAAAGTTTACATTAGTAACTCAATAACAAATAAAACTTGAAAAATATATATACATCTTAGTAGTAAATAGATACTTTTCCAGACATAGGATAAACTGATAAAAAATTGAATACACAGTCAGATAGAGGTTTTTGTTTAAATCTCACTTGAAGAATCATTAGAGCATAGTATAAAATTCAAAGCACTGATGAACTGGAGGTATAACAAATAATTTTTTTATCTCATAAACAGAAAAAAAACAATCCAAGAAGTGAAATTTTAATCATTGAATATATTATTTAATTCACTCATTAAATTAACTTAATTCTGTTACAGTTCAATTACAAATAATAATACAAAAACACATTTTCAATTAATACAAATAATTAGATAGATTAACAGAAGAAACATTATATTCAAGTATTATACAAAATAAAAAGATTCTATCAATAGTTTAAAACCAATGTATAAAATATTTCAGAAAGAAATTTCATCCACTTCAAACTTTGAGACACTTATTTCAGCAGCTTAGATGTTCTATGCTTAGGACGTTTTTGTTTTCGGGATCATACTTGATGACTAGACTTTGGTAGTTTTACACTAGAGGTACTGCAGTTAAACAAAGAAACTTTATTTTACCAAGTCCTGAAAAAGATGTTACTCATTTATATGTTTGTTGTTTACCTTTACAAATTTCCAATATAACTCTAAACATTTTTCACTAGGAATAGGAAATTTCCAGTCACAAAACTTGTTATTTCAGTAATGGGATCATTCGAATGAAAAATAATCGGTCATTCGAATTCTTCCGATTTTCGAGTATCCGAATGGAAATCTGTGAAATTCAAATTTGGTAGCCAATTTCAAAGAAAAGGTGCACTTTTTGGAGGAAATAAGGAAAATGGTGCCATAGTGCGCACTTAGTTGAAAAACGGCGTCAAAGTGCACAATCGTGCAGCCAGGACCAACACATCTCTTGACATAACTTAACTTATTTCAATTTGGGGAAGGGATACTGGAACTACCTGACCACTTCTGTAACAGTAGTATCAGTAAGTTTTTAGCCTCCAACAGGGTTTCTTGACAAGTGGCGCGAAATCATTGCCAGTAAATTTCAGTAAAATCGGAACGACTAAGTTTACTGGGCAGTACTGTTCAGGAATATCGGAAGTTTTTAGCCTCTAACAAGGTTTCTTGAAAAGTGGCGCGAAATCATTGCCAGTGAATTTCAGTAAAATCGGAAGGACCAAGTTTACTGGGCAGTACTGTTCAGGAATTTCGGAACATGACCATAAACCTAGCAACACCAGATATCATTGAATGGCTCCGTCAACTAGACATTCGACCCTAATGTCATAATTCATTCAGCAACTCACTTATCTACTAGTTTGTATATGGATATTTGTATTTGTATATGTATATTTATTTTGTTGTGTTACTTTTGTTATATCTTTAATTGTTTTTGACATAATATTCTGTTGTATCCGACAGTTACTGTAAATTACCATGCACTAGGACTGTATTTATCTTCCATACGATAAATAAATAAATAAATCATAATTTTCTTTTACTTTGTTCAAAATAAAAAGCTACAGTATTTTATAGTTAATGAAAAATAAAATTGAACTTTAAAACAACCTACAAACTTACATTTTGTTTTTAAATTTGAGAAATTGCAAAAAGGGCCAAACGTAAACTATAAAAATAAACAGAAAATATTATTAATGCAATTTGGTTCACACTCTCACCATTTATTATTATAGGCTGTGATAATTTGACATTTTCACTGTTTGGAATTGTTTAGGTACAAAATTTTAGTTTCCCGTAGTTATTATTTGTTTGCGTTTATTTAGTATACTATTTTAATCTGACAGGTGTTGTGTACTTAGATTTTTTACAAAATATTTTGTCAAATCTGCTAGCCTCTGTAGCCATACGAGGTATGTAGGTACTTTATGCACCACATTTGTTAGTTGCTGTTCGTCAACATCTTCAAGCCACTTACGAAAATATTCCATATGGGGTCGATTGAAAGAAATATGTTCACTCAGGAACACTCAGGAAGTCAATTAGACATTTGATGTTCCGACAAAGAAAATCTGATACTACCGATGAATCACTAGATAAATATTATACATGGCGATGTTTTAGTAGATATTATTCAAAACAACTTGTACCTTTTGAAATCCGATTCTGGAAATTAACTAAAACGGTCGTATTATTAAAAATATAGCATGAGCTGTGGTGGCACTAATAATTAAAAATTAAATTTTTGTACAAAAAATTAAATTAAGTTATATTTTTTGATATCTATGGTTCATTTTGCTAAACTTTTAATTTATAGTCAAATTTGTTTTTTTTTATTAGAAATTGAGTAACCGTGTGGGGAATACCAAGCCGGGAAGCGTGCTCGCCAATTGGCCAGTGTCCCGTGTAAATAGCCGTAGCTCTAGCCATGTCCTTCCTCGAAAGCTTCAGAAGGTTATCCGTTTTGCTTCTGACGTCTGGCGGCCGTCTTGCACGTTGTTAAGGCTTTCCACCTAGCGTCGGCTAAGGCTAGGAAGTGTAGATAAATATCTTGCTTAATCGTATTAATTGAGGGTTCAACCAGTTCAGACATTGCTACGTCCATGGCTGCACCTCTCCTTGCTAATTCATGAACGCATTCGTTCCCCGGTATGTTCCTATGGCCAGGAACCCAGAGTAACGTCACGCTGTATAGGTTACTAATTAGCGCAAGCTCCTCTGAGCATTTGCTAGCTAATTTCGATGATATGGTAGCAGCATTGAGGGCCAAGATGGCGGCTTGGCTGTCCGTAGCTATCACCACGTTGCGTTTCGGAGACGGATCGTGTCTCACTGCTTGGCATGCACACCAGATCGCTAGCATCTCTGCTTGAAATATGCTAGATTTATCCGATAGTCTAAACGATTGGCTAATTTGGAGTGATTCCGAATAAATACCAGCACCTACACCATATTCCATCTTTGAACCGTCAGTGTAGATCACCGTGTCTACCCTACACAATAGCTTGTTGTTCTTCCACTCACCCCTAGCAGGTATCTTAACTCTGAAATTCTTGCCAAGACACAGCTTGGGAATGGTGTAATCAGTGGACACGGGCAGCATCTTCCTCACCGCCGAGCTAAGAATAATGCTGTGTCCAAAGGGTTTAGCTGGCCAATGCCTATTTTCTCTGAGCCTGACCGCGCTACAGGTCGTTATGTATTTAATGTGAAGTTCGGTTGATAGGAGAAAGAGGAGAGCATCTAGAGTATCCCGTGGCGTTGATCTCAGCGCCCCTGTTATATACACGCATGCACTCCTCTGGACCCTACCAAGGGCCGGCCACCATTGAACCGTATGTAAGAATGGGGCGTACAACAGCAGTGTACATCCATAAAGCCATGCGTGGTTTTAGTCCCCATTTCCTACCTACCATCTTCTTTGGCCTATTTGTGTACTTTGTAAAATCATGAAAACGAACTAAATTTTTACGCTCGGACCTGATTTTTTTGGGGTTGTATATACAAATGGACTGACCTATGCTGTCTTGTCTGTTTATTTCTCCGATACAGAGTATACTGCTGCTACTTTCGCTTGAAGTACTGTGGTGTCTTTTGACAGGCTTAATGTGTAACGTAATTGAGTAAGTTATGTAATGTAATAATATAAAAAAAATTAATCTTGGTTAAATATCATTATATAAATACTTAGAATACTTAGAATCAATAGACACCTTTAATTTGGAACGGGTAATAACAACAAAACAAGTTAAATTAAAAAAAAATATATATTTATTTTAAATTATCCAACCAATCATCAAAGGTTCACGAGTTTTGAGTCTGTGATATTGCGGCCTTGGTACAGGACATTGGAGGGTTTGTTCCTGTTCTTAGAGTTTGCTTGATCCAGCGCAAGTCAAAGGTTAGGACATTGGAGGCTAGGTTCCTCTTCTTAGAGTATGCTTGATCCAGCGTAAGTCAAAGGTCGTAATTGGCGGAGGATTGTGATCGGCAACTTTTTTGGGACGTCGTATGCCAACATACCCGATTGTACATGAAATAAGGAAAAAAATTAAAAAATTTTTTTTATCATTATTCACTTCGAATTAGTTCACATACGCGAGTCTATATAGTTTAATCAAAGTCACAGTTTTTGTATACTTTTTTTTTATCAACACTTAAAGTTCGTCCTTCCCATAAAATGAATTGTCCAAATATCACAACTTTTTCATACTCACGCAGTCCTTCGATTTCTTTACGAGTGGATGAATTTTCAATAACTTAATTGATATACTACAGGTATTTACACCAAAAATTCTTGCAATTCAAAAATTATTTTTGGGACACTGTGCACAAGACACCTGCTTCGTATCAGAGCCAGTCAAAAAGAGCCAATCGAAATTCTGTTGATAAAGCGGTTCTCCCATCAGTTTTTAATTTTGAATAAAAAAGCTTCTAGAATATATTCTAATCGTTATACAGGCTGTCCCATTTTAAATCATTTTTAAATTATAAAAAGAAATATTTATAGAAAATATTTTAAAAGGATAGAATTAAAAAAAAAGAAACATTATTGAAAAAATATTTTGAAAATAAGAAAAATGAAAATATTGTTACATATGGGATCATTATCCTTGAGTGCGGGCGGGGGACACTGATTCTGTTGCACTCTTGGCGGCCAATAATGGAGAGTGATTCTACAGACGAGGGACACAAAAGAAGAAGAGATACAGAAGACGAAGAAAATCTCGAACCGTTTGGGAAAAACAGAAAGACAGGGAGAACGCCAACAAAACCAAAAAAAGAGGAGAAGCTAGATAAAATTCTGGAATTAATGCAGGATATGAAAACAGAAATGGTAGATATGAAAAACGAAACCAGAGAAATGCGGAAGGAGCAAAAAGAATTTAGGGAGGAGATTCAATCACTAAAACAAGAAAATAAGGAAATAAGAAAAATGTATGAAAAAATAGAAAAGGAGAATGAATATATTAAGAAAGAACTGAGAACTATTAAAACAAATCAAGAATGGACAGAAAAGGAGAAAAGAAAGCAGAACGTAGTAATGACTGGTCTTAAAATGAATATAACGGATAACATTGAGTTAAGCAAAGCAGTCACCACTTTCATGGAAAGCCAAATGGAAATACAGGTACAAGTTAAAGCAGCTCACAAGTTGGGAGAGAAGACTGTGCTGATAGAACTAGATAACGGTCAAGAGAAAGAGAAAATAATGAAAAATAAACAAAAATTAAGGAATATAAAAAGCGACAGAATATACATAAATCATGATCTAACTAAGAAAGAGAGGGAAAGACAAAAGACAATAAGAGACAGGGCACATAAGGAAAGAATTAATGGGAGGACGGTTAAGATTGGATTTAATAAAATAACCATTGATGGGGAAGAATGGATATGGGATAAGTTATCTGAAAAACTGGTAAGGCCAAAAAACTACCACAAAGCAAAGGGACAAAGAATATAGGTGATGAACAGGCAAGGAACAAGGAAACGATAACGGAACAAAAACAACAGTCAAATAAGAAAGGAAAAATAAAAACAAACAAACAGAAGAAAAACAAGGAAAAAATAAAAGTAGGCACATGGAATGTTAGAACAATGCTGAAAGCTGGTAAAATGGTAGAAATAGCTAAAGAAATGGATAAGTATAATTTAGAAGTACTGGCACTGCAAGAGATTAGATGGAAAGACGAAGGAAGAATAGATAAAGAAGGATATACCCTTTACTATTCGGGAGACAAAAAGCAAGGAAGAAATGGTACAGCATTTATGGTAAATAAAAAATTAAGAAATAAAGTACTACAATTTCAAGCAGTAAATGGCAGAATTTCAAGCATAAGAATCGAAAATAAACAAGCAAATTTAACCATAATAAATGTCTATGCACCAACTCAGGAAGCAAAGGATGATCAGAAAGAGGAATTCTATGACAAACTACAGGAGGTATGGGAAAAAACACCCAGAAATGATATAAAGCTAGTGATAGGAGATTTTAATGCACAAATTGGAAAAGAGGAATACAATGAAAATGTGGCAGGGAAAGAAACAATACACTGCAAGACTAACGATAATGGTGCAAGGCTCTGTAACTTTGGAACAAGCACAGACACATATATAGTCAGTACAAAATTTCGACATAAAAAACAACACAAAGTAACATGGATGAAACCAGGAACAAATGAAGGCAATCAAATAGATCATGCACTTATATCGAGAAAATGGCTGAAAATAATAGAAGATACTCGCTCATTTAGAGGGGCAAATGCAGACTCTGACCATTTTTTAGTAGTGGTAAAAATGAAAATGAAGATATTACGGAACTTTGCAAGGGAGAAGAAATTAAAACAATGGAACATTGAAAAGCTAGAGGAAGAGACCACGAAACAAAAATATATACAAGGATTAAGAGAAAACCTAGTGGAAGGAGCAGACCAAAACATAGAGCAAAAATGGGAATGCATAAAAAATAGTATTGCAAGAACAGCAGATGAAATATTAGGAACAAAAGAGAAAAAACAAAGTAAAGATTGGTACGATGAAGAATGTGAGAAGAAAAAAGAGGGAAAAGATCAAGCACGGGCGAAATGGCTTATTACAGGAAGAGAGGTAGAATTGGCAGAATACAAGGAAAAAAAGAAAGAGTCTGACAAATGTTGCAAGACAAAAAAATCAGAGTGGGTAAAGAAAATGATGTTGGATATAGAGCAGGACAGCAAAGATAACAAAAGATTATTTAACCTTATAAAAAAACAAAGTAAAAAGAAGACAGAAACGGATAGAATAAATAAAACGGAATGGGAAACGTACTATAAAAGACAGTTTAAGGAGGATAGGGTTACAGAAGTAAACTATGAGGCATTAGAAGAGGAAGAAGAAGAAGAAACCCCACCAACATACGAAGAATACGAAGAAATAATACTGAATCTCAAACAGAAGAAGACACCAGGATCAGATGGAATAGTTAACGAGTTAGTGAAGAAAGGAGGAAAGAAGCTAAACAAACAAATATTTGAACTAATAACCAAAATATGGAATGAAGAACAAATGCCAACAGAATGGAATCTAGGACTGACAAAACCTATCTTTAAAAAGGGAGACCAAACAAAGTGCCAAAACTACCGAGGAATAACCCTACTTAATACGGCATATAAGATACTAACGTCGCTAATAAGACAGAAAATAACTAAATACTCGGAAAAGAAACTAGGAGATTACCAATATGGGTTCAGAGGCGGGAAATCGACAATAGATGCCGTTCATGTAATGACACAAACGATAGAAAAATGTTACGAGTATGGAATAAATTTGCATATATTGTTTGTGGATTTTAAGCAAGCATTCGATAGTGTTAAGAGATATAAACTATTAGAGGAAATGCATAAAATGGGAATACCGAAAAAACTTATTAGGCTAACAAAAATGTCATTTAACAATTCGAAAACCAAAGTAATAACAGATGAGGGATACACAGAAGAAATTGCTATTGAAAAAGGTGTAAGACAGGGTGATGCACTATCAACCACGCTGTTCAATATAGCGTTAGACGGAGCGATTAAAGCGATAGCTCGGGGAACTATAATTTCTCAAAATATGACACAAATAATAGGATATGCAGACGACCTCGCATTAATTGCAAGAAGTAGAAACAGCCTGGATAAGATGCTAAGCGACTTGGCTGGAGAAGCGAAAAGTAGAGGCTTGGAAATAAATGAAGAAAAAACTAAATACATGATAGTTAGCAGGGAAACAACGGAGAATATAAACGAAATAAGAATACAGAATTACAAATTTAGAAAAGTAGAAAACTTTAAATATTTAGGTGTGACGATAAATGAAAAAAATGATAGAAAAGTAGAGATAGCAGAAAGAGTAAAAGCGGGAAATAAGGCGTACTGGAAGTACAATAAATTGATGAATGACAGACATTTAAGTAAAAACACCAAATTGAAATTGTACAAAGCTGCTATAAGACCAACAATGACATATGCCGCAGAGACTATGTGTTTGACAAGTAAAAACGAAGAAAACTTAAGGATAGCTGAGAGAAAAATATTAAGGAAAATTTTTGGCCCAGTGAAAATAGAAGAGGGGGAATTCAGAAAAATGATGAATCATGAAATTAGAGAAAAGATGAAAGGAGAAGATATCGTGAGGTTCATAAAAGCTCAAAGGTTAAAATGGTATGGACATGTAACTAGAAGGGAGCCATTAACAATAATAAGAAGAATAACAAACTGGACACCACAACTAAGCAGACCAAAAGGAAGACCGAAGACAAGATGGGAAGATCAAATTAGAGAAGATATACGAAAAATGAATATAAACAAATGGAAAATAGATATAAAGGACAGAAAAAAATGGAAGAAGATAACAGAAGAAGCAAAAACTCATAGTAATTTATAAAGAAAAATAAATAAAGAGAAAACAGCGGAGTGATTCACCGCAAAAAATGAATCTGATGAGCTTAAATCAGCGGCCACCATTCCGACAGGAATGAATAGCCTATATATATCCTTGAGTTTTGCGTGTAATTTCCGCTCACTCATTTATTTTTCATCTAAACTTTAACAAATTATATATTTTCGGAAAGGGAAAGAGTTCACCTTTCAGATATAGAATATATAGGGTGTTTAGTTAAAAAAATCGACGATATTTGCATTTGAAAAAGACCGTTTTTTAAAACACCCTGTAAAAGATCTTACTAAAAAACTTACTATAAAAACTAATTGTTTAGTAAAGATCGCACCTGCCCTATCGTTTCTTAGTTCCGAGATATTTGCAGTTAAAATGGATCAAAAACTACTGGGTCACCCGGTATAATAAGATTACCTTCTAAGAGTAATACAATAATTTATGTACAGCAAATCTTGCTGCAGCCTTTGTGATGTATATATTGAATATGTATTTTAAAAAAATCAATCGATTCTTGTATAGACATTCATTAATTTTGTACTCACTTTCCCCATGACACTGAAATCATGTATATGACAATGTCGTTGAACTCCTACGAACTATGATAATTTCTATAAAACCAGGGTCGGATTAAAAAGCATATTGTAAAATTTGTTATTAAATATGTTTAAGTAAAATATCAGATATACGGAAATCTAGTTAATTTATATGTATTTCAATGATAAAAGTAGTTACTCGAAGATTGTCACTACGTGTTACTATAAATGCTATAATTATAGAGATGTAACCACGATCAGAGCGACTGGAAAACAACGTATCGTCTATCCAAAAACCCTAGTCCTCTGAGCACCCGGTATATGATTTTTTTATCTCATTGTAACACTTCATATTATAGAAAACGAGTAAGGAATTTAATTTAGCAGATTCGACATCCTAAGACCGGTTTCTGCCTTTCGGCTTCGTCAGTTAGGCTTTTCGAATCCAATAAATAAAATTCCAAACTCGTACAAGTCAATAGCTATATCCGCTATAAGATAAATTTTTTAGATGTGCTGCCATCTATGATTAGAAGAGAGTATTGACAATTTCTCTTCTAATCATAGAGAGTATTGACAATTTCTCTTCTAATCATAGATGGCAGCACATCTTAAACATTTATCTTATAGCGGATATAGCTATTGACATGTACGAGTTTGGAATTTTATTTATTGGATTCGAAAAGCCTAACTGACGAAGCCGAAAGGCAGAAACCGGTCTTAGGATGTCGAATCTGATAAATTAAATTCCTTACTCGTTTTCTAACTTTGTATTAATCTCTGAAAGGGATACGAAAGAAGAGAGTGACATTTTGACTAGAATCAGTCAAATAAAAGCTTTGCAACACACAATGCAAATTGTATATGCAACCCCAATACACCGGGAATTTTTTGCTTTTATTAATTGTCAATACTCTCTTCTAATCATAGATGGCAGCACATCTAAAAAACTTCATATTATAGTGATATTTACCTCTTTACCCTTATGTAAGTGTTCGAAGTTGCCTGATACGCTCTATGAAATAGTAAAATATTTATAGCAAAAATAATTCTTTGAATCCAAGTCATTAATTATTCGACGGTGTCTTCCGAATTTAATAAAATAATGTCTTTTAAAACTTATTCCTTATCCAAATCCACTAACAGCTTTTACTTTTTTAGCATTTTCTAAAAATTCAGAAAAAAGCAGATAGCAACCCAAATACATTCTCTGTGATACGAGGTGCTCTGCTTAATCGGTAATTAAACAATCTTTCGAGAAAGGGAAAAGCATCATTAAATTTTTTGTTAGTGCATACTAAAACATACAGATTTTCATTTTTTTTCTGATAAAAATGTCGGTCTCGGAAGTAGCAATTCATTCTGAATAAGTTTTTATAGAACTTTGTATTTCTAAAAACACTTCCGTCTGAGATTTTTCCCTGGCAACCCACCTCAGCATATACAGGGTGACCCATGGGTATGTACATGTTCCATAACTTTTTTCTACCCAAGTTATCGGTTTTTTTAAAGATAGGATCGACAATGAGGCACATTCTAAAAATATTTCTATTTATTTATATACAGGATGTCCCAAATAAGATACACAACTAAGTTCTGCCTTTTTAAATGGCAACCCTCCATTTTTGTTACATTTCGCCATTAAATTGTCGATATAACACACCCGGGTTTCTTAGACTTATGTGTCAAAATACTACGAATTTTTTAAAATGACAAATTACAAATAGCAATAACTCGACTTTTTATATTATTATATTTTATTACATCATTGCAGTGCATTTTTTAAGAGCTTTTGGCTGATATTGGGTTTGTGGGGTTTATTTTGTTGTAATAGTAGGGGAGGCCAAGCGGGGATTTTCCGCGTTACTCGAGCGCGTCAGAAATACATATGAGGAGAAACCTTGCGCCCTGTAATGTACCCCTACCATATATGAACCCTTAATATAGGTGCGTTGAGGGCAGCCCGTCAGATTAGTAAAAAAAAATCGATCCTTAGAAAAACTCGAGCGCGTCAGATTAAGAAAAGGTAAGTTAAGTACATCCAGAAAAGTGTATATTTCAATAATCTGTCAATTTGAGCGGGGCATAAGGAAAGTTGTAAAAAAAAACGGTCCATTGTGGCTAAATGGTTAATATTTTGAAGAATTTGTTTATTCATGGATATGTGGTTTGATAAAAGCTACATTTTAAAATTATTTTGAAATATACAGGTTGTCCCAAAAAAGTGTGGCGTATCAAAGTTATATTATTTCTTATGGAATACCCTATATTTTATGGCATTTATATATTATACGTTAAAAATAAGATAAACTTTCTTAAGTATATTTCAAAATAATTTTAAAATGTAGCTTTTATCAAACCACATATCCATGAATAAACAAATTCTTCAAAATATTAACCATTTTTATACCTAAGCTTTTTAGTTTTCGAGATATTTTGATATTTCTAAAAATGGAAGCACTTACAAGAAAACCAATAACTTGGAAACCTATGGAATCAGCCAAATCCTATTTTAACTGAAAAAAATTAGACTAACAATTGAAAGCAATAATTTATTTAGAGTTGTTTAAAATTATACAGTGCGTCCAAACCGGGGCGATTCTCTAATGGCATATTCAAACGACAATATCGTTC
The DNA here is from genome assembly GCA_949320105.2 of Crepidodera aurea. Taxonomy (NCBI): domain Eukaryota; kingdom Metazoa; phylum Arthropoda; class Insecta; order Coleoptera; family Chrysomelidae; genus Crepidodera; species Crepidodera aurea. Next base: position 1,681,771 of record OX439480.2, read on the forward strand.
TTATTTTAAATAGGACACCCTGTGAATAAACCAGTAAGGAATTTTAATTTATTAGATTCGACATCCTAAGACCGGTTTCTGTCTTTCGACTTCATCAGTTAGGCTTTTCGAATCCAATAAATAAAATTCCAAACTCGTACAAGTCAATAGCTATATCCGCTATAAGATAACATTTTTAGATGTGCTACCATCTATGGTAAGAAGAGAGTATTGACATTAAATTTTGACTGAATCTAGTCAAGATGTCACTCTCTTCTTTTTTATCCCTTTCAGAGATTAATACAAAGTGAATAAACCAGTCGAATCTAATAAATTAAAATTCCTTACTGGTTTATTCACTTTGTATTAATCTCTGAAAGGGATAAAAAAGAAGAGAGTGACATCTTGACTAGATTCAGTCAAAATTTAATGTCAATACTCTCTTCTTACCATAGATGGTAGCACATCTAAAAATGTTATCTTATAGCGGATATAGCTATTGACTTGTACGAGTTTGGAATTTTATTTATTGGATTCGAAAAGCCTAACTGATGAAGTCGAAAGACAGAAACCGGTCTTAGGATGTCGAATCTAATAAATTAAAATTCCTTACTGGTTTATTCACTTTGTATTAATCTCTGAAAGGGATAAAAAAGAAGAGAGTGACATCTTGACTAGATTCAGTCAAAATTTAATGTCAATACTCTCTTCTTACCATAGATGGTAGCACATCTAAAAAGGACACCCTGTATTTTATAATCCTATGATGTAGCAAATTCCATTGCCTTTTAAAAATTATAAAGGTCTACTATGCCTAAATCTATTAATTTTGGAGTTATTTTTATTTTTTTTAAATTATACGTTATTTTTCCACCGTAATGCCTAAATATAACACCCTGTATTTGATCAGCTTAGACCATGATCCGAAAAAATTATCTTTGAAACTATGTATTTGGTTTTGACATTATTAAAAATATTTCGAGATGCATCAAAATCTGTGTGGTTAACCGTCAGACCAATCCATTATTATGAAAAGTGGATTCATCTGTAAACAGCATATTATAAAAGAAATCATCTTCACTAACCTTCTCCAATGCTCATAAACAAAAATCTGTCCGTCTTTTCCATACAGATTTTCATGTATCTCGAAACATTTTTAATAATGTCAAAACCAAACACAGTTTCAAAGATAATTTTTTCGGATCATAGTCCAAGCTGATCAAATACAGAGTGTTATATTTAGGCGGTACGGCAGAAAAATAATGTAAAATATAACAAAAATTAAAATAACTCCAAAAATAAAAACTCTTTTGGAAAACTTTCGAACATATTGGTATCTTCAATATCAATTAAAGGTGCTAAAAGAAAAATGAAAAATGATGGACGAATGGAAGAAGCATACAAATTTATGTGTCCTCTCCAACAAAATATGAAATCGAAAGATCATTTTGCAGTATATGGGGAAAATGTAGCAAGCAGAATGCGCCTCAAAAATAAAACACCCATGGCTATACGGTAGTAAAAAGTCGCAATAATAATATCCTTTTCGAGTTGGAAATGGATGAACTTAATGTACGTCAAAACCGAAATTTATACTAAACTATCCTCAAGACAACACCAAAACTGTTCTTTGCAATCGTTACAACATCTTCATTACAACTCTCTTCCAGCTGATACAGCCCATCACCTCTATCAACGTCAAATAAGTCAATGATTCTAATCCGAAATATTGATTAGTACAGTCTCCTCCACAATGTACTAATTTAGAGGCCGCACTCTCTTTTCCGGTACAAGAGTTACAAGAATCTATTGTGCCCAAAAGCAATACATAATAAAACTATATTATTCACGTACAATTTATCCTCTTACGAGGCAAAGTTTGTGCAGGGGACGGATGGATATCATTATTATCATCATCTTTTAAAATTACGATAAATCAAATCCAGAAGTAGCCAATGAAAATTTTTGCACACCTGGATTTATACTAGAGACTGGACAGCATCGCTATAAATTATATACCGCAATATGGTCGTTTTTAGGGCAATAACATGGATATGAAGAAATATTAGTATTAAGCCAACCTGGAAAAATATCTGTAGATATGAAAGATCGGTTCTAGATGTTCCACCGCTTTCCTATAGAGTTCATAAAGTTAAATTCTCGCCATTTGCAGGAATTTGCTAATCGCTAAAAGATGGAGCGTAATTCAAAAACTACAGTATCTTAGTATGATGAGCAAAGCAAATTAGTCTTGGTCATAGAAAGTTTGGAAACCCCTGTCCTAAAGTAATTGAATATGAGAAAAATTAATACCATTTCTAAAACAGATATTGAAATATGATAAAGAATTTAAGAAAATCGATTTTATGTAAATAATTTAATAGGAAATGATTCTTATTGAAGAATAAGTGGGTGTCGTGGGAATAAATATATACCCCTAGGTATAATCATCTACGTTTCTATGCAGTATTTGAAGGATTAATTGTATCAGTAGATTATGTAATATTTAGATGGAATAATAAATGATGGTGCAATTAAATTCCTTAGGAATAATAGATACCTAATTAAACTGTCCCCTTTCAATTTTTTTGTTGAAAGCATTATCTAATCTTCTCCACAAGTAAATAATATTACTCAAATTTTTCAAAAATGTGAATTTATGAAAATATCTTTCCTTTTGTTCCCCTTTGTAATGAAAAAATAAATTAAATATTCGATTCCATGGCTATATCACCCTGTATTGTAAATGGTTAATAAGACTCCAAACCGTACCTTAATGGGACGATGCTCGCGCATAGGTATTTCTGGTGGGAAAAATTCGGAAAAGGGACAATTGAAACACATTAGGTGTTTTAAAATTTTTGAATAATTTTATGGCCGAGCGAGCTTGCAAGAGAGGCTATAAAATGATGGGTCCATAAAGCCTGTTTATGTACGAGTTATATACATGATTTTATGTTCGATTGCAATTAAAAAATAATAATAAGTTGAAAAAACAAAAATTTGATATGATTTTGGCTGACAGCAGTTGCGATGACAAGTAGATGTTTATTTTTTAAATTTAGTTGTCTTGCAACTTGTCAGTGACATTGACAATTACTTTATTTTACTAGTAAAATAAAGTGCACTTTATTTTACAGTAAAATAAAATGCTTCTTTATTGACGCAAAACTGTTCTATAAAGAGCGTTTTATTGGTCAATCATACATAAAATCTTTTAAACCGCCGTCTTCGAATTCCAAGCTGTCCGAGTAAAAAAACCTAGGTACTTACTGATAACGTTTTTCATTTTTTGATTTTATGTACCGACACACATTAGGGATTTAAAGGCCGGTTCAGACGCAGCTAGTAGTTTAGTCGAGGGGTCAAGTAATTTAGTACTTGACCACTCTGAACACCTTCATTTTAGTCGAGTTTACTGGCCTCGACTTCTCGACTTCTGCTAATCGATTCGACTAAAACACTGGCCCCGAGTAAACGATTGTTTTGACTCGATTTGATTAAGCAAACTCTTAATTAACTCGACTTGTGTGAACAGTACACACACTCGACTAAATTACTTTACTAAATCACTGTTAGTTTTTTAGGTATCATTTTACTATTTACTTCCGTGTTACTTTTGATAAATCATTTATTTGTTTATTTTTTAATTTAATTTCGTAAGTAACACATGTGTCAATTTTATCTAACTGGTTTTTAATTGCGGTTATTTAACCGTGTAATTCCTCCATCTCGTGCGGACATAAAGACAAATAATTTTTGTTTAACTTACTTAATAACCTTTATCAATATTCATTGTCGTAGGCATCTTTAGACTTCTTCGGTATTTTGAGATGCCTTTTTAGTTTTTTTATAATTTCTTACGGAATTTCAGAAATTGCAATCATTCTGAGTTAACCCTCGAGCGGGCGCGCCAGCGGCAGATTGCCGCAACTACTATAGTAAAATGATTATGAATGGCATATTTGTCTTATTTTACTAAGTAAAATAAATTTTCTTCGTTATTTGTAAACTACAAACCTGAAAAACCAAATGCGGCAGATTGCCGCGGCGCGCCTTCTGGTGTAATTCTAAAAAACGCGCCCGCTCGAGGGTTAAGTTTGACACATGTAAAGTAACATTTATATTTGACAGTACGTACCTAGCAACGATAAAATGACAATAATTTACATTGCGTATGCAATAATAACGAACTAGTATGACATAATAGCGTATTTATGCAACGATCATGTAATGATAGCTTTTAATATACGAGCCTAAGGTAAGCAAATCCTTGAAAAATTTTAATAACCTTTTTAGCCTTTAGTTTTAGTCTGATTTTTGTGAAATTTCCAGGAAATACTAATAATTACAAAACTTAGGGTGGAGATTCCTTGATTTTTTTGTGAACCTTCGAAAAGTATTTATTTTGTTAATTTTAAATGGAAAATCACAAAAAGAAATATCCGCGCCATTCTGCATTAAATCTATGAAAATTTGCTCCTATTTGTTTTAATAAATATCAAGTAGTTTTTAAATAATATGGTTTCCCATTTTTTTCTTAAATATCTTTGTAAAGTGCTGCCACATCGTTACATACATACAAATATTCCATCGCCAAGTGTTCCCAGTGGTGTGCATATAAATACAATTTTATATGAGAAAATCATCATAAAATAGAAGTGAAATTTGCTTCTCACAAGAACTCCGGTTGCCACTTAAGCGAGTGTATTGATATTACATGAAAGTTGCATACTTACCCTATTTTTTCTATGACAAAATATAAAGTACTTTAACTGAAAACTATTAATTTATTTGATACATTTGACACAATAAGAATAATTTGGACATTAGCTTTAACAGAACTGTCAATATAATATGTAATATCTACCAACAACCTACTTGATTACAACGTAGAAATTTCTGTTGGTGCAAAGTCAGTTTTATAATAGAAAGCAGGGCTTTCTATTGGTCAAAATCAGTTTTATAATGAAAAGTGTGTCAAAATGAGATTTAATATAAAACGGATAGCGCACATTTAATAAGTAATTTAAAGTACAGGAGTAGAAAATTGTATATTATTTAACGAGCCTATAATGTAGGCTATATTACACGAACCGCAGGAAAATACTGTACTTTATCTATGAAAATATACTGGCAAAGTGTCTTCAGAAGACGAATTAGAACCATTTTTTAGTCCGTAAACAATTTCGTAATTTTTCTTCGACCTTTCCGGAAGTAATTCCATGAGATATTATTTGTCCACGACTGTTCTATAAAACATTCATTTTACTTGTACTTCCTTAAGCATAATAATACCTATTATTCACTGTATGACGTCACCCAGTGAATAATGACTCATTATTCACTGGGTGACGTCAATAACAGCTCAGCATGTTTAAACTTCAAAATGTTCTTTATATTAATTTCTAGGTAATAATATGTAAGTAGAACAGTTTTCATTATGACGGTCATGTTAGTTTAGTAAAGTTATAAAAATAAAAATGTTAGAAAAAGAGTTTTTTACACCTTGAAATATTAAACAAGTAGTAAAGCTTTATATAGGCAACACAAATTACTTCCTCTTTGAATATTATGAAAAATTGTAGAATATATTTAAAAGTGTATTACTTGTTTGAAACAGCTTTTAGTCAAACAATAAAAATGTCTCAAAATAATAACATTGAAGAAGAAGCACAACTGGTAGCATTAAATTTGTTGCCTGAAAAATTTAAAAAAAATTATGTATCTGCATACGAATCCTAAAAAAAACAGATTCTTCTGGTTAAATTTATTTGACAGTCGTGGACAAAGTATATTATTCTACTCGCATATAATGGCTATTATATGATCGTTGAATAATATACTATTTCACTCTCTGAATTCATTATAATAACGCTTTAAACGCGAATTAAGCTCACACAAAAATCGCAAAATTATTGCAAACGTCAAAAGTCATTTATTTGTGTCAAAAGAAATTAGTTACCCAAGCTCACTCGCTCGTGCTGCTAACTTCATCCGCGTGTAATAAAATAACCCACCCAAACTCATTGAATAATATATTATTATACAAGTAGCTGAAGATATGCGCCTGAACTTATTGCACAATTCGTCGGAGACACTTCTTCGAGTTACTTCACTGGATAATTGATTATATTGTTCTATTGTTATCTGTTGGTCGTTTGTTTAAACAATATTTTACTTCCATTGACATTTATTTTCAGTTTAAGTTGATATAAAAATTAAATCTAAGTTTGGCAAAATAATGGTATGTTATTTATTCGATCTTTTTTTAATGTTGACACATGACCTATTTAACGGGGGGATACGTTCAACCAACGCAAATTTCCACCGAAACATGCAAATACGAACAATTTGTCTACCTAGATCTAGGTTAATGATATTTATAAAAACCTTTCGAGAGACGGATTTTCAGTTAAGGAGCTGATAGGAAATAATGATAAGTTTTGTTTCTAAATGCAGATATTCCTATTTTAGTCATGAGTGCATGTGTACTTACTATTATTTGATGCCACAAAATATTTTAAAATCCAATTTCTAAATGACCAGGCCCAATCATTTTTGAAACAAAAAAAATTCTTAGCAGTAAGTGGATGGTTAGAAAATTTAGGGTACATTATAAGTAAATTGTAAGGCTTTTTCTTGCCACAAAGGTTGATACACATAACAATTTTGGAAGAGACCTTAGTAGCCAGGGGGGAGTTCTCTCCCCTCTCTTGTGGAATCTGATAGCGGATGTGCTGCTGGAGACACTAAAAGATGCAGGTCATCGAGCACTTGGGTATGCCGATGACATATTAGTCCTTGTACAAGGAAAATATAACACGACGGTTAGAGATCGCATGCAGGAGGCTGTCAACCTGGCAATAAGATGGACGGACTCGCAGGGGTTGAATATCAATCCCAGCAAGGCGGACATCATAGCGTTCACCCGAAGACGCAACTTGGATGGTCTTGGACCCCTAAGACTTCGAGGGGAAGACATACAGCTCAAGGGAGAAGTCAAAGATCTCGGAGAAGTTCTTGACTCCAAGTTGACTTGGAACCAACATCTGGAAAAAACCGCCAAAAAGGCGGTGACTTCACTAGTTGTAGCCAGACGCTCTTTTGGGAAAAAATGGGGACTAAGACCACAAATGTTGCACTGGCTGTACAACAAGGTGGTCATGCCCTCTATTACCTACGCCTCTCTGGTGTGGTGGCCAAAGACGCATTAAAGAGGAGCCATCACAAGACTAAGCAAGGTGCAAAGACTTGCATGTCTTGGAATCACGGGGGCAATAAAGTCAACGTCTACTCTAGCCATGGAGACACTATTGGGATTGCCTCCTCTCCACTTTGTGGTACAAGGGGAGGCAAGGCTTGGTGCTCTCAGACTACAGAACACACAAACCAATATGAACGTTGGGACTGGACATATGAGTATCGTCGGAATAGTGACCAGGGACGTACTAGGGACGAGAACAGATCATATTCCGAAACGGTACGACTTTAACAACCCAATCAAAGTAGTGGTGCCAGATAGAACTGAATGGAACGACTCACAGTTCAGGAACATCATTCTACAGGGGAAAATCTGGTATACAGATGGATCCAAGACTGAGAATGGAGCGGGCTCGGGTGTGTTCTCCAGGAACCCGCAGACTGCCATCCGCTACTCATTAGATACTCACACTTCTGTCTTTCAGGCAGAGGTATATGCTATTCTCCAATGCGCGAGGGAGAATAACAGGAGAGATATAGCTCAAGCGCGTATTAACATTCTATCAGACAGTCAAGCGGCACTCAAGGCCTTGTGCAGCAAGGAAGTGACGTCGAAACTGGTATGGGACTGCAAAGAGGAACTGAGATCGCAGGCAGACCGTAATCACGTCAAACTGATATGGGTGCCGGGACATCAGGGAATTGTAGGTAACGAGAAAGCAGACGAACTCGCAAGAAGAGGCTCGGAAAACCACCCAAACCATAGACGGACACTAGAGGTACCAAAGCGTACAGCAAGAGTGTCTGTAATAAACTGGATCTGGGACAAACACAAAAATTACTGGGAAAACTTCCCGGGAAACAAACACGGGAAAGAATACATCAAAGGACCGTGCAACAAACGAGCGGCAGACCTGTTAAAGATGAACAGGAGCCAGCTGAAAACAGTTACGGGGACTCCTTACTGGCCATGCGCCAGTTAAAGGGCACCTCAACAAGATGGGACTGTACAATGGTGACCTTACCTGCAGTCTATGCGGCAAGGAAACAGAAACAGTGACACATATACTGTGTAGATGCGAGGCACTGGACCGCAAAAGACAGCAAATTTTTGGGCAGCCAATAGGTGACCCAGAACTATACAACTCCCACTCAGTACAGGACCTGTACAAGCTTGTACAGGGCAGTAAGGTACTGAACTGGGTATTGTAAACAGAGAGGGAAGATACAATGGGCCGACAGGCCTAAGTGTCACCGGAGGCTTCGGTCAGACGGACCCAACCAGGGGGTGAAGTTTTTTAGTGAGTATGCTATGAAAGGAGAGTCTTACAGTAGACCTTGAGATTTTAGGCTCATAACTTCCCCATAAAGGGTTTTCCTTCACCTCCGCAAAAAAAAAAAACGGAGATTGCTCGGGCGCCAGATTTTGTATGTGGTTTACTCCAGAGCCCTTAGAAACTGCGTCTTAGGGGCACAGGTAGCTTCAGATGGAGATACGGTATGTTAAATTTATCAGAATATAAATTAATCGAGAAAGATTATTGGATGATTTAAACTTGAATATTCGGCAGAAGCATTCGTTAAATTTATTAATTTAAATTAAGCGGAAAAATGTATTGAACTGATTTATTTATTAAATTAACCGGGAAAAACGGAAATACGGACTAACGGGTGAATTTACCAGGATTAAATAAAGGCAATTTTAGCCAAAAACGGAGACTTATCCTAGGCTTTTAGCGTACCATTCATTAGCAAACGATAGCAAACCAGGAATGTTAATGCCTGTTGGCACAAACATAGTTTGAAAAAGATATTGATAAACGACAGCTAACCAAGAAAATCAATAAAAGTCCCGTCAAGTCTTAGACCTCAAATATGGAATCTAAATTTACGCGATTTAATTAATAAAACTGATAAAATGGTGATTTCTTGTTTCGGGGCGTCGCGTTTCGTGCGGAAATCAAAAACTACCTGTAACCCTCTCGTTTCGGGCGGATTAAAAATTATGGAATTTATTCCTCTCGTTTCGTGCGTAGATAAATAATCAGACAGATAGTTACCTACCTAGAAGATTTTATAAAATTCTGGGAATTAATATGGGTGTGCTACAAGGAGCGACATCGCACAACAAATTCGATAGAAGGATGGTATAGTCGAACTCAATCCTTTATGACAATGAAAAAACTGCAAAGGATTACCGCCAATCGAATAAATGCTGATGAATCTGGACATTTTTGAGCACTTTAATGTCGAAAACACCGTACACTGTCCATATACATAAAAATAAAATAATATTTTGGCTATTAGGACCACTGCGCAAAGATTCAATAACCAACTTAGCTGGATATCGTTATATGGGAGAATGTGGTATAATTATTTATTATGAATTTAATATGAATTTACACTTTAATTTCTATAACGCATATTAGATTTGAATAGAGGTTGATATCTTCATTTTTTGATCTCTTGTGAGATTCACAAACGTTACTAATTAAAATTTTGTCTTAAATTTATTTAAGTAAACTGTGGGATGTGAGGTTACACTCATAAGAGGCGACAATAGAAGTGTGGTTATAGTTTTTACATTTTCAATTGCAGAAACAAAATTCTCAGATGTGTAGACAGGTTACTTTGGCGGCTTGTAGATGTGCCGACAAGTGGCTTTGTCGGTATTAGCGGCGTGTAGATGTGCCGACAAGTGTCTTTGTCGGTATTAGCGGCATGTAGATGTGCCGATAAGTGGCTTTGTCGGTATTAGCGGCATGTAGATATGCCGACAAGTGGCTTTGTCGGTATTAGCGACTTGTATAAAGCGGGATCATTTTGTTCTGCAATTAAAGTAGGAAGTAGAAGTTAGACAAATATTGTCTTTGGCTATTAGAACCACTGTGCAAAGATTCAATAACCAACTTAGCTGGATATCGTCATAGGGGTGAATGGCGTAAAATTATTTATTATGAATTTAATATGAATTTAGTAGAGTATGGGTGCCTTGAGCGTGGGAACTTTTTCTATCCCCATAGCATTGTAGGCCACGTCCCTTTCAAGATGGCCGCGCATCACACTGGCCGCCATTTTTTATCCAAATTGCAGCGCCACCTGTCAATGACTGTGTTGGAAGCTGTAATCTACTTAGGACTCTGTAATCTACTTAGGAATCTGTAATCTAAGTAGGAATCTGTAATCTGGCCGCCATTTTTATCCAAATTGCAGCGCCACCTGTCAATGAGTGTCGGAAGCTGTAATCTAAGTAGGAATCTGTAATCTGCGTAGTAATCTGTAATTGCCAGATAAACCGGTTACCAACACATCAGGGTTGCCAACGATCATGATGGGGAAATCTCCAAGATAGATGCTTTCTGTTCATGACGTAGACCAAGATGGCTGCTTCCTGTTGATCATTTAGGCCAAGATGACTGGCTCCTGTTGATGCGTCGTCTTAAACCGTCAAACGTACGTCAAGGCGTCGTCTTACACGTCAAAGTGTCGTCTTAAAACGTCAAAGCGTCGTCTTAAACAGTCAAAGCGTCGTCTTAAACGTCAAACGTACGTCAAAGCATCAGCATTTAAAGTAATAAAACAATTGTTTTCTATAATCTTTATTATTAAGGGTAATATTATAACAAATTTCACCATAATTAACACAATTACATTTTTCAAATAGTTCTGCAGACATTGAGTTGCAACAAAAGGCCGTAAACTGGTCTCTCATCTTGATATATGTAATCAAGCTATCCTTTTCTTCGGTATTCATTTAGTGTATAGACGAAATTAAGTGTTTTTGGTTTAGAATTCCATCTTCTATAGCGGTGGAGATCGAAATGACTACTGCTTCTCGTTCGTTCATGGATTTATCAGTAAACAGATCACGTGTTTGAGTTTGTTTTTAAATTTTTATTTTCTTATAGCCAAAGGGTTCTGAAGAATAATCGTCGAAAAATTTTCTCTTGGTCGAGTTGGGCTTATACATATTTTCGCTTGTTTTTGTAATTACACCATGATCTTTCGTACGACCAATCTGTTTATAGGTAATACGAATCGGTTCCTGTTTGTCCAACACCATTTCCTTAATTTTGTCAAAATTAAGTATCTGCGAGGCATTATAGTTAAGTGAGATACCCTTAACAAATTTCTTGAAACTGAACACGATTGGGATAATTCCGAAAGCAGGTTATTGATTCAAAGATAATCAGTCCAAAATAGCATTACAGTGGCTTCTTTGGGAGGAAAAACAAAGAGGTATCCAGATTCAACATGCCGCGCGAGGTTCTGAGGCTATGGTAGAAGGCGTTAAAGTTGACGGATTTTGCGAAGAAACCCAGGAAATTTTCGAATTCTTCGGATGCCATTATCATGCCTGTGAAAAATGTTTTATTTATGGCAGAAGTCAGCCTCTACGTGACGATCCAACGGATTGTATGCAGAATCGATATGAAAAAACTGTGGCTAAAGTAAAACATCTAGAAAATAAGGGGTACAAGATTATTGAAATGTGGGAGTATGATTTTAACCGAATGATGAACGAAGAAATTAAACGATACACAGAAAATCAGCCTTTTATGAAAAATCTTCCCCTCAACCCTCGAGACGCTTTGTACGGTGGCAGAACAGGAAACACCGTGGAATATTACAAAGCAAAAGAGGGAGAAAAGATTAAATACGTAGACGTATGTAGCCTCTACCCATGGGTGTGTAAATACGGCGTATTTCCATTTGACCACCCGAAAATTTATGTCGGTGAAGAATGTAGTAGTCTAATTTTAGCGGAATCATCAGGCGTTATTAATTGTAAAATACTTCCCAACCCGTCACTTTACCACCCCGTTCTTCCCACCAAGATGAATAATAAATGTATGTTTGTCAATTGTCGTAAATGTGGTGAAGATTTTATTAAAGGTGAATGCAACCATAACGAAGGTGGTAGAAGCGCTTAAAAAAGGATATAAAATTATGGAAATTTATGAAATGTGGAAATATGACACCATCCAACTTAGCAACGAACAAGATGGTCTATTTTCAAGTATGATGAATAAATTCATAAAAATAAAACAACAGGCGTCAGGATGGCCAAAACAATGTGTGACAGATGAGCAGAAAGATCGATATATTGAAGAGTTTTTAAGGAGGGAAGATGTGTTGTTGGAATTTTCTCAAATAGCAGAGAATCCAGGCCTCAGATCGTTGGCGAAACTAATGCTAAATTCGTTCTGGGGCAAATTTGCCCAACGTGAAAATCTGCCCAAAACTTCTATAGTGCGAACGAGTGAAGAATTTTTCTCTATGATGGTGAATTTTTCAATAAACGTTAATACCATTATTCCCGTGAATGAAGAGACGATAATTGTTACATGGGAGTACAAAGAAGAGGCTTATGATCTTTCTTCAACCGTTAACATCATCCTGGCATCCTACGTCACCGCTTTGGCTCGTTTGAAACTCTACAGCTATTTAGATGAAGTGAACAAAGGAGCCTTATATTACGATACAGACTCAATAATTTACATTTCTCGACTCGACTTACCAGATCTTCCAACAGCTGATTGTATAGGTGATTTAACAGATAAATTGAATGGTGGATATATCACAGAGTTTGTTTCTGGAGGGCCCAAAAATTACGCTTATAAATATACCGTTGATGGAAAAGAATCCGTTGTCTGTAAAGTTAAGGGTATCTCACTTAACTATAATGCCTCGCAGATACTTAATTTTGACAAAATTAAGGAAATGGTGTTGGACAAACAGGAACCGATTCGTATTACCTATAAACAGATTGGTCGTACGAAAGATCATGGTGTAATTACAAAAACAAGCGAAAATATGTATAAGCCCAACTCGACCAAGAGAAAATTTTTCGACGATTATTCTTCAGAACCCTTTGGCTATAAGAAAATAAAAATTTAAAAACAAACTCAAACACGTGATCTGTTTACTGATAAATCCATGAACGAACGAGAAGCCGTAGTCATTTCGATCTCCACCGCTATAGAAGATGGAATTCTAAACCAAAAACACTTAATTTCGTCTATACACTAAATGAATACCGAAGAAAAGGATAGCTTGATTACATATATCAAGATGAGAGACCAGTTTACGGCCTTTTGTTGCAACTCAATGTCTGCAGAACTATTTGAAAAATGTAATTGTGTTAATTATGGTGAAATTTGTTATAATATTACCCTTAATAATAAAGATTATAGAAAACAATTGTTTTATTACTTTAAATGCTGATGCTTTGACGTACGTTTGACGTTTAAGACGACGCTTTGACTGTTTAAGACGACGCTTTGACGTTTTAAGACGACACTTTGACGTGTAAGACGACGCCTTGACGTACGTTTGACGGTTTAAGACGACGCATCAACAGAAGCCAGTCATCTTGGCCTAAATGATCAACAGGAAGCAGCCATCTTGGTCTACGTCATGAACAGAAAGCATCTATCTTGGAGATTTCCCCATCATGATCGTTGGCAACCCTGATGTGTTGGTAACCGGTTTATCTGGCAATTACAGATTACTACGCAGATTACAGATTCCTACTTAGATTACAGCTTCCGACACTCATTGACAGGTGGCGCTGCAATTTGGATAAAAATGGCGGCCAGATTACAGATTCCTACTTAGATTACAGATTCCTAAGTAGATTACAGAGTCCTAAGTAGATTACAGATTCCAACACAGTCATTGACAGGTGGCGCTGCAATTTGGATAAAAAATGGCGGCCAGTGTGATGCGCACCCATCTTGAAAGGGGCGTGGCCTACAATGCTATGGGGATAGAAAAAGTTCCCACGCTCAAGGCACCCATACTCTACTGAATTTATATTTTAATTTGTATAACGCATATTAGATTTGAATAGAGGTTGATAGCTTCATTTTTTGTTCTCTTGTGAGATTCACAAACGTTACTAATTAAAATTTTGTCTCAAATTTTAATTCTAAAATTAAAAACACGGTGAATAAAGTCATAAATATTATAAATTAATTAAGCTTACCTACCCTATCTCAATTAATTCTATGGGGTTAAATATACAAAAATAGGGCGGAAGGCGCAATACCTCGTGGCCCCTTTTTAAAGCCTAATACTTGAAGCAATTGTTTTTTTGTATAATTTTCTTCGAAATAAAGTTCATGATTTCTTAAAAATTCCTGAATCTTAGACTTATTCCAGTTGGTATTGGGAACTTTTTCTATTAAGCGGGAATGGTATGAAGCATTATCCATCACTATGATGCTACTCTCTTCAATATTGTTTAACAGCTGATTTTCAAACCAATCTTCAAAACTTTCTCCAGACATATTTTTGTGGTAATCTAAATTACAATCTTCCAAATTTTTTCCATAGAGTTTGAGGCAACTTTGTACCCACCCTGAGTCCGATCCACAGTGAAGAATTGTAAGTCGAGTTCCCTTGTTACAAGGAACATTTACTGAACATCTTCTTCTTCCGTCAGACCATCCTTTCTTTGGCGTATCATCTAAATAGTATATTTTTCTGTTACTATTTCGAGATGCCTTAATTTTTTCCAAATATTGTATCCTCCATTTTATGATCCTCTGGCTTTCCATTATTACAGTCCTCTTGTTGATAGTTTGGTATTTAAATACAATTTTCGATATCCAACGCTGTGTTGTGCTTTTAGAAATTCTTAAATCTGGCCTTTTATTTTTTAGTAAAGGAAATATACTATCCACTGTTGGGAACTCATTTCTTTGGTAAGATTCATAAATAATACTACCAATTAATTTTAATATTGAAGGATCTAAAGTCTTAACACTTCCTTTATCACACCTCTCTTTACGATTTTTTGGACCATTCTTTATAATTCTATAAAGGGGAACATTTGTTAAAAAAGATGTTTTTTCAATGACACTTCTTTCACCTTCGGGAGTTACAATATTTATCCATATCGTTTGGGCATCTTTATATTGTTTTTTCGAGGTGGATATTTCTTGATACTCTGAAGTTCTTTCACCTAAAATGTTCTCTTCCTCATGGAGCTACAGGAATCTTTGGGACTACAACCTGATACCACATAATCCATTGGAATATCATTTAGTGATTGTTCCGATTCTTTAGATCCACTTAAAGAAACTGTATTTTCCCAAGGACGAAACATATTGAAATTGACACCGAATAAATAAATAAGAAGTACACGGTAACCATGTTTCAAAATAAAAAAAAGTATGTATATACACGGAAGCCAAGAATAATATCAATTGAAATAAACTAACGCCACGAATCACCTACCACCTACTATTCACTAAATCAAAAATCAAGTGTGAACACAAGCACAGTGTATCACTGTATGAATATTTTCCTAGCCCCCACTACTGAAGATAATATTTGTCTAACTTCTACTCCTACTTTAAAGGCTTGCCCAGACTTTACAAGTTACTTGAATTCAAGTGCAATTGGTGCAATTGGTGCAAATTGAAACAAATTGAAAGGTGTGAACATCATTTCACTTGAATTCAAGTAACTTGAAAGGTGCTTTCAAGTTTCAAGTAGTAGTAGAGACCAAGTCAACTTTTGCTTTCAAGATGTGCTACCATCTATGGTAAGAAGAGAGTATTGACTTAAATTTTGACTGAATCTAGTCAAGATGTCACTCTCTTCTTTTTTATCCCTTTCAGAGATTAATACAAAGTGAGTAAACCAGTAAGGAATTTTAATTTATTAGATTCGACATCCTAAGACCAGTTTCTGTCTTTCGACTTCATCAGTTAGGCTTTTCGAATCCAATAAATAAAATTCCAAACTCGTACAAGTCAATAGCTATATCCGCTATAAGATAACATTTTTAGATGGTAAGAAGAGAGTATTGACTTTAAATTTTGACTGAATCTAGTCAATAGCACATCTAAAAATGTTATCTTATAGCGGATATAGCTATTGACTTGTACGAGTTTGGAATTTTATTTATTGGATTCGAAAAGCCTAACTGATGAAGTCGAAAGACAGAAACCGGTCTTAGGATGTCGAATCTAATAAATTAAAATTCCTTACTGGTTTACTCACTTTGTATTAATCTCTGAAAGGGATAAAAAAGAAGAGAGTGACATCTTGACTAGATTCAGTCAAAATTTAATGTCAATACTCTCTTCTTACCATAGATGGTAGCACATCTAAAAATGTTATCTTATAGCGGATATAGCTATTGACTTGTACGAGTTTGGAATTTTATTTATTGGATTCGAAAAGCCTAACTGATGAAGTCGAAAGACAGAAACCGGTCTTAGGATGTCGAATCTAATAAATTAAAATTCCTTACTGGTTTACTCACTTTGTATTAATCTCTGAAAGGGATAAAAAAGAAGAGAGTGACATCTTGACTAGATTCAGTCAAAATTTAATGTCAATACTCTCTTCTTACCATAGATGGTAGCACATCTAAAAATGTTATCTTATAGCGGATATAGCTATTGACTTGTACGAGTTTGGAATTTTATTTATTGGATTCGAAAAGCCTAACTGATGAAGTCGAAAGACAGAAACCGGTCTTAGGATGTCGAATCTAATAAATTAAAATTCCTTACTGGTTTACTCACTTTGTATTAATCTCTGAAAGGGATAAAAAAGAAGAGAGTGACATCTTGACTAGATTCAGTCAAAATTTAATGTCAATACTCTCTTCTTACCATAGATGGTAGCACATCTAAAAATGTTATCTTATAGCGGATATAGCTATTGACTTGTACGAGTTTGGAATTTTATTTATTGGATTCGAAAAGCCTAACTGATGAAGTCGAAAGACAGAAACCGGTCTTAGGATGTCGAATCTAATAAATTAAAATTCCTTACTGGTTTACTCACTTTGTATTAATCTCTGAAAGGGATAAAAAAGAAGAGAGTGACATCTTGACTAGATTCAGTCAAAATTTAATGTCAATACTCTCTTCTTACCATAGATGGTAGCACATCTAAAAATGTTATCTTATAGCGGATATAGCTATTGACTTGTACGAGTTTGGAATTTTATTTATTGGATTCGAAAAGCCTAACTGATGAAGTCGAAAGACAGAAACCGGTCTTAGGATGTCGAATCTAATAAATTAAAATTCCTTACTGGTTTACTCACTTTGTATTAATCTCTGAAAGGGATAAAAAAGAAGAGAGTGACATCTTGACTAGATTCAGTCAAAATTTAATGTCAATACTCTCTTCTTACCATAGATGGTAGCACATCTAAAAATGTTATCTTATAGCGGATATAGCTATTGACTTGTACGAGTTTGGAATTTTATTTATTGGATTCGAAAAGCCTAACTGATGAAGTCGAAAGACAGAAACCGGTCTTAGGATGTCGAATCTAATAAATTAAAATTCCTTACTGGTTTACTCACTTTGTATTAATCTCTGAAAGGGATAAAAAAGAAGAGAGTGACATCTTGACTAGATTCAGTCAAAATTTAATGTCAATACTCTCTTCTTACCATAGATGGTAGCACATCTAAAAATGTTATCTTATAGCGGATATAGCTATTGACTTGTACGAGTTTGGAATTTTATTTATTGGATTCGAAAAGCCTAACTGATGAAGTCGAAAGACAGAAACCGGTCTTAGGATGTCGAATCTAATAAATTAAAATTCGTTACTGGTTTACTCACTTTGTATTAATCTCTGAAAGGGATAAAAAAGAAGAGAGTGACATCTTGACTAGATTCAGTCAAAATTTAATGTCAATACTCTCTTCTTACCATAGATGGTAGCACATCTAAAAATGTTATCTTATAGCGGATATAGCTATTGACTTGTACGAGTTTGGAATTTTATTTATTGGATTCGAAAAGCCTAACTGATGAAGTCGAAAGACAGAAACCGGTCTTAGGATGTCGAATCTAATAAATTAAAATTCCTTACTGGTTTACTCACTTTGTATTAATCTCTGAAAGGGATAAAAAAGAAGAGAGTGACATCTTGACTAGATTCAGTCAAAATTTAATGTCAATACTCTCTTCTTACCATAGATGGTAGCACATCTAAAAATGTTATCTTATAGCGGATATAGCTATTGACTTGTACGAGTTTGGAATTTTATTTATTGGATTCGAAAAGCCTAACTGATGAAGTCGAAAGACAGAAACCGGTCTTAGGATGTCGAATCTAATAAATTAAAATTCCTTACTGGTTTACTCACTTTGTATTAATCTCTGAAAGGGATAAAAAAGAAGAGAGTGACATCTTGACTAGATTCAGTCAAAATTTAATGTCAATACTCTCTTCTTACCATAGATGGTAGCACATCTAAAAATGTTATCTTATAGCGGATATAGCTATTGACTTGTACGAGTTTGGAATTTTATTTATTGGATTCGAAAAGCCTAACTGATGAAGTCGAAAAACAGAAACCGGTCTTAGGATGTCGAATCTAATAAATTAAAATTCCTTACTGGTTTACTCATTTTGCTTTCAAGTTGGGGACTTGAAGGTCGAGTTGAATCACAGTTGAAAAGCTCGTTCAGACTTTACAAGTTACTTGAATTCAAGTAACTTTAAAGAAGTAACCTGAATTCAAGTGAAGGTTCATACTATTTCTATATTTGATTCAAGTCATTTCAAGTTGACATTTTTACTTGAATGATTCCGGTTTCAAGTTACAAAAATGGCTTCGAATGATGTGATTCCTGCTAGAATAAAAGTTGTAAATAAGCTAATTATGGATGGATTACTAAAAATCAGAGAAAAAATTCTACACTTCATTTTACAAAAAAATACAAAACAAAATAACCTCAAAATTAGAACCCTCCGTGGGTGGTTCACACTAGAGTCAGCGTCTACATCCCAACTGCTTTTCGAGTGCCCACGGTGTTGCCAAATGCCAATAAATATATTTACTTGAAATATTACTTTGTATATCATTTTTCTGAGCTGAGCTGGCCTGGCCTGCGATAAGTTTAGCAAAAGCGTGGACACTCGAAAAACGGCTGGGCTGTAGACGTAAATGTGGTTGACTAATTTGCCGCAGTGCAGAGCCACTTTCACCACTTCCAGTGACTTCAAGTGCACTTGAATATCAGTTCACACTATTCAACTGTGATTCAAGTCCCTAACTTGAAAGCAAAAGTTAACTTGGTCTCTACTTCTACTTGAAAATTGAAAGTACCTTTCAAGTTACTTGAATTCAAGTGAAATGATGTTCACACCTTTCAATTTGTTTCAAGTTGCACCAATTATTGCACTTGAATTCAAGTAACTTGTAAAGTCTGAACGAGCCTTTTTAACACCTACCTAATACATCAAATTAAAAAAACAAATTGTGAGGTTATGTTGTTTTTATTTTCTGTTTGAATTTTTTTGTAAAATGAAGTGTAGAATTTGTTTCTCTGATTTTAGTAATCCATTCACGATTAGCTTATTTACAACTTTTATTCCTGCAGGAATCACATCATTCGACGCCATTTTTGTAACTTGAAACAGGAATCATTCAAATAAAAATGTCAACTTGAAATGACTTGAATCAAATATTGAAATAGTATGAACGTTCACTTGAATTCAGGTTATTCCTTTCAAGTTACTTGAATTCAAGTAACTTGTAAAGTCTGAACGCCGCTTAATTGCAGAACAAAATGATCCCGCTTTATACAAGTCGTTAATACTGACTATTTCACTCATCTTCGAATTTTCACAAAATCTGACCAATCACAAACCAAAGACAGCTGGTATTATCGCGATAATACTAGCTGTCTTTCAATCCTGATTGGTCTATCAGCGTGGTATTTTCACAGCGTAACCATGGATACGAATTGCAAAACAAAATTTGACATTTTGAAAAAAAATAATTACAGCTACAGACGTCAAAATGAGACCTTTTACTTTGTTTGTGAAATAGTCTAATAAAATTCCACTCGTGATTGAATTCATCTCATAAGTCTGTCTCTTATTTCATAACTCAATGTAATGGATGTAATTATCAAAGGTCAATATTTTATAATATAAAGAAAATTAAAATTTTATTCAAATTAGATTCGTTCACTGAAAATTCAAATAGTTTTATATATCAAAGTCCAATGCACTTTCCTACCAGAATTGCAAGAATAGTAATATTGCAAACTTGCAATATTGTTGTTCCATTTTAGTTAGGATACATGTAGAAATTGCTGACAATAATTTGTGTTAAATTAAAAAGAACTTTTAGTATTAATTTGATAATGTGCCACAAAACTTGTAATTTTATGTAATAAGTTGATAGACCCAATAAATGGTTAAAATGCGACTTAGGAGTTTCAATTAAGAAAAGGTAGCAATCCTGCAAGGCGAACCCTTCAAAAACAAAGAACAATATTACAAGCTGGTATTATCGCGATAATACTAGCTGTCTTTCAATCCTGATTGGTCTATCAGCGTGGTATTTTCACGGCGTAACCATGGATACGAATTGCAAAACAAAATTTGACATTTTGAAAAAAAATAATTACAGCTACAGACGCCAAATTAAACCTTTTACTTTGTATAATTACAGCTACAGACGTCAAAATGACACCTTTTACTTTGTTTGTGAAATAGTCTAATAAAATTCCACTCGTGATTGAATTCATCTCATAAGTCTGTCCCTTATTTCATAACTCAACTGAGTTGCTTGAAGAAAACACCACTCGTCCTGCGGATTCGTGGTGTTTTTAAGCAACTCAGTTTCGTTATGAAATGAATCGACAGACTTATCGCGAAAATTCAATCACTTGTGGTATTACTATTGACAAAGCCACTTGTCGGCACATCTACATGCCGCTAATACCGACAAAGACACTTGTCGGCACATCTACAAGCCGCCAAAGTAACCTGTCTGCACATCTGAGAATTTTGTTTCTGCAATTGAAAATGTTAAAACTATAACCAGACCAGATTTAAGACAAAATTTTAATTAGTAACGTTTGTGAATCTCACAAGAGATCAAAAAATGAAGATATCAACCTCTATTCAAATCTAATATGCGTTATAGAAATTAAAATGTAAATTCATATTAAATTCATAATAAAGAATTATACGCCATTCTCCCCTATAACGATATCCAGCTAAGTTGGTTATTGAATCTTTGCACAGTGGTCCTAATAGCCAATAGTATATTAAGTTTGGAGAACGGTAAGGGCTTTTTAGCGATGGAAGACAATAGTCCAATTATTGTCTGACATCGGTAACCCTTACCGTTCGACATGTGTAACAGAATTACCTGTAAAAGTCTTATTAGATCTCGGCCAAAGAACCGTTTTTAATCTAATATTATTTTAGAAAAAAGTCTTGTCAGTTTGAAATATATATTTTTTTTCAGTCTACTCTTTTTTTTTTAATAGACTTAACATTATTATAAACTAACTTTACTAACTCTAACTATAAATCAGTGAATACAGATTGTCCTCCATTAAAACAAAGTTTTAAAGATAAAATAATTTAAAATATAACAAATTCTCCCTACCAGTAATTGTTTCTAGGGATTAAAATCAAGAAACAATTACTTATCTTCTTGATTATTTGAATGAGTAGTTGATTGTAAATTTAAAACGCAAAGTCGAGATGCTGGTCTTCTTAAAACAGTTCCATTGGCTAGTTGAACATCTGCAATTCTTATTCTTCCATCTCTTGCTGGGTGAAGTTTGACAATTCTTCCCTTTAGCCAGGTATTTCGTGGACCATTTGGATCAACAAGAATCACAATGTCATCTATATTCAGGTTTTTTGAATCTTGATGCCATTTGCTTCTTTTTATAAGAGTCCAACTCTTCCAAAAGAGATCACTTAGTCTTTGGGCAGCTCGCCATTTTGACAATAAATTTAAATCACTTTCTGAAGTTTTCGTACAAGGAAGTGCAGCATATTTAGGACCGATCAGAAAGTGATTCGGAGTGAGTGGTTCAGGGTCATTTGAGTCGTAAGATATGTGAGTCAAAGGTCGTGAGTTAATTATGTTCTCAGTTTCGGCAAAGAGAGTTCTTAAAACATATTCTTGTGGATATCTGTTGTGGAGTGTTTCGAATATAACCTTCTTTACACTTCTGATGAGTCTTTCCCACGCACCTCCCATGTTTGGTGCATATGGTGCATTATATCTAAAACGGTTGTGTTTTGTTACACAAAATTTATTTACATCATCTGCGTTCATTTCAGCAAAAGCTTCCCGCAGTTCTCATGCTGAACACGTTTTAAAAGTAGTTTTTCAGCTTCAGCTAGTTCGTCTACGTCAAGTTCTTTTATTTCAGTCTTTGAGTCTAAATTTTGAAGATTTTTCGGTTTTTGACTTTTTCTTTTCAAATTTCTTATAAATCTTAACATCCATCCAGTAGAACGCAGTAATTTTGTCCATTTTGAAAAGTATTCTAAATTTGGAACTGGAAGATTTATTTTCGGAAAATTAACAAATATATAGTCTTTTCGTTCTTCCAATAAAGTGACGTCAATAATTTCCTTATCTCTGATATCCTTTTCTTGAGGCCAATTTTCAGAAGCAAGTTGGAGAAAGTTTGGTCCATAAAGCCATCTCTATCTCCAGATAAGTCCAATTTGTGAGCTCTTTTTGTTGCCTCGTCTGCAACATTTTCCTTCGAATCAACGTGTCTCCATTGGGTAGGATTTGTCAAGGTATGAATTTCTCCTAGTCTCTGAGCCACAAACATTTTAAACCTTTGTGCTTCTGAACGAATCCATTGTAATACAGTTTTAGAGTCACCCCAGAAGTAAGTTTTGTCAATATCAAGATTAAGATTTTGATTTAAATAAATTCCTAGTCGTGCACCCATCAATGCAGCTTGAAGTTCCAACCTAGGAATCGAGATTGGTCTCAGACTTGTAACCTTTGCTTTAGCATTCACAAAGGAAACTTCTATATTATTTTCTTCTTGAATACGAAGGTATGCTACAACTGCGATTGCCCTTTCTGATGCATCATAGAAAATGTGCAATTGTATGTCACTTAATTTTCGATTTAGTCCAAAGTATTGCCTTGGAATGTTAAATTCAAAAATGTATCGTAAATCATTCACCCAAATCATCCATCTTTCATTTAAAGTATCAGTTATTTCGTCATCCCATCCTAATTTAGATTTCCAAATATCTTGTAGTAAGATTTTACCCTGAATTGTGAAATTTGTAAGAAATCCTAACGGGTCAAATATTGACATTACTACCTTAAGAATTTCTCTTTTTGTCGGACGTTTGGTATTGTCTAATATATCTTTCTTAATTTTGTAGAATTTTGTTTTGAATGTAAATGTATCATTATTATGCACCAAATACACCTAAAATTCTTTCTATTGACTTTTCAGGATCACTCTGTAAGTTTTTATGATTTTTATTTATTAAGGTTGGGTCAATGTTATCGAGAATACTTTCTGAATTAGATGTCCAGTTACAAATTGTAAATCCACCTTTTGAATGTACATAAATTATGTCATTTATCAATTTTTTTGCTTCCTCCAGAGAATCTGCAGATCCCAAATAGTCATCCATCCAATCTTCAATTATAGCCTTACATGCCTCTGGATAGTCTTTCATAAAGTCTTTTGCATTTCTGTTCTTAGCTTCTTGTGCAAGGCACGGTCCACTAGAAGATCCAAAAAATACAACCGTCAGTTTATAGGTATCAGGTTCTCTATCTCTGTCCATTTTTCTAAACAAAAATCTTTGAGCGGCACAATCTTCTTGGCGTACTTTAACTTGTAAAAACATTTCTTTTATGTCTGATGTGAAAGCATATTTTTTAATTCTAAAATTAAGTAAAATTTTGAAAAGAGAGTTGTAAAGGTCAGGTCCAGTTAAAAGACAGTCATTTAGACTTAGATCATGCGACTTTGCACTAGCATCAAATACAATTCGTAATTTATTAGGTTTGTTCGGGTTTACAATACCAAAATGAGGAAGATACCATTTTTTTTGATTTTCAGTTTTTACTTCTTCTTCACTAAGTTTTCGAATATAATTTTTCTTCTCAAGATCCTCCATTTTGTTGCAATATGTCTTCCCATATATTTGTCTTTATCCATTTTCTTTTCGCATTGCATTGATACGGCTTTCTGGAAGAACCATATCTTCATCCCTCCATAATAAACCCGTTTCAAAACGGTCACCAACTCTTTTCATTGTTCTGTCTAAAATATTCTTTGCTCTTATATCTTCTCTAGAAAAACTTTTATTTACATCTTTGACTAATTCATGTAATAAATCTAAATCATCTCTTTCTTTAATGCTAATATGACAAGTATATCTCTCTGATATGTTAGAATTCTGGTCTTTTCCTATATTACCGTGAATTACCCACCCTAAAAGAGTTTTACTTAACGCAGGTCCATTCCATGGCCCGGTGATTACATTTCTATTCACTAGTAATGGCCAATTATCCTGTCCTATCAGAATTTTGGGTTTAGCATTCGTCATTGATGTACATTTGTTATTAATATAAGGATAACATTTTGTTACCTCACCCATATCTACAGTCTGAGTTGGAAGTGATAATCCTCTCATTGTTCTTACGTGTCTGAACTGAAAATCCTTTGTCCCATCTTCAGTACTGATGGTGAAGCTCACTGTCCTCGAGTCATATTGTTCCTTGGTCTGATTGTTTGTCCACTGGATGCAGAGTTGTTGTTGAGGTCCATCTAGATCCAGAACATCAGCAAGGTCTTCGTCAATAAGAGAAACAGTTGAAGCATCATCTAAGAGTACATAAGTGTTGACACTTTTGTGGTTATAGCTTATAGATACTGGTAGAATTTTCAAAAGAACACGAGTTTTATTGAAAATGTGACAATTTACTTGAGTTTCATTTTCATTAGTTGTCTTAGAAGTAGATGGAACCACTTCGATTTGATTATCGTCAGTGACCTCGTCTTTATGTAAAAGAGTGTGATGCTACTTTTTACAATTATTAATACTACGTGCTTTTTTGCGGCGACAGTCAGTCAAACTATGGTACGGAATCAAACACGAAAAACAAATTTTATTTGTAGTGAGTAAACTCCATCTTTGGTCAACTGTAAGGTCATTTAAGGCTGAGCAGGTACTTAAATTGTGCAATTGTTTTTCGCAACAAATACATTTCTTCTTTGAAATCATTGTCATGGTTACGTCTTTTTTGAAAGGATTTTTTTTTAACTTTGAATTATTGTCAGCAGAAATGTCAGAATAAAATGTTGGCGGTTGAATTTGGCCAGTCTGAAAATTCTATTAATTTAAGATTTGGATAAGTTTTGTCGGAAATATATTCTGTCCACATCATTTTATAGGAATTAGGTATTTTATTAATAAGTTCATGAAGGAGAATTGGATTTTGTAAGTGATCTTTAGCGTTTAATGATTCTATAGTTCCTACAAGATTTTTCACTTCGTCAGTAAAGTTAATCAGCATGTCCAAACGATCGTCTTTTACTATAAGAAAGTGCTTTACCTTATCTACTAACATTAAAACAATATGTTCAGGTTGTCCAAATCGTTGTTCTAAAATATTGATTATTTTGTCGACATTTTGGGGCATAGTCAATAAACTTTGAACAATTTTAAAAGCATTGCCTTTAAGAGATTTTTGTAAACGACAGTGATTTGCTTCTTGCGAGTAGCCACATAACGCTGTAGAGTGTTTAAACTGAAAAATAAAATTTGGTCATTCGACGGGATTTCCAGTAAAGTATGGCAAATCCTTTGGCATCGATTGTCTAGTAAAAATTTTAGTAATGTGTGCAGGTGTTATTTGACTACCATAGGCATCATCATCAACAGACTTCTTTGGGAAAGATTTTGGTACAGTGTTTCTTACCTCTTTTATCGGTTTCTTTGGTGCATCTTTCTCCCATGGTTTGTCTCCATCTAGCCATTCCTGTATGTTAGGTCGGCTATTTATGGACTCACCCTGTGACTCATACTCCTCTTCACTTTCTTCTATCCTTGCTAGTTTCATGGCATACTCCAGGTCAAGCAATTCCTGCTTCTTCTTGAGTTCCTCTTGTTCCAATTCTTTTCTCCTCATAGCAAACTCTAGTTCAATTTTTCGTCTTCTTGATTCGGTCGTGTCATTAGTCGTTTTAGTATTTGATTTGCTTCTTGCGTCACCATTACTTTTTGAACCCCGAGACTTGGGCGGCTCCAGACATGTCGAAAGTTCTGGTTGTAGAGTATTAGTAGGTTGTCCGTCTTCTGAGGTAGCGTCTTTAGTATTTTCGTTGTCTAGATTCTTTGCCTTCAGACGTTCACTCCTTCGTAGAGACATTTTCCACTGTGTAGTTCAGTTTAGACGAGAAGGACCATATGTAACTGAATTGCCTGTAAAAGTCCTATTAGATCTCGGCCGAAGAACCGTTTTTAATCTAATATTATTTTAGAAAAAAGTCTTGTCAGTTTGAAATATATATTTTTTTTCAGTCTACTCTTTGTTTTTAATAGACTTAACATTATTATAAACTAACTTTACTAACTCTAACTATAAATCAGTGAATACATATTGTCCTCCATTAAAACAAAGTTTTAAAGATAAAATAATTTAAAATATAACAACATGCTTATAACGTTTTTTGCACGATTGGGCAATAATAAACTATTAAATTATATACTTTTTTCATATTCAAAATTTCGATTCATCATATCAAGATACATGTTATGGTTGCTAGGTAGTTAGTAGGATGCATAATAAGTATGAACATGGCTTTTTCTGCTGTCACTTAAAATGTCATGTTATGTCAATAAGTTTTGTTTTTGAGTCTTTCTTATTGATTATTATTATAATTTTCAAAATATGAGCGACGAAAGTGAATTTGAAGAAATAGAACGGGTATGGGAAGAAGGATGTGCCGCAATAATTCCTGAAAAATCAAAATTTCGGTATGAGAGTACCTATAAAATTCTGGGAAAAATTTTACTATTGGGGCTCAGCCCCAATTTTGATGGGGTATTTTTTTTTAGACTAATTTTGGGTCACTGATCACGAATCTGCAATCAGTTTCCTGCGGTCTCATCAAACAACAAAGTTATGAATTTTTTTAAGTAAAATGGTCACCTGAATAGCGGTCAGAACGTAAACTCTTGTCATATTTTTCGCTGTGGCTAGGGTCCCGTCCCTCGGAACTCCAATTTTTTCGCGTCTAATAAACGCATGCGCATTGCGTAACATAATAAATTTATTTACTTGAAATATTACTTTGTACCTAATTAATATGAGCACACCTGAACTTATCTTTTACCTGACCTCATTATTTTGCACATCATTAATCTGAGCACACCTGAACTTATCTTTTACCTCATTAATATGAACACACCTGTACTTATCTCTTACCTGACCTCATATTAATTTGTACCTCATTAATATGAGCACACCTGAACTTATCTTTTACCTGACCTCATATTATTTTGTACATCGTTAATCTGATCACACCTGACCTTATCTCATCTGATCTCACCTGATCTGTTAAATTCTGGTTCATTCAGACGTCCATTGGATATTGGTTATTTTTCAAATCGTGCAAAAAAAGTCAAAAAAATATTTTTTTTTGCGTCCATTCATCGTTATTTGGCCTGAAAAACGCGAAAAAATACGTATGGAACCGATCGGGTTGAGACCACTGAAATGATACAAGGATGGCGCCTATTGATTTTGGGACAGGTCGGATATCTCCATTCAAAAAAATTCTTGGAAAAATTTAACATTGAGGAATCCTGATAACCAATGTTGTTTATTGAGAAATAACTAATTGTCGTCTGAATAAGCCAGATTCTATTAATTTCAAGTAATACGCAATACAGATGCGTTCATCACAGACGAGAAAAAAATTGAGTCCCGGAAGGACGGGACGCTAGCCACAGCGAGAGTTTACGCTAATCGCAACTCAAGTGACCCTAGTATTGCCAAATGTCAGTACGTCAAATTGCTGTATGAATTTTTAGGTTATCTTTTACAATTTAATATATTTAGCTGAAATATTACTGTGTACATCATTAATCTAACCAGACTTGACCTATCTTGTACCTTAAGTCTTTTGGTTTTAATATATATTTATATAAACCTACTTATATACACATTTTTCTGGTAAGTATCAAAGAAAAGTTGACAATTTATTTCACTTAAAAAATTCATAACTTTTTTGTTTAATGAGACCGCAAGCAACTGATTGCAGATTCGTGATCAGCGACCCCAAATTAGTCTAAAAAAAAATATCTCATCAAAATTGGGGCTGAGCCCCAATAGTAAAATTTTACCAAATTCTGAACAGTAAGTGAAAATTCTGAATGGTAAGTGAAAAATCTGAACGGTAAGTAAAAAATCTGAACGGTAGTGAATTACTTACCGTTCAGTTTTTCTTGACATTGGTAAATGCTCCTTACTAAAAAATATTATTTTATTTTTATGTATCTGGACAGTGTACGGTGTTTTCGACATTAAAGTACTCAAAAATGTCCAAATTCATCAGTATTTGTTCTATTGGCGGTAATCCTTTGCTGTTTTTTCATTCTCATAAAGGATTGAGTTCGACTATACCAACCACCTCAGGTTTGGAGTTAGGTAGGTAAGTTCCTACATAATTATTTACTTTCCGACTTTAAAGCGCACGAAACAAGAAGGTATTGCAAATAGATTTTATTGCATCTAGGGGATACGCCCGAAACGAGAAGGTTTTTATGATCCAGTACAAAACGCGAGGCCAGAAACACGAATAAACCGATAAAATAAATACGAATTCGGAGTAACCTGGTATAATCGGATTTAGCCTCGTTCCGTCTCTTTAAAAGAAAACTACTAATCGGCTTTTGTTGTAACACAAAGATGATAATTAAAAATCAAACGTGTGCTTCCAAACGGACGGACAATTAAAGTGAAACTAAAAACTCAAATAATTAACTTGAAAAGATTTTCTAAATTCATTTTCAAAAACGAAATCTCAATAATCTAACTCGGAAAACTAAAATAAATACTTTTTTGCACAATTGGTCATTTTTGACTGTTTACCATATCTATTTTGATGACAGTAAGGAGCATTTACTAATGTCAAGAAAAACTGAACGGTAAGTAATTCACTTACCGTTCAGATTTTTTACTTACCGTTCAGATTTTTCACTTACCGTTCTTCCCCTTACCGTTCTTCCCATACCCGTTCTATTTCTTCAAATTTACTTTCGTCGCTCATATTTTGAAAATTATAATAATAATCAAAGGTAATACCACGAGTTCTCCAAATTTTATCGATTAAATTTTTGGATTTCACGAAAACGGCTTTATTTGGAAAAACCACGAAAACAAACTGATTGATAAAATACCGAGTCCGCAGGACGAGTGATTTTATCTTAAATCAGTTTGTTTGAGTGGTTTTGCCTAAAATAAAGGCGTTTGAGTATGAAGATCAAAAATTTAATCTATAAAATTTCAGAGGACGAGTCGTATTTGAAAGGATTATTTTTTGAATCATTTTGTATTAAAAACAGAGAACATAGTCATTTATGCAAAAGACACTTTACAAACAAATATTGAAAATTTTCTTTACCAATTTAAATTGAAACCTGAGCTGTTACAGTTTTACATACAGGGCTACCAAGGCGATTTTTTGACTGGCTACCCCGCGAAACGGCGCCATAAATAAAAGCGAAGAAGAAGAATGAAATGAAGTCTTTCTTAATTTAATTAATTTTAAGTTTAGTGTTGAAGTGAGGTATGTAAAAATGTTAAAGGCGTTTTGAAATAAACTAATAAAAACAGGTTAGTTTACAAATACATTTTGAAATTTGGTTATTAACATAGATTTGCAATACATTTTAGTATAATAAAAATTGTTAAATGTTTACATTTGACATTTCAAAAAAGGTAAACACAGTTTAATCAAGAAACAAATACGAAGAAGCGGTTTTATCAAAGGTAATACCACGAGTCCTCCAAATTTTATCAATTAAATTTTTGGTTTTCACGAAAACGGCTTTATTTGGAAAAACCACGAAAACAAACTGATTGATAAAATCACGAGTCCGCAGGACGAGTGATTTTATCTTAAATCAGTTTGTTTGAGTGGTTTTGCCTAAAATAAAGGCGTTTGAGTATGAAGATCAAAAATTTAATCTATAAAATTTCAGAGGACGAGTCGTATTTGAAAGGATTATTTTTTGAATCATTTTGTATTAAAAACAGAGAACATAGTCATTTATGCAAAAGACACTTTACAAACAAATATTGAAAATTTTCTTTACCAATTTAAATTGAAACCTGAGCTGTTACAGTTTTACATACAGGGCTACCAAGGCGATTTTTTGACTGGCTACCCCGCGAAACGGCGCCATAAATAAAAGCGAAGAAGAAGAATGAAATGAAGTCTTTCTTAATTTAATTAATTTTAAGTTTAGTGTTGAAGTGAGGTATGTAAAAATGTTAAAGGCGTTTTGAAATAAACTAATAAAAACAGGTTAGTTTACAAATACATTTTGAAATTTGGTTATTAACATAGATTTGCAATACATTTTAGTATAATAAAAATTGTTAAATGTTTACATTTGACATTTCAAAAAAGGTAAACACAGTTTAATCAAGAAACAAATACGAAGAAGCGGTTTTATCAAAGGTAATACCACGAGTCCTCCAAATTTTATCAATTAAATTTTTGGTTTTCACGAAAACGGCTTTATTTGGAAAAACCACGAAAACAAACTGATTGATAAAATCACGAGTCCGCAGGACGAGTGATTTTATCTTAAATCAGTTTGTTTGAGTGGTTTTGCCTAAAATAAAGGCGTTTGAGTATGAAGATCAAAAATTTAATCTATAAAATTTCAGAGGACGAGTCGTATTTGAAAGGATTATTTTTTGAATCATTTTGTATTAAAAACAGAGAACATAGTCATTTATGCAAAAGACACTTTACAAACAAATATTGAAAATTTTCTTTACCAATTTAAATTGAAACCTGAGCTGTTACAGTTTTACATACAGGGCTACCAAGGCGATTTTTTGACTGGCTACCCCGCGAAACGGCGCCGTAAATAAAAGCGAAGAAGAAGAATGAAATGAAGTCTTTCTTAATTTAATTAATTTTAAGTTTAGTGTTGAAGTGAGGTATGTAAAAATGTTAAAGGCGTTTTGAAATAAACTAATAAAAACAGGTTAGTTTACAAATACATTTTGAAATTTGGTTATTAACATAGATTTGCAATACATTTTAGTATAATAAAAATTGTTAAATGTTTACATTTGACATTTCAAAAAAGGTAAACACAGTTTAATCAAGAAACAAATACGAAGAAGCGGTTTTATCAAAGGTAATACCACGAGTCCTCCAAATTTTATCAATTAAATTTTTGGTTTTCACGAAAACGGCTTTATTTGGAAAAACCACGAAAACAAACTGATTGATAAAATCACGAGTCCGCAGGACGAGTGATTTTATCTTAAATCAGTTTGTTTGAGTGGTTTTGCCTAAAATAAAGGCGTTTGAGTATGAAGATCAAAAATTTAATCTATAAAATTTCAGAGGACGAGTCGTATTTGAAAGGATTATTTTTTGAATCATTTTGTATTAAAAACAGAGAACATAGTCATTTATGCAAAAGACACTTTACAAACAAATATTGAAAATTTTCTTTACCAATTTAAATTGAAACCTGAGCTGTTACAGTTTTACATACAGGGCTACCAAGGCGATTTTTTGACTGGCTACCCCGCGAAACGGCGCCTTAAATAAAAGCGAAGAAGAAGAATGAAATGAAGTCTTTCTTAATTTAATTAATTTTAAGTTTAGTGTTAAAGTGAGGTATCTAAAAATGTTAAAGGAGTTTTGAAATAAACTAATAAAAACAGGTTAGTTTACAAATACATTTTGAAATTTGGTTATTAACATAGATTTGCAATACATTTTAGTATAATAATAATTGATAAATGTTTACATTTGACATCTCAAATAGGTAAACACAGTTTAATCAAAAAACAAAAACGACGAAGCGGTTTTATCAAAGGTAATACCACGAGTCCTCCAAATTTTATCGATTAAATTTTTGGTTTTCACGAAAACGGCTTTATTTGGAAAAACCACGAAAACAAACTGATTGATAAAATCACGAGTCCGCAGGGCGAGTAATTTTATCTTAAATCAGAGGACGAGTCGTATTTGAAAGGATTATTTTTTTAATAATTTTGTATTAAAAACAGAGAACATAGTCATTTATGCAAAAGACACTTTACACACAAATATTGAAAATTTTCTTTACCAATTTAAATTGAAACCTGAGCTGTTATAGTTTTACATACAGGGCCACCAAGGCGATTTTTTGACTGGCTACCCCGTGAAACGGCGCCTTAAATAAAAGCGAAGAAGAAGAATGAAATGAAGTCTTTCTTAATTTAATTAATTTTAAGTTTAGTGTTAAAGTGAGGTATCTAAAAATGTTAAATGAAAGTTGAAATAAACTAATAAAAACAGGTTAGTTTACAAATACATTTTGAAATTTGGTTATTAACATAGATTTGCAATACATTTTAGTATAATAAAAATTGTTAAATGTTTACATTTGACATTTCAAAAAAGGTAAACACAGTTTAATCAAGAAACAAATACGAAGAAGCGGTTTTATCAGTATAAAACACAATGATTGGTTAGGCTCCTGAGCTGTTATTGGCTGAAACCACAAAATCTGACTGCATTGACAGATGAAAAAAATAATCAATAAGAAACACTCAAAAACCAAACTTATTGACATAACATGACATTTTAAGTTACAGCAGAAAAGGCCATGTTGATACTTATTATGCATCCTACTAACTACCTAGCAACGATAACATGTATCTTGATATGATGAATCGAAATTTTGAATATGAAAAAAAATGGATAATTTAATAGTTTATTATTGCCCAATCGTGCAAAAAACGTTATAAGCATGTCGAACGGTAAGGGTTACCGATGTCAGACAGTAATTGAAGTCGTCGCTTCGCTCCTACTTCCATCGGTAAAAACCCCCTTACCGTTCTCCAAACTTAATATACTATAACCTTCCAAAAAGAAAAACAAAATCTCTAAATCTCATGCGGAAAGAATTTAAATAATTAACTTAATCTCAAAAACAATTTAAATTCTAAAGTAATCTCAAAAACAAAATCTCAAAATCGTTTTCGGTAAGATTCTAAACAGACTCTAAACACGATTCGGTAGTTGTTATCAAAACGTGAAAAATGTCATTCAAATAAAATTCTAAAATTCGAATGTATTTCGGTATTTAAAATCAAAGTAATTTATCGCGTGTAAAATAAAACGATTATTTCGGCTTAAAATTGACGTCGGACTTATACGGTGAAAAACTTTATCAATGTTTACATCGGGTTTTTTATTTAACAGTCCCTTCTCCGAATATTTTCTCCTTCTATTTCTATACATAGGTATCGCGCGCAGCCAGCACATTATAAAAAAAAATCATCTTCACTAACCTTCTCCAAGGCCCATAAACAAAAATCTATGCGTCTTTGAAAATCTGTTTCATACAGATTTTGATGCATCTCGAAACATTTTTAAATAATGTCAAAACCTAAACACCTAGTTTCAAAGATAATTTTTTCGGATCATAGTCGAAGCTGATCAAATACAGGGTGTTATACAGTGTGACCCATTTAAAATGGAACCACCCCTGTAGAATACGCATTTTTC
This sequence comes from Crepidodera aurea, assembly GCA_949320105.2. Lineage (NCBI taxonomy): Eukaryota > Metazoa > Arthropoda > Insecta > Coleoptera > Chrysomelidae > Crepidodera > Crepidodera aurea. The sequence continues at coordinate 1,715,524 of OX439480.2, forward strand.
AGTCAATCTTATTTTTTTTTTAATATTTAGCATCATAACTGTATCTTGACACAAATTTTCATAACTTTAGTTTCATTTCCAAGGCACTCTATGTTTTTTTTTCTTTGTCGAAAACGGCAAAAATTTTTGTTTTCAAATTTGACTACACCACTGGATTCGTAATCGTTATAAATAAAAACCATCAAAATTTCATAAAAAAATATTGGTTAACAACGAAGTTACAACAACTTCAATTTTGGAAACAAAGTATTTGATTGTAATTTTTATTTAGATTATAGACATATTTGAAATCTGGCAACACTGCCCATACAAAATATAACACCAATGAACTTGTACAGTGGAAATCCGAAGTCAATAGTTCAATCCTTTCTACAGTTTCTGCCTGAAAATATGGTAATGTCAGCGATTCGTGGAATATCCTAGCTACTTCTCTTTCACTATGATAAATTGTCCCCAGAAATTCTTACAATTTCAATTCTTTCTTCTAATGATAATTGCAGAGCCATTATTAAATGCACGTACCTACCTAACAATTATTAGTTATTTTTATTAGATGTCAAAATCACAGCCTACTGTTGATTTAGTACAATACCTATACCTAATGAAGAATGTACTACTGCATAACTTGAAAATGAATATTTAATTTTCTATTATTCTCGAATATTATACTTATAACCTACACTTAAATGAATGATTTTAAGGGAATATAATTCGAAAATCCAGTGGCGTAGTCAAATTTTTATTACACCACGAATCGCTGACATTACCATATTTTCAGGAGTTATAACTGTAGAAAGGATTGAGCTATTGACTTCGGATTTTCACTGTACAAGTTCATTGGTATTCTATTTTGTATGGGCATTGTTGCCAGATTTCAAATATGTCTATACTCTAAATAAAAATTACAATCAAATACTTTGTTTCCAAAATTGAAGTTGTTGTAACTTCGTTGTTAACCAATATTTTTTTATGAAATTTTGATGGTTTTTATTTATAACGATTACGAATCCAGTGGTGTAGTCAAATTTAAAAACAAAAATTGCCTAATAAACTTTTGTCGTTTTTGACAAAGAAAAAAAAAAACATAGAGTGCCTTGGAAATGAAACTAAAGTTATGAAAATTTGTGTTCTGTTCTACAGGGGTGGTTCAATTTTAAATGGGTCAAACTATAAGTAGGCATCACGGTGGAAAAATAATGTAAAATTTAACAAAAATAAAAATAACTCCAAATAAATAGATTTAGGCATAGAAAACCTTTATATTTTTTATAATGTAATGGAATGGAATTTGCTACATAATAGGATTATAAAATACAGGATGTCCTATTTAAAATAAGAACTATATCGTCATTTAAATATGTCATTAGCGAATCGCCCCATTTTGGACGCCCTATATAATTTTAAACAACTCTAAATACATGATTGTTTTCAATTATTAGTCTAATTTTTTTCAGTTAAAATTGGATTTGGCTGATTCCATAGGTTTCCAAGTTATTGGTTTTCTTGTAAGTGCTTCCATTTTTAGAAATATCAAAATATCTCGAAAACTAAAAAGCTTAGGTATAGGAAATACTTAAGAAAGTTTATCTTATTTTTAACGTATAATCTATAAATGCAATAAAATATAGGGTCTTCCATAAGAAATAATATACGCCACACTTTTTTGTCAAATAATAGCATTTTTTTAATGCCAACAGATCTCCTTAACTAAATTGTCTGGAGATTCGCTTTGAATAGGAAGATGAACTATTTTCTTGGGTACATTCATTGAAATGAGACAGAAACATACATTCCCTTATTTTCCTCAATTATTGAAAAAAAATAATTCAATTTTCTGAATAAAATCAAGCTCGATATATTTAATATATACTTTTTGAGATTACCCACCAAATTTGAGCTCTTTAAGTCATACCGTTCCTGAGTATTCCTTGCATTAAAAACACACAACACTGAACTGCGGCCTTAAGTACAAATACAGGGTGCGCCAATTATTTCGACTCGATCTCTAGCACCGAAACTAAAAGAGATATCAACAAGATTTTTTGTAGGGGTAGACAGTGTCACTCAGACTACAATTTTAAAATATTTTGATGTATACAGGGTGGCTAATTTTTGTGGAATGAAAATTAATTTGGTTTTTTTAAATCCGACGCGGCGTTGACAAGTTATTCCTATTTTAAGCAGATTTAATGAAAAAACAGCACTTCAGAAATATTAGCACAAAAACCACATTTTTTAAAAAATTCCTCAAAAAAGCTACTATGATGTAAATGAAACATGCACCTATCACAATAATCGGTGTTCGCCGATGGCGTGCCAATAGTCTAGTTTTCAAATGGCAATAACTTAATTTTTTCAAATGGAACACCCTGTATATTTTTCTTCTGTTAAAAGCTCTCCCTAATACGCATTAAAAAAATATAGGGTTTTGCACATCTAACTTTACTATTTACTTTAATAATTGACGTTAAGTGACAAACAACATATTTTACACAATTTTTAATAAGTACAAAATTTTACAAAGTAAGAAAATTACAATAGTGAAAGTTAAAATTTATAGTAGGTGTTCAAAATTTCTTCCATTTTCATTTATACATTTTCTTGCCCTTTTTTTCATTGATTTACGCACATCTCTTAGCATATTTTCTTTTGTGGTAACTTCTTCTTTGTAAACAATATTTTTAATAAAACCCCACAAGAAAAAATCACAAGGTGTAAGGCAAGGCGATCTAGTAGGCCAATTTATAGGTCCTCCCCTTCCTGAAGTGCTGTTTTTTCATTAAATCTGCCTAAAATAGGAATAACTTGTCAACGCCGCGTCAGATTTACAAATACAAAAAACTACCGTAAATCTAATATTAAGTAGAATCAAATTAATTTTTATTCCACAAAAATTAGCCACCCTGTATACATCAAAATATTTTAAAATTGTAGTCCGAGTGACACTGTCTACCCCTACAAAAAATCTTGTTGATATCTCTTTTAGTTTCGGTGCTAGAGATCGAGTGGAAATAATTGGCGCACCCTGTATAAACTTGTAAAAGTATAATTAACAACCGAAGCAATACAACTGCACCGTTATCGTTACTTGATATACGTGGGTATGGAAGTTCTTTAATAGTAAATTGATTTAAATTTTAAAATCTGTCCGAAATATAGTTTACAAGATATTAAAATTGTCAATTTATCTGTGATGCGACACGTTAAATAACATAATAATAATAAAATAATATGTAGCAAAAATTTTTATTTGAGTACCTATATATTTATTTCAGACAATGTGGAGAATTTTCCTACCAACTCTTTTGTCAACGTTGGTAAATGCCCGGATGGATTGTTCAAGAGCAGAATACGACAAATGCATAAAAATAGCTGACCCGTTAGTAAAAGAGGCCCATTTGGTATTTCCTGATAATTTAAATGACATAGATCAAGTCTGCAATACTTGGAATCAATTCGTCGATTGTTTAAAACTTTATACTGACCAATGTTTCACTGATCAACAGAGAAGGCAATTTAATAAAGCTGTCGAAAGTCCGATTGAGAGCGTACACGAGATGTGCACCCAACCTGGTTATCAGAAAGGTATGGATATTTTAGAAATCTTAATAAACTAATAGGTAAATGATTTCAAAAACTGATGAGAGAGTAAATCATGATTAACCGCTCAACCTAAATTTCACAAGGGAATATTTTTTTTTCCCCACGGCCACTACTGAATGTAGTTATTTTGAATCCACTTCTAATAAGGTGGAGGGGGGTAAGTGCAGACCAAAATTTCTTAAGTTACATTTTGAAGTGTTGTCAATGCTGAATGATTTGAAAGAAAATTTTGAAATTTTAACTAAAGGTGCTTGACATCTTTGCAAATATCTACTATACTGCATTTTATAATATTTCATTTTGAGAACACAATGACGCTTCATTTCGGAAGCTCATTGTGGTTTGTATTTTAATTTCTCTCTCTTTCCACTGGATTAAAACCACTTAGTTGTTAAAAAAGTTTTTTTATTGACGTTTCGGCTTTCCAGATCGAAAGCCGTTATCAAAATGACATAAAATAAATAAATTTACTAGAAACAGAACACTTGATAATCTTGCAAAAATATGACATCAACATAGTATACATAGAATAAGATTTTGAGATTGAAGATGTCAAAATCTGTTTCTATCATATTTTTGTGACGTTTCTGGGAACGAATTTTTGAAAGGATAGCGCATTTGCATATTATAAGAGAATTTATACTTCGTCATAAATGAAGTTTTCTTATTAATATTATCATAAGAAAAAACCAGATAAAAACTTATGATACTATCCCGATATAGAGGGTATCCTTTTTGCAATTAACTCTTTTTGTAAAATAGGTATCCAAATTTTTGAAATATCAACCGAACAATTAGAAACACATTCGTTATTATTTAAGCATATCAATGCTGCTTCTTTAACTTTGCGGTTATAATTATTCGGTTCTTTTAATAATCTAGTTGAAAAATTCCATTGTATTTTATGACCAGAATCCCATGCGTGTTCACATATTTTGGATTTTTCGAATTGTTTATTTTTAATGTACGATTGGTGTTCATTAAGTCTAATATGAAAAGGTCTAGATGTTTCTCCTATATAAAATTTATTACATTCTCATGGAATTTTGTAAATACAATTTTTTGTGTTTTGAATTTCATTAAAAGGTTTTGTATTTACTATTAAAGATTTTAATGTATTATTAGTTTGAAAAACTTTACCGAGACATCAAAACTAAAGATCAAAATTTAAACCCCCCAATAATTCTTTCAAATATAGTAAAAATCCCTTATATTCCAAAATTATCCGAAAAAATTAGAAGGATTGGCAATAAATTTAATTTAAAAACAGTTTTTCAAACTAATAATACATTAAAATCTTTAATAGTAAATACAAAACCTTTTAATGAAATTCAAAACACAAAAAATTGTATTTACAAAATTCCATGCGAATGTAATAAATTTTATATAGGAGAAACATCTAGACCTTTTCATATTAGACTTAATGAACACCAATCGTACATTAAAAATAAACAATTCGAAAAATCCAAAATATGTGAACACGCATGGGATTCTGGTCATAAAATACAATGGAATTTTTCAACTAGATTATTAAAAGAACCGAATAATTATAACCGCAAAGTTAAAGAAGCAGCATTGATATGCTTAAATAATAACGAATGTGTTTCTAATTGTTCGGTTGATATTTCAAAAATTTGGATACCTATTTTACAAAAAGAGTTAATTGCAAAAAGGATACCCTCTATATCGGGATAGTATCATAAGTTTTTATCTGGTTTTTTCTTATGATAATATTAATAAGAAAACTTCATTTATGACGAAGTATAAATTCTCTTATAATATGCAAATGCGCTATCCTTTCAAAAATTCGTTCCCAGAAACGTCACAAAAATATGATTGAAACAGATTTTGACATCTTCAATCTCAAAATCTTATTCTATGTATACTATGTTGATGTCATATTTTTGCAAGATTATCAAGTGTTCTGTTTCTAGTAAATTTATTTATTTTATGTCATTTTGATAACGGCTTTCGATCTGGAAAGCCGAAACGTCAATAAAAAAACTTTTTTAACAACTAAGTGGTTTTAATCCAGTGGAAAGAGAGAGAAACAATGACGCTCTTGTCTCAGCAAAACGGGGTAAGAGCGTATAACGTATACATTTTTAGTTGGTTTAATGCTAGCAAATGACGCGGCCAAGTGCATATTATATAGATTTTAAGCTGTTATACCATATTTTCAAATTGAAATTCTAAACATAACTTTTAAAGTAATAAACTTTTTCTTTATTCATAATGTTAGGGCACAATTTAAGAAATAATTATAAACATGAACAAAACAAAACAAAAGAACGATATGTCTGTAAAACACATAATTTTAGTTCCAAAAACAATTATTGTACATTATATCCGGTAAATGTAACTTCAAAACATATATCTCCTCTTCTGGTAAAAGTTGGAGTGGGCAGGATGGATACAATAGCCGACATTTTCACAGCACTTTCATCTTGTATTTCCGGAAATCTGAATGTTGTAGTAAAATCAGTTAAAGAAATCTTTCTGGTGAACAACACAACAGGATCGTCATCGAAGGACGTTACTTTTCCCACAAAGTACTGAATTAATTTCTTGGAGGCAAATTTTACAAGGACCCAATCATCTATTTTAGTTTTGTTACATCTTGGAAAGTAGTTTGTATTTCTTTAATTTCGGCATTTACTAATTCGGATAGACTCTCATCGTCAGTTGACTGTGTGCTGCAAATATCATCTTCTGAAGAGTCTGACACTATCACTTTTTTCTTTGGTTTTTTTGCATTCTTTCGTTTTTTGTTTTCTCTTTCTTGCTTCCTTTTAATTTTATTTTCTTCCGCAAGCTGCTTCTCACTTTCAATTACTTTTGTTCTCTGATATGTTTCCTCTGATGTAATGATCTCAGCTCCATTAGCAACTCTAACTTTTTTCTTTATAGGAGCTGAATTATGACTCTTTACTGTGGATAGCAATAATTCCTCAAACGATATTGACGTGCCTCCTTTCAAACTGGTATTGGGTCGTGGGTCGGTTTCTGCTGAAGTCGACGGACCATTAAACGGTTCATCCTCGTTTGTAGGTGTTGTCAAAGTGGCTGATTCTGATATTGGTAATGTGCGGTTTGGTGTTTCCTCTGTGTCTGCAGGAACTTCTAAAGTCGGCTTTTGTAACTCATTCCATCTCCGAAGAGAAGATGGATCAAATAAATGTTTTGGTATTATTTTGCTGTCGAAGGGATGTATGCCCCCTTTTTCAAAACTTAACTATAGATGGTTCTGTCTTCTTCCATATTTCCCCAAGAATTTTTGCAAATTCGCTTTTTGGCAATTTAATTCCAACATGATGTCTTTGCCACTGTCATAACACAAAGGTCTAAGGGTTGCAGTAGGTGACTCGAATGAGGTGGTAATTTGAGAATAGTTATTCTTTCTGCTCTTGCTAGTTCAATAAACCGACATGGGTAGAATGTCCATCACAAATCAAAAGAGCAGGCCTCTCATTACACAAACCTTTTAAAAACACGTTCATAAAATAATTTTCAAAGACCGTTGTTTCCATTCATCCGTTAGAAGTTCCTGCATATGAGGTTCCTGGATAACCTGTACCTTCCGGGGCTGACCACTGATCCCACATATGTTTACCTTTAAATATAATTAAAGGTGGTAACTTTTCACCACTGGCACTAATAGTTAATAGAACTGATATATTTTCTTTGCCAGAGGTGCTTGTAGTCCTTGTGCAAGCTCTGCCAATTGCTCCTACTACTTTTGTTTTGGAAGGGTCTTTGCAGAAGCTGGTTTCATCGCAATTAAAAATTAAATGGGGCTTCTCTGCTAAACCCAATTCTGTTAACGTATCTTTTAATAGCTGAAAGTATGTGTTAATTATAAATGGATCGCACCCCTTCTTGCGTGCCACCTCAACAGATTGGGGTTTTTTTACTGATAGATTATGGCGCCGCATAAATGAAATAAGCCAATCTTTATTAGGTTGTCCGTTCTTAAGTGGAGTTTTTAGTTTGTTTCCATTTACATAATCTCCAACTAATGACATGACTTCCTTCCTGGATAACCCAAAGCCATATTTCTCCATTCTCTGTCTCTAAACTTAAGGCAGTAGCACGACCATATGAATTGGATTTAGCCCCTCTTCTGCCTTTCACATGATCTAGTATTGTATTTAGAGGAATATTTAAAACTTACTTGCACCGTATGCATTGCGTCTAAGACATTTTACATCATCAATAGCTAAATTCAAATCATTTTTAGTATAAGAACTACCCCTTTGGGATTTTCTCGTGTAATTTCGTACCATTTTTCTTATACGAAATCTGAAAAAAATATTTCTAATGTAATTTCGTACCATTTTTCTTATACGAAATCTGAAAAAAAATATTTCTAATGTAAGAAAAGCCGGTTCTGGGGTAAGTGCGTATTAGTGTGCACTTGACCCTTAAGGTTGATCTGCATATGCCCCACCATCTTAATTTCGTGGGACAAGAGCGGAGTAGTAGTTAAACAAAAACTAAGTTAAGATAAATGAGAAATACTGCTATATACTTGTTAACAATATCAATAAACACTTACTTACCAAAAATGAAAAAATTTTAACAAAAAATAGAGGCGATGTTACACGATTATTAATTTGATGCACACTTTATTATGCGTTCTCTGTAGCGTTTTCGTACCAAATGGACGAGAGCATCAACCGTCAATATCCAATGTTGTCAAATCAATATGAAATTAAAGACAATGTAGTCAAAGAGTATATTCATATCAGTGCAAGAAGGAAACAGAATTAGATTAAAATAAGAGAAGGCGGGTACGCACTTGCCCCGAAAATGCACTTACCCCCCTCCACCTTAACAGAAAAGAAACGTTCTCACACTTGAGAATGAAAGAAAATTCTAAAACACTTGTTTCTTATTTATTTTATACGTATTTTATTCTTACTCTAGTGTCAGAATGTTCATTTCGTAATTGTTTAAAAAAATATGGTTTGTCATGAATGTCAAATTGACTGTCAGTATTAGTTGGCGTGGTCTTAATATTGGTTTGTAAAAACTTTTAATTTATTAAAAAGGAGTAGGAAATCAAACGATTCAGATGTAGAATTTGAGAGTTTGATGTGCCCCTCCGTACCTCTTCGGGAATACCTTCAAAATGGGGTCCAAATTATGAAAATTTTGAAGTTTAAAGTGGAATTAAATTTAAAGTAGATACACCGTGAATGGCGATTTTGTTAAAAGTGAGTAGACTATGGCTGTGTTGATTAGAATTAGAACTGTCAATTTAAAATTTTATTAATAATTTCATTATAATTTGTTCGGTCTATGGCAATGCTAGAAGAGCATTCTCAACTAGTTTTATATAGGGTGTTTATAAATATTCTAAAAAAGATCATTAGATCGTATACTATTAACTAAAACGTCATACAATAAATAAAAATCTGACTAATTACATTTTGAGGCACCATAATTCTGAGAAAATGAAATTTTGAACTTTTAACTTCAGTAGTAAAGTTATCTGCTGGAAAACAAAACATAGGTCGACGAATTCAGTTTTTTGTGCTCTTTCCAAATGAGTAAAGCAATTTCTAAAAATCCTGTTTTTTTGAACCGGGAAAAATTTGTTAATTTTTTCTAATCCGGACCTGGATTTTTTCTTACAAATATTCTAATCGCTTGGATTCCTTAAAGAAGAAGTTCCTATGTGAAATATGAAAAAAGATACCGCGTGATTCGTAAATTACGAGTCGAGAAAGAAATGAACAAAATTTATAAAACACTCTGTATCTCAGTTAGGAAGAAAAAATATAGGTTTTTTGGAATTGTCTAATTATGTTATGTATGCGTTTAACGTATGGACACTTCGCAATGAAACATCCTGTTTAACCAGTTTTAACAATAAAACCTAGAATTTCGACATCTATAAATTAAAAAGTTTTAAATCATATTTAATTATTTAAATTTTCATAATTATACCTACCGTTTATGCACATAAATAATTTTTTCGTCGACCTCTACAAAAAATAGTATACAGTGCGGATCATAAGTGTTACCCCCCCTATCTAACTCGTTACTGGACTCTTGTTAGGAAAATCGCCGAGACAGGTCGTCTTTTGATTTCTACAATGTACATTTTTGTATGAATTTCATCCCTTACTGGAGGGGAGCAACCCTTTCGAAAAATTTAAATAGCATGGGATTGTGAGTGATAGCTCATTTGAAAAGAGGTTTTATTCTCCATTCAACCGTGCAAAAAATTTTAAATTGGCTTTATTACGTGATGAGTTATTAATGTTTAAAAATAACAAAACACCACAAACAGGAAGGCAACTAAACTACAATTACATTTACAATAAATGTTCAAAATGTTCCCCGTTGACCTCCTGGCAAAAATAAAGTCTATTTTTAGTTTCAGCTTTGACGTTTTGCAAAAAAAAAACATTAAAAAAATAAAATAAAAAAAAACAATAGTAAAAAATTAAAAAAATAATAAAGAAAAATAAAAAAATTAAAAAAAAAAACACGGTTGAATAGAGAATAAAACCCCCTTTCAAATGAGCTATCACTCACCACCCCATGCTATTTAAATTTTTCGAAAGGGTTGCTCCCCTCCAGTAAGGGATGAAATTAGGGGTAAACTATTCATACAAAAATGTACATTGTAGAAATCAAAAGTCGACTTGTCTCGGCGATTTTCCTAACAAGAGTCCAGTAACGAGTTAAATAGAGGGGTAACTCTTACGATCCTCACCCCATTACTCAACACGTAATGAAGCAAATTTAAAATTTTTTGCACGGTTGAATGGAGAATAAACCCCCCTTTCAAATGAGCTATCACTTACCACCCCATGGTATTTAAATTTTTCCAAAGGGTTGCTCCCCTCCAGTAAGGGATGAAATTAGGGGTAAACTATTCATACAAAAATGTATATTGTAGAAATCAAAAGTCGACTTGTCTCGGCGATTTTCCTAACAAGAGTCCAGTAACGAGTTAGATAGGGGAAGTAACACTTATGATCCGCACTGTATTACATAACGAGTGCGGAAAGTGACACTTTTCACACGAGTGGGAAATATTGTCTCACGAGGCGCAAGCCAAGTGCGACAATCGCACGAGTGTGAAAAATCACTTTCGCACAAATAATGTACACTATTTTTCCTACGACCACGTGATAATTTTACCAAATATTGTGAAATGTGATGGTTAATAATTTATTTATAAATTAGGTACCTACGAGTTTTCAGGATTCGTGATTCATTGCACTGATGCTCTGCCTACTTGAGTCATTGAATATGGATAATTTTTATTTAAATATTGAAAATACAAGAAATATCGATGTATTATTTGACATGTGTGCAAGAAATTAAATCGAAAAGAGGCAAGGGACTTCTTTAGTTAACTTACTTAAAACACCACAAGACACTATTAATTTTTAATAATTTTGTATTGTTAAAAATTCCTACGAGATGCCGTATTAGCTCAGTGGTTATAGTGTCTGTCACTATTTGTAGATGCGCTAAAATGCTCGATTCCGGGGTTTGTTATTTTTTTTTACAAAAATGACAAAATTTATACAGTGTGATTTTTTTCGACGGCACAATAGATGTTATGGCAAAACTACTCTGATTAAAAATCTGATAATAAAACAAACGTGCGGAAAGTTACTTTCCACACCGTTTGGGAAGTACCACTTTCCGTCGGGGTAGAGAGTGCGATATCTGTTACTTATTTCCTATGTGGTCGAAGGAAAATGACATTTTACGTACTAATTTCCGAATGAAAAGTCAACTATTTTTGAAGGCAAGTACTTTTCGTCCTCAAATAACTCGCACCGTGCCGTATCCTAGTGACCACAGCGGACGAAAAGTGTTTGCCTTCAAAAATGGTCGATTTTTCTTTCGGAAATTAGTACGATTTTGTAGAGGTCGACGAAAAAATGTAATATGCGCCTCTAGGCCAGTAGATATAGACAATCAATTAACATTAATTCCAAAAGTTTTGAAACTTCTATGGTATATTAGTGCATTAATGAAAACAAACTATAAAATTTTGCAGAAGTCTGCGATGAACGGAACATTGTTTAAATTACAAAAAATGCTTTATTTTTTTATTTTTACACCGAAAATTGCAAAAGTTCTGCAAACTAGGAATATCGCTAGTAATAATGTTTTACAACATGCATTAGGTTTGCAATCTTTCAACAGCTACGGAACCTTGTTTTTTTCTCATTTGTATAAGTTTTTTATTGTAGTTTGTTTAAAAAAATTACAAAAGTTATGCAAATTGGGTAAGTAAACGGAAAAAAAATGTACCATATATTGGTACATTTGCAACCATTTCTGAAAAACGGATCATTTATTTATCAAACCTTTTTTCTCGGCGCGGCCATTTTCAATACACACAAGCCTCGAACTAATTACAAAAGTTTTTTATCATGGTTGCAAATAAACAGAATATCGGTCTCAGTGGATATGTAACTTTGCAACCCCATACGAAAAACGGAACCTTAATTTTTTTACTATACTGTATTTGAAAATCAAGAGAGAGTAAATTCCCAGAATAAAAAGTAATTCGGTATGCAAAACTATAGTACAGTACGTGCGGTAAAACTTCAATATTTGTAATGCATTCTAAATTGTTTTTGTTAATTTCAATACAAAATTTATTAAATTTCTTGGACTATCACATTATTTTATGATCTTTCATTGTTACTACAGTAGGCCTAAGAGGATTAACGTGCGTCATAGGCGTAACCAGAATAGAAAGGGATAATTGTTATTTAACGACCTCCGAATGGCAACAGCTTCTAATGACAGATATTTTGACTTAAATAGTTTCTAGAAATGCAGTTATTTGATTTTCGATAAACGTGACAAATAGTAGTGACTAAAAATGGAAGCAGTTTGTGAGTATACGCCAGTGAAAAAATTAAAACTAGACCATTTATCGCTCAATGAAAAGAGTGCTGTAGTGAATGTGTACCACTATTTTAAACATCAAAATCCCTCAAACACTATTGACAGTGTAGTTGAAACAACATCTAAGGCAATGGGATATGGAAAATCTACAATATATAGAGTTCTAAAGGAGGAAAAATCAGGTGGAGTAACCTCACCAAAGCCGAAACCAGGTAGACCAAAACTATTAAAAGTCAACGTGGACGAGTTTTTTAAAAATGCTATTCGTAAGCTTGTTCACTCATTTTTTATAAACAAGCAAATACCAACTTTAGATAAAGTTTTGCAAGCCATTACGAATGATGTTGATTTACCCACAATAAGCCGGGTAAACTATGGAAAGTGTTACATGAGTTAAACTTTAAATTTGAAAAAATGGGCAGACACAATGCTAATTGATTCTGAAGAAATTGTATGTTGGAGAAGACAGTACCTCAGAAGAATACAACAAGTTAAAGCTCAAAATAAAAACATTTATTATTTAGATGAAACATGGGTTAATGAAGGACATTGTGTAGGAAGAGTTTGGAAAGACAAAAATATAAAATCATCCCATCAAGGTTTTCTAGAAGGATATACTACTGGTTTTAAGGAACCTATAGGAAAAGGTAAAAGATTAATTATTTGTCATATAGGCAGTACAAACGGTTTTTTTGAGAATGGTTTACTCTTATTTGAATCAAAAAAAAACCGTTGATTATCACGAAGAAATGAATGGAGACGTGTTTGAGGAATATTTTGAACAGATGATTCAATTCATACCAAAAGGATCGGTTATTGTAATGGACAATGCAAGTTACCACTCCAGATTACTTGAACCTTTACCAACCACTAAATGGAAAAAGGGTGAAATTGCAAAATGGTTATCTTCTAAAAATTTAGCCTTTGAGAATACAATGCTGAGGGCAGAATTGTTAACTATTGCTAAAAAACATAAGCAAAATTATAAAAAATATAATATTATAATAAAAACGAGAAATTGAAATCCTTCGTTTACCACCCTACCATTGTGAGCTGAATCCGATAGAATTAATATGGGCTCAAGTTAAAGGTTATGTTGCCAGAAATAACACTACTTTTAAATTATCAGATGTTAAAAATCTCTTCAATAAGGCAATATCTGAAGTAACAAGTGAAAATTGGCAAAAATGTATTAGACACGTTACAGAAATAGAAAAAAAAATGTGGGAGCTAGATAACATAATTGATATTACTATAGAGCCCATTGTAATTTCTCTAGAATCAGATGGTGAATCTTCTGACACAGAGTGCGAGGAACCATAACTTTAAAATTATTAATTTATGTACTTTAATTTTATTTTTAGATTTTTATTTTTTAAGATTTAATATTGTCGTATTTTTTGCATGTTGCTCGTCAAATTTTATCCTTGCGGTTGGTTTTTTTTTTCTCATATACCTACTTAATTGTTTTTTTAGCTCCTCATATTAATTTATAAATAATTGTAATTATCTGTACATATTATATACATATTTTGTAAATAAACATATGCCTAAAACAAAATGCCTAAAATAATATTGACTTTTTCTTCATTTTACCCAAATTAAATTACTACTTACGAATTATGTTTATCTATCTAAAATTGGTAATCTAGGTATAAATAACTAAAACAAATTAAATATTTCTATTTCCATATTAATTTAATTTTGAAAACGCACGTCTATGGTTTACTGCCTTTAACACTGATAACTGCAAAACATTTCTGGGAATTTACTCTCTCTTGATTTTCAAATACAGTATAATATTAGTTATGCCAATTGCAGTTATAGTCCAGTCAATGAATGGGTTGCCTTCAAAATAAGTTGAACAAATTGTTTTGATCGTTTTAACTTATAATTTTTATTTCTAAAGAAATGCTATTCATTCATTTTTTTATACATTACTTTTCTACTTTCTTTTTCAAGGAATAGGCCAGTAAGTTAAAACGATCAATATCATAAAATTTACTACAAGATTGTTTTATATTCATTTTTTCCTATCTCTTCTGGTTCTAGAGATATTTGCTAAAAAAAATGCATATTTTTTATAAAAAAATTTTTAACTTATGTTTTTTTTTTAATTATTTAACGGCTAAACTTTTAGTTTTACAGAAAACTTTTGTTGTAGAGGATTTAACGATCTTTTAATTGATATATTTATTTATTATTTTAACCTAAACTAATCAAAAGCTACAGCAAATTTCTACATTCGCACAAAAAACTGTACATTCTAATTTTTGTTATTTATTTAAGAGCTATAACCTAAAACCTAAAAAAATATTACTTAAGAAATTAATGTTGAGTTGTCTTGAGTCTCTTGGGGCGAGAGGTAAAAAAACTTTTTTCAAAACTTTGCATTTTTTGCTAGCAAATATCTTTAGAACCAAAAGAGATAGGAAAAATGAATTTAAATAATCTTGTAGTAAAGTTTATGATATTGGGTGACTTTTTTGCTATATCAAATACTATTAAACGAGCAAGGTTTGTATGTGTGTGTGTATGTGTGTCCAGAGGATCTCGAAATCCACTCGTCAGAATTCAATGAAACTTTCAGGGTAGACTAATTCCTATCTAAATCGACAGAAAATGTAGGTCTCATGTCTGTGAAAATTCGATCTTCCGAGATATTTACAAGAAAAGTTAAGCTTTTAGTTTTATTTCCTAGCAACGGCACATAATAATTACTTGTTTCTATAGTAATATATACTATAAAGGATAGATGAGTACCGTAAAAGTGGGGATATAACGTCACATTCCATAGGCGTACTTTGCAAAATAAGTTTCTATAATATAAATAAGGTCACAGCATATAAAAAATATATACGCACTTTGTAGATTAAATTTTGAAGTTATATTATTTACAAAAAATAAAAATAAACCTTATGCATCTGACACTTTAACTTTTTTTAATATCTTGGCATTAAAAGTAACGCTTCAGTACTTACCTAAACTCAAATATTAAAAAAAAAATTTAATTCAAGAACTATCTTTAAAAGTCATTGTCTTCACTAAAACTACTGGTATCACTATAATTGTCTTTTCCGAGGTTTATTATTATAGGTTCTATTAAATTTTATTCACTTTCCTAAATGAATTTTCCACCATTTTAACATGATCCATGCATTTTCCCCAATGTTCTCTATTTACATCTGAAACTGCCTTCAAAAACAAATTTCGCACATCAGGAAATTTAAATGTATTGTTTTGAGAAACATAACTTTTTAATAATTGTGACCAGATCAGTTCAATAGGATTTAACTCTGCATGGTAATATATTTTTCGAACTTGTTTTTATGTTGCCTTGTTATTACTAATAATTCTGCTTCAAGGATTTAGGAGGACTGATAATATTTTTAGAATGAAGCCATTTTGAAATATATATTAATACAAAATTCCGAATCAATTAAAATACATACGATACGGCTATGAATAAATAAAGTCTGACTTATCTGTCAAGAGAACAGGTTTATTACAGATCAGATGTATTAAAATTTAAATTTTAACTACAAATAAGCATTGAAGGATGAGGTAAAAATAAAATGTACTACGTTCTGCAAATTAAATACTGCACTCCTTTCTTCTGTATAGTATAGTAGTAAAAAGGTTTGACTTTATTAAATTTCCGGCGTTTCATTCTGACAGTATTCAATTTTAAATTTGCCGCTTTTATCTATAATGACCTACAAATTTTGACAACCACTGACACGCACATCTCTGGGTAAACGTTAAGAAAATGGGACCGGCTGGGATTTTCATGAAATTTTCACAGATGCTATAAATATGATAAAATCAATATACTTAGCAATAGAAATTTTTGAGCGGAAAAATATCTTCCACATTTTTTTATTCTACAAATGCCCAAGTAGAATAAACCTGAAAAGTATAAAAAAGGAAAGGTTCATTTGACGGACATAAATAATTTGCTTGTCAAATGACAGCCATCTCATAAATTCAAAGTTGAAAATACAACGTTACCAATTCAATTTCAGAAATCATTGGTTTAGGTAAATATTTATAGGAACGTTGAGTAACACTGTTAAAATGGACACTTGTCAAAATGTGACACCTGTCAAAACGTGACAACTGTTAAAATGTGATACGTGTCAGAATGTTACAACTGTCAAAATGAACAAATGTCAAAATATGACACCAGTCAGAATGTAACAAATGTCACACGTATCGTACTTTTCTTTATTTATTACAAAGATCTAACCTAAAGCTAATCTTTTTTTTTGCGGGTGGAAATGCTTTATGCACATCGGGTAAAGGTTCTTCCCTTCCCCGATAGTGTGAGACTACCCCTTACGGCTACTCACTAAAACTACCCCACTGAAACCACTGTGCCTACACGCTGCTGTTGCCCGTCCCGGAAATGGGGCCTGTCCGCCGGCGCCGTGACTATTCGCGAAGATCAAGCGTCAGTAGATGTTGCCCTAAAAGGGTGAAATCTCCAGAAACTAGGCAACTTTTACTGCATTTAATTAACCTCTGAGATAAGCAGTTGATAAACGTCAACAACACCTGCAGCCAATTGAAAATTAACACTGACAGCTTTTTTAATTCTCCCGTCTACTTTCAAGCCAATCGCCAATCAACTTTCTATTTATCTACCTTTCTGTAGTTCAAGTAGATGTTGCCCACTCCGTGATTTTCGCGAATTAATTAATAATTTGTCAGGTTATAAATATACTTAAATTATATACTCATTGGACTGCTTAAAAATGTAGATTTGAATATTAAGAGCGAAGCTCGGTGACCAGATATTTGCATATTTTTCGAGATATAAGCGAAAAGCCGAAAAAAGTGATCTTCTCCTACGCTCCGGGACCTTTAGTATATTTATTTTCTAACTATTCCAAATATATCGTTCCTTGACTGGACTATTATAACAACAACTAATATTTTGAGAGAGATTTGAAACCGTCTTTTTTCAACGGAAATTTTTTTATTCAATTGTTTTGTTTTTTGTTCGCCATATGACCATAAATTTGAAACTATTTACAAATAGTTTTAAGATTACTCATTTATTTTGGAATTTAGCTGAATAAATTAGTGCAACACAAAAAAAGGCGACAGTGGTCCAGTTAAATATTTGATTATCCATAGAGTACATTTCTTATACGCTGTACTGGTTGATTGTATTTTCACACACGCCTGCTTAGTCGCTGCCATGTTGCCAAATTGCTTTTTAGTAGAGTACAAATACGAAAAAATTTTTTTTTTAGTTTTACCTCCATTTCGGTATTACGGGCGAGGTTACAAATTAATGAAAACATTGTACGTTAGGACATCTTCATTTGCAACCATTATTCAAAACTTTTGTAAAAACTTCCAGGTTTATTTTAATAGAAAAAAACAATTTCATGAAAAAATATGTTTTCCGTTTGTCGCAAGAGGTTGCAAATTACAGCACTTCTCAATAACATTATTTTAGTTATTTTTTCAAATTTGCAGAACTTTTGGAATTTTTTTCGAAAAATTGGGATGAAAAACAATTTAATTTCGATAAAAGAAATCTTTCCGTATTGTTTGAATGGTTGCAAATTTAACAGAGGATGTAAAATGCTATTTTACAAAACTTCGAAAGTTTGCAGAACTTTTGGAATTTTTTTCGCGCTATTAATGTGAAAATGCATTAAATCGTGATTTTCAATATCTTCCGTTCAGAAAAAAGGTTGCAAAATCGGACACAATATCATTTGAACTTACTCTTCATTCAACTGAAGTTTTAAAACTTTTGTAATTATTGTTAAATTTTGTAAAAATCATCTAGTCTCGGGTATCAATTTGCAGACTCGACTATAATAGACAGTTTTTCGTCCTTGGCACATAAATAAGTATTTATGATTTTTCAGAATACTTGCGTTATGCGCCATGCATAAAAAGTACAATTGTCCAAAGGATTCATTGTGGTCCCCAATACAGTTTGCTGGTAGATCAAGTCGATCAAGGAGATATAATATCCAAATCTACATTATGCTGGTAAGTCTATTATTTTGCGGCTGTAACATATATCGCACTAAATACATTGATTTCACATAATTTGGACTTATACCGGGTGATTCAGATAAGTGTTCGCGGCCCAGTAACTTTTTTATTAATACAACGAAAAACTATACATTTGTTGATTTGAATAATTTCGGGATTAAATGAAAATTTATTTAAAATTAAATAAAACGTTCGATTTTATTTGGCTCACCCTATACATATTTTAAAATATTTCACGAGCTAACGCCGTTCGAAGATGGTATTGCGCGCGCCGTAAATCAAGTCGCTTAGGAAGAGATTTTGCGTGGTAGGAGTCGCTCACGAAGGTGAGATTTTAACATTTTAAGTTGAAAGAATTCATTCACTGACTAAAATCCGAAATTTCAAGTTGAATAAAAATCTAGCTAGCCGTTTTAAATTCCGAGTAAAAAGACCAGCCGAGGTACAACTTTAATTTTCCGTAATTTTCGTATTTGAACTATCGTCGTATTTGCCGTGTTAATAAGATCGTCGTATTTTGTTCCGAAAACGCGTTTAATTTTGTAGCGTATTAACATACCGAAACGAACTATTTATTTACGTTTTGTTTTTCTGATATTTTTTTTTAATCCGGTTTATCAGTTAGTAGTTTGAGAACAGTTTATTCATTTTTGGGGATTCGTAATTGTTTTATTTTAAAAGAAGAGTTATTTAGACTTTTCATTCCGATTTCGTTTTAATTTTGTTAATTATTTTTTATTTCCGAAAAATTAACTGAACGTGATTCATTTAATTTTGATTTCTTTTCGTGGCCGAATTTTAGATGAACAATTTAGAATTTTCATTCCGATTTCATTTTTATTTTTGTTAATTATTTTTCCGAAAAATTAATTGAACGGGATTCATTTAATTTTCATTCCTCCAAATTATGAAAAAGTGATAAAAATAGGTGAGGACCACCCCCCGAAAACGGTGGGTGATGGGGGAAAACTGATGTCATATTCGGATTCAAGAGCTCATTTTACATGAGAATCAGCAAGAATGGTGTCAGGGTCATTGTAATCAGTAAGCTGATCCTTCGTAAAACGTTAAGTTTTAATAATAATAATATACGTCTTTATTTCCCAAATTAAAGAATACAAAATATAATTTAAACAAATAAAAAACAAAAGTGGGAGTGGCGAAGTTTAGCCTAGGGCTACTCATACTTTACCACATTAACAAACAAAAGATATTATATATAAAAAAGTAATAATACAATATCAAAAAAAAATTTTAAAAAATTAAAAAAAAAAAAATATGTTACTATATAGCCAAATATTAATTTTTTTAAGGAAGGGGACATTGAACAGAGCTCCGAATTGCAAAAGTATCATATGCCACATTAATCATTGTTTTGCTCATCTGAAAAGAATTTTTTTGCTTTAGACCTAAATGTAGAGTGTTTAAAAATTTTAAATTCATTTGGTATCGCGTTATATAATGACACTGCGTTATACAGGGTGTTTCATAGTTAAACCGACATACGTTAACTGTAAATAAAGGGAACTTAGGTGATTCCAAATAACCTTGGTTAATGGGTCTAACGCCTTTAATAACCGAGATACGGGGTGTTTCATCCATTTCGGCCACTATTTTGATAAGCCGTAACTTTAGAACCACCCTGTAGATTTCTCTCATACTTGGTACAGGTATAGTGTGTTAATAGCACAATCCTATAGTGTAATAACTACAATTAAAATCCAGATCCGGATTAAGAAGAATTTGCAAAATTTGAAAATCCCCAATACAACACCCTGTATATCAGATTTTTTAAAATTGGGATCGATATTTGAAAAGTACGGAAAAAAGTGAGTTAAAGTGAAAATTTTTTTTAAGTGCACATCCCATTCTACTACTATGCTACTACTGGAGTTTTAACGTCAAATTAAATCAAATGCATTTTTTTCATTTTCAGAAGCAGTAACTTTCGAAATACCTGGTAGATTTCTTTCATATTTGGTACAGGTATCATTTTTTAGTAGCCCAATCGTATAATGTAAGGACAGTTAAAATCCAGATACGGATTTAGAAAAATTTGTAAAATTTTGAAAATTCCAATCGCAACACGCTGTACATCAGATATTTTTTAAATTGGATAAGACATTCGAAAAGAATAGAGAAAACTGAGATATTCTGACATATTTTTATAAATGCGCATCTCGTTCTACATATTACTAAACTTTTAAAGTAAATTCAATTAATGCAATACATATTGTCATTTTCATAAGCCATACCTTTGAAAACACCCTGTAGATTTCTTTCATATTTGGTACAGGTAGATTGCTTAAATAGCCCAATCGAACAATACAAGAACTAAAGTTAAAAATCAGATCCAGATTAAGAAAAATTTGTAAAAGTTGATAATCTCTATAATAGCACCCTCTATATCAGATTCTTTAAAATGTAATCGGATACCTATTTGAAAAAGAAAAGAAAAAAGATGTTAATGCCGAAGCTTACTTGATAGTTTAATGAGTTTTGTATCCAAAATTATTCCGAAAAATTAAATCTGTATTTTTTGTTTGTAGAACGCTCTTGTGCACTTATAAAAATATTTTAGTATAACACATCTTTTGTCTTTTTTTTTCTTTTTTTATATAGGTATCCGATTACATTTAAAAAAATCTGATATACAGGATGCTATTTTAGAGATTACCAACTTTTACAAATTTTTCTTAATCCGGATCTGGATTTTAACTTTAGTTCTTGAATTGTACGATTGGGCTATTTAAACAATCTACCTGTACCAAATATGAAAGAAATCTACAGGGTGTTTCCAAAGTTATGGCTTATGAAAATGTATGTATGTATTGCATTAATTGAATTTACTTTAAAAGTTTAGTAATGTGCATTTATGTCAGAATATCTCAGTTTTTTCCATTCTTTTCGAATTTAAAAAGTATCTTATGTACAGCGTGTTGCGATGGTGATTTTCAAATTTTACAAATTTTTCTTAATCCGTATCTGGATTTTAACTGTAGTATAGTCCTTACATTATACGATTGGGCTACTAAAAAATGATACCTGTACCAAATATGAAAGAAATCTACCAGGTATTTCGAAAGTTACTGCTTGTGAAAATGAAAAAAATGCATTTGATGTAATTTGACGTTAAAACTCCAATAGTAGAATGGGATGTGCACTTAAAAAAAATTTCACTTTAACTCATTTTTTTCCGTTCTTTTCAAATATCCATCCCCGTTTAAAAAAATCTGATATACAGGGTGTTGTTTTGGGGACTTTCAAATTTTGCAAATTCTTCTTAATCCGGATCTGGATTTTAATTGTAGTTCTTACACTATAGGATTGGGCTATTAACACACTATACCTGTACCAAGTATGAGAGAAATCTACAGGGTGGTTCTAAAGTTACGGCTTATCAAAATATTGGCCGAAATGAATGAAACACCCCGTATCTCGGTTATTAAAGGCGTTAGACCCATTAACCAAGGCTATTTGGAATCACCTAAGTACCCTCTATTTACAGTTAACGTATGTCGGTTTAACTATGAAACACCCTGTATATAAAACTGCGATTAAACATTACTGAACTATGGATTGGCATAGTGAGACGATTGGGGTCTCGAAGATTTACATTTGTAAGGTGTTTACGAGCAACAAATTTTTCTTTTATGATCTCGGGTGTAGAAGTGAATAATACTTTATGAACATACGTAGTCAAATGATATTTCGCAAGGTTTTCCATTATAAGCCAATCTAATTCTTTTATTTTATGAGTGATATGATCATATTTTCGTAAACCAAAGATTATCCGACAACATGAGTTTTGAATATATTGTACCTTTGTCCTATCAGCTTCATCTAAGCAAAAATAGTAAATGTAGTCACAATAAGTGAAGTGTGAAAGAACCAATGACTCACACAAAAGCTTTCGCATATTGTGACTAAGAAGTGCTTTATTGGCATAAATAAATTTAAGAGAAATGTAACATTTTTGCATTAGATTACGTACATGTGTATGAAATCTCAATTTATTGTCAAAAATAACACCAAGATTACGGGTTTCATTCACTATAGGTAAAGGTATCCCATCTATACTAATATTAATATTGTCGGAAAGAAAGACTTTGTTATTTCGGGAGGAAAATATCATTACTTTTGATTTTGATGAATTTAATTTTAAATTATGTTGTTTGGCTAAATCAGAAATACCTTGAAGGTCTTGGTTAACGAGTCGGCAAGTTTCTTCACAATTTTTAGTAGAAAAACGGTAGTAATATTGCGTATCATCTGCATAACCCTGCACCCTGCCACATCTTGCCGAAGTTAAGATATCAGCCGTGTAAAAAATAAACAATAACGGCCCAAGGATAGATCCTTGAGGAACACCACTTAAAATATTAATAGCTTCTGATCTGACACCATCAACCTCGACTACTTGTAACCTATCAGTTAAATATGAAAAAATAAGAGAGACTGCAGTTTGTGACGCACCGTAATAGCGAAGTTTGGCACAAAGCAGTTTATGGTTAATGGTGTCAAATGTTTTTGAAAAATCTAATAAAATAAGAAGACTATTATCTTTTTTATCAAGTGCATTAATAATGTCATCCATTACAACGGCTAAGGCTGTGGCCGTACTATAACCTTTTCTAAAACCTGCTTGGGTATCAGGTATTAATTGGTTTTCTATAAAAAAGTTGCATAGCTGATTAAATAATATTTTTTCTAATATTTTCAAAAAAACTGGCAAAATGCTAATAATTCTCAGGTCAGAGTATTCTTTGGGATTAGAAATTTTAGGTAACGGCTTACCAACTGAAGGTTAATAACAAGTATGCTTTTTTCTATTAAAATAACGTGGATTTAATATTCTTTTACAAAAATAGCGCTAACTTAAATAGCAAAAAAGTTTATCGCACATTTATGCCACAAATGTGGCCTAACTCTACAAATTATATCGAAGTAGGTACCCAATTCTGATTTCTCGTACCCAAAAACCCCCAGTTCCAAATTTTTATATATACATATCTAACAGTTGTTAGCTAACGTTAGTGCAAAAACTAAATCTTAAAATTTAACCTTTAACACCCTGTATATTCCTTTCTAGCACCATTTTATTAGATCAAGTTGGTTCAAACCGTAATATTTTAAAGTGAGGAATCTACCATACTTCTATGTACAATTAGTATATCTACGAGAAATGGTGGGCTCCCTCCGAAAAAAATTCCTGGCTACGCCACTGTTTCCGGTTAATTATAATTATTTAGAAAGAATGTAATGACATTTAGCCGATTTTAATTTAAGAATTT
The DNA here is from genome assembly GCA_949320105.2 of Crepidodera aurea. Classification (NCBI taxonomy): domain Eukaryota; kingdom Metazoa; phylum Arthropoda; class Insecta; order Coleoptera; family Chrysomelidae; genus Crepidodera; species Crepidodera aurea. The sequence continues at coordinate 1,739,343 of OX439480.2, forward strand.
AACAATTTTAACAAAATCTACCAGTCAGTCTCGCGAATAATTATATTAAGTTACTCTCCTGATTAATTATTAGAATTTATAGAATTAATTAACGCTACCGGTTAATTTGGAATATTCACAAGGGGTTAATAAAATTCATTCGGATTAATTTAATCATTTAATAACTCTTCCGGTAAATTTCATAAATTTCAAAATTTAAATAAATTTCAATAAAGTCTGATTGAGTCACTCCGTCATTACCGTATTTCATAGAGCCGAATCGAACGTTTCTTTTAAAGAATTATTTTTTTTTGTTCAGGGTTAAAGTGGGGGGGCTTTGAAATAACAAACAAATTTTATTGTGTAAAATAGCTAAAAACAATATAAGTGTCACGTTAATTTTCTGGTTTATATTCACAACCTTTACATCTTTTCAGGGCTATTAAAAGTATATAATAAGTTAAAGATAATTGAGTTTGAAATCAACAAGACCCCTGGAGAATACCGTACCTTCATCTGAAGTTACCTGTGCCCCTAAGAGGCCGTTTCTAAGGGTTGCGAAGCATACCACATAACAAAACTGGCGCTCGAGCAATTTCCGTATTAAACCGTCACTTGTAAGGCATATTTTACTTAGTAGCAAGAAAAAGCCTTACAGCTGTGAGGAACTGAATAACACACTAAATTTTTTTGTAATGTGCCATATGTCAAAGTGACATATGGCAAATTATTTTTCAAATGAAATGCTACACTTTTTTTGTAAATTATATTAAGGAATTATTGTTCTGAATACAACCATATGTAAGGAAATAAAAATCTGTGTTAAAAAGATAACTTAAAATAATATAAATAGATTAAAATTTGTGGTACTGACTTTGAGACGTTTTATTTATTAAAATAAATAAATAAGAACCATTTCTTGAATATTATCTAAATTATTAAGTGTTTAAAAATGACGCCTGTTGTTTTCGAAACAAACCTGTACCATTTGTAGAACAATTTGGGTACATATCCTCAAAAGAGTATCTCTGCTTAATCTCTCCTAAGATCTTCTATATTTTCTAATGGTCTGCTATACACAGGCTCTTTAAGATAAGGCCAAAGAAAATAGTCGACTGGGGTCAGATCTGGCGACCTGGCAGGCCATTTAACATATGGGCTATTGTTTCCAACCCAACGATGTGGAAATACTCTGTTCAGGTATTCTGTCACTATTGGGAAAATAATAATTGAATTTGGAATAATTTCTATCAACTAGGTAGTCTTTAAAAACTAGCAAATATTTTTTTAGTAGTTTTATCGTTTCGTATTAACGGAGATTGAACAAATGTCAAATGCACCGACTACTGTAATATTAAAATATTTTGTACATTATTAAATTTTAATTAATTTTAGATTATGTAATTCTGATTGTGAATAAAATAGTATAATATTACAGGGTTGTATTAACAACATAATCCTTTATCTTAATTTAAAACAAAAAATATACCACACCATTTGAAAAAAAAGTTGCTATATGTTACTTTGACATATGTCACATTACGATAAATGTATAAGGTTTATAACAGTTTTTCCTTGAAATAAAAAAGTTACAGGGCCGGAAACACTTATCTGAATCAACCGGTATAAACTGTAAACGCGGTTATAAAAAAGTCGCGCAGATAGAGGCAAAAAAATATTAATGCGTATACAAAGTTTTGTAATACAGCCTCCAAAGTTGTAATTTAAAAATCGTTTTGTTTCTAATTTCCGAACTTTTTTATAAAATTGTAATTTAAGTATGCACTGAGCAAGATTTACCTTAAAGTAGATTATATTAAAATGTTGATTAAATGAAAACTAAAGCCGATTGAAATGGTTTTGAAATTATTAGTAAAAATGAGTTGTATACCTATTGTAGTTATTTGTATTGGTTTTCAGTTCTCATGACCGATTTAAACAATGCGTTCAAAGTGAGACCAGGAGATTATGCGACAGAGGAGTAGCAGATGGACCAGCAACTAGATTTGCTACCCAAATTATCGACAAGGCTTTGAGATTTTTACAAGAACAATGTTTAAATTACATGTAAGTCAAAAATTACCATCTAATATAAATGTAAGAAAAATATTGTACTAACTTACAACAAAATTCTATAAAAAAACTATTTCGAAAGGAAAATTGGCATATTTACCCGGTTTATAAAACATACTTTACGGAAGGTGACTGAGTGGGTCACTCTATTTAATTTTTAAATAAAACGTTTTTATAAATACAGTTTTTATAAATTATACATTTTTTTTATGAATATATATTTATATTACAAGTACATAAACAAGGGCTTTATTAAACGAATAATTTTATAGCCGAGCGAGCTTGCGAGAGAGGCTATAAAATGATGAGTCCATAAAGCCTGTTTATGTACGCATTATATACATGATTTTATGTTCGATTGCAATTAAAAAATAATAATAAATTGAAAAAATTAAAATTTGATACGATTTTGGCTGACAGCAGTTGCGATGACAAGTAGATGTTTATTTTTTAAACATGTCAAATGAGTTGTCTTGCAACTTGTCAGTGACGTTGGCAATTACTTTATTTTACTAGTAAAATAAAGTGCACTTTATTTTACAGTAAAATAAAGTGCTACTTTATTGACGCAAAACTGTTCTATAAACAGCGTTTTATTGGTCAATCGTACATAAACATATTTATACGTAAACCCCACATCTCCCGACATGACATATGGCCGACCGGGTCCGATAAAAATTGAGTGATATATTCTTAGATCATATATGCTTCGCTAGATACGGTATCCTATAGTGTTTGTTTGGTTCTAGAGGGGTAATGACGAGAGGGGGTGAAGGGGCAATAGCGTACCATGATACAGTAGCGTACCATTCGGAATATTTTGATACAGTGTAATATATTGTCATATTTATACAACACATATTTCATTTTCTAAGGATTAAGTGACTGTAGGTTACAGTAAAATGGGAATTAATGTGAATCGAAAATAAATAAAATAGCATGCATACGAAAATTGTTTGGAATGGGAATAATCTGAGAGGTTGAATACCATCATCTTCATATAGAAAAACAAAATAAAAAGTTGGTAGGTATATTAATACAAAAGATACCTACATCAAAAATGAACCTAAAAGAAAAATTTACTGATGAACATGGTTTATTTTAATAAAACATAAATTGACATACAATAGATAGATATTTAAACAATTCATTTACAATTCAAATAAAGTATACATAATTTACGTTTAGTTCTTATTTTCACTTCCTGTCCTATCCAACAACACGCCTATGGAATACATACCGATGACAGCACCTTTCTCAAATTTGATGTTGTACACTTAACAAGGCTTTGGCATTTTGTTGAGAAATGCGACCACTGTTCTCTAAACTAATTGTACCTAGCAAAAACTTTCAAAAAACTATAAAAATACACAAGATTAGCACAATAATTCCCAAAAAACAGAATATCTGACATCTGTCAAAACTTTACGATATGAGAGGGTATCGTCGAAATTTGAAATCGACCAATCAGAGGGATGGTACTCTAACTCCCCCCTGTACACCACAACAAATAACCTGAATACCGTATCTAGCGTAGCATATATGATCTAAGGATATATTTCCAAGATGAATAAAAGTGACAGTTCTAGTACTCAGGGTTGCATTATGAGTGTTATAAATATGTTAATATAATGTAAGTATGTAATCGATTTCATAAAAAAATACAATTTTTGATTTTTTTATAATACTTTAAATTCTATTCTCACTGTAATATGTATTATATTATTAGTTTTATGAAAAAATTTTACTCTTTATAAAAAGTTCTGCATGGTATAAAACCCATGATGTCTTCTTTTTATCTCTCTTCTACCAGTCTAGCTTCTTTTCCCACTCTGCATCTTTCCTCTGCTAACACTATGTTGCTTAGCATAACATATTCCACCAAGTGATCAGAAGAAACATTACTAACGTCCTTATACCCATAAGTCTCACTACCTCTTTTTGATTTACTTTTGATGGTCATAGATTTGCCACTTCTATTCCCTTCTGATACACCTGCAACTGCATTGTTGTTCTCTGCATTGACGTAGATACTACAGACCGCTGCTGCATGCTGCATGCTCTTCCTACTTTGCAAGTGCAGTTTGTATCCAAAACGTTTCTATCAGGATCAACCTAAAATCAATCAGCTATATGATTTTTTTTAAATACATTTATGGTCGGCACATCTAGAAAAAAACGCAATTTTTCAAATCGGAATAAAACCGCCACATGTGTTGCAGCTTATCAGTAGTAATACCCCTAGGGCCTTGATAATACCGAGATAATTTTGTCATAGAGAATGCTGAAAGCGTGTTGCTTGATAATGGCCCGAGGCCGAAGGCCGAGGGCTATTATCCTTAAGCAACACGCTTGAAGGATTCTCTATGACAAAATTTTGAGGATTTATCAAGGCCCGAGGGGTATTCGATAAGATAATTTTTTACTTTGTAGATTTAAACATTTTTAAACTAGTTGTCAGTTTGACGTTTAATTAATTTTTAATCAAAAACTTGACTTGCTGAAAACACCAAACTGAAAACACCACATGTAGGGTGTTATCGCTGTAATCCATAGCTGATTGGATGAAATTTGACACATGACTCTAAATTAAGTAATTTGATTGGTTACAATAGTTAGTAAAAAATTATCCATAGAATACATTACACAACAGAGAAATGATTATTTTCCTTGAACTTCATCTTATCAATGTTAACATGCATTTTTTTAGTTGTAACGATGTGACGGTTTTTTTCCGATTTGAAAAATTGCGTTTATTCGGATGAGTATGGACGAGCCTTTATTATTTCATCATGGGTTTTACACGATGCGGAAGTTTTTATAAAGAGTAACTTTTTTTCGTAAAATTAATTTAAAAAAAGTTTTCCATAACTGAAGTAAACACGCTGTACATATTACAAAGAAAAGAGTATTATTAAAAAATAAAAAATAATATATTTTTATGAAATCGATAACATACTTATTTTTATAACACCCCTAATGCGACCCTATGTACTTGCAAGATCAGTGACGCTTACGTTTCTTTAACTTGTCATTATCTGTTATTAGAACTTATACAATAATTCAATAATTATAATAATTATATACATAGCTCGATTGTAAGGTTTGTTTTCGTTTTGGTGCTTAGTGCTTCGCGCAAAACAGTTCCTATAATCTCAGATGATCCATCAGTTTTTAACTCGTAGACGCCGGAAACGTAATGGCTTTCGACGAGTTTCTGCCTTTAGTGAGGCTTTTCTTTTGAAAAATTGTTAAATTTACTGGCTTGAACTTACATCTTAGCAAAACCGACATTGTGGACGGTTAATAACAATAAATAAACGAGTTTTTCAATTAAACTTAAGCGATCGATTTAAATCGACAATTAATTATTGTTTTTCCCGGTCGGTAAGTTGTAAGGACAAGTTTACTTAGTTTATAGGCAACACTTTGCTGTCTTCTAACCAACCATCATTCCTTGCCCATTTAATGGTTTTAACATCAAGTGGCTTACTGGGAAAATGATGTGATGGCACACCCTTTTTGCACTACTTGGGTGCTATTTTGTTTGAAAGAATTCCTGCAAACATTTCAGTAGTAATCAAGAATAATCTCAGAAATGCTAATCTTATCTTACCTGATTTTGTAATATAATCGTCAGATTTAAAATTGATTACACTTTTCCCAGAATTTACGACGATCAACTTCTTCAATTCGATGACACCTTTTTTGTTGCTTCTTGGGTGGATCATAATGGAAGTGTAATTCCGGATTTTTAGATTTCCTAGAGGTATACCCATAAACGCAATAGTTTGTATTATTTTTATTGGGCATTTTTAACTAACAAATAACAGCAAAATACACGAAGCACAAAATCAAAACACACGTTCAACTTGCAGGTAAACAAAGTAACGCTTTTCGTGCAGTTCAAATTAATACCGCTGGTGTCGCTTCAAAGTTGTGTTCGTCTCAATAGTATTTTAGTGTTTCTTTATAGATCTACACATGTCATCTGGTGACGTAATTATCACGTTGCCATATGACGTCTTTGATCTGTGACATATTGCCGTCATAATCACTCACCAGCACGTCATAGATCTGGTGATTTCGACATAAAAAGTGGCGTATATTCCACGTAATAATCACGTTCTGTGCTGGCTGGGTTATTGTTAAGCTTTGAATTATTTTATTATTAAACATTCCTGCCAAACAAACTTCTAATATGAGAAAGTAGATGGTAATAAATGGTTTTTGAAAATAAAGTTAAATATAAAACTAGGTAGTTTTAAATGAACACTAACTTTTTTCAACTGGAACTTGGTATGGCATTTTGATCCAAACTTATACAGTGCGGCGGCATAAGTATTATAGTCGACACGGACATCGGTCAGAATGCGTAAACTGAGTGAGTCATGAATTTCCAGGTAGTCCGAGAAACTCATGAATAAATGTACCGAAGCAATTTTACGATGTTGCCATTTTACATAGATATTCTCCAATGTTTTGAAGTACATTTTCTAACCGATGTCCATGTCGACTATACTAGCTAGTCTATAAATGTTTCGACCTTTGCATGACCTTAGTCTTTCCTTCAAATTTCACATGATTTAAAAGCTATTAAGATTGTGAAGCTCGTAGGAACTACCATGGGTAAGGATTTTTAAAGAACGCTTTCTTGATCGTCAGTAGACAGATAGTTTTTTGAGACTGGAGGTGTTAAAAATAAGAAACTTACTTGCAGAAAACTATTATTCGAAGACACATGATAATTTTAAATTTATTATTCAAATTTTTTCACGCATAGCTTAACTAAATTTTTAAAAACAAGTATCGTACTTTTTTAAAAATTATATTTTGTATGTTAAATAATATTGGTAGATTTTTAGATCATATTAATAATGCAAAATCTATCAAATATACCTCTGAAATTCTGATAATGTTAAGCAAAACATTAGAGAGTTTTAGCACTTTTCCGCTACCGCTAACGTTAACGTTAGACTGTCGATTACCTATCAGTTTTTGAGTCCTACATCTAGAAAAACCATTTTTTTAAATAAAACTCCTTACTACTTACATTAATAGTTTGAAAAATATAAAACAATATAGAAGGGAAATTATTTGTAAATTTTTTATTTCGACAAAAATATTAATAGCCCAACCAGTTTCAACACATAATCAAAAAGTAAATAAATTGTAAAATACATAACCCTATAAAAATATGAACCCTAGCGAATGTTTTCTGAGCAACTTTTACATGTTTCTCACCCAATAAAATAATTTCAATTACCCTGCCGTGCGTTCCAAACTACCGCATGGCTGTGACTTCGATTTTGAAAGTGAAGATGGCGTTGGGCTCTCCTCGTTCGTGATACACTTGCTCTAGCGCAAACACTTTTAACAAGAACGAGGCGAGTCGAATTCATTTTCAGACAGTGATAGGATGTTGAGCTAGCCTGCTTCTTACTGATGAGGAACAATAATTGCGAAACCGGTCTAAGAATGGCAAGCTCCTTTAATAACAAAATCGAAGTTTTTGGTTTAAAGCCCCGACTTGGTCGGGCACCAAACTACGTCTGGACTTTCGTAATTCAATACCTGGTGGGGTAGTCCAAAGAGTAGGTGTTGAAGTACAGACGCTGGTGCAGTGTAGGACATTTTTAATGTCTTTGTTCTTGGGAACATGTGTGATTTTATTTCACATCCTTAGGCAGTTTTGTTACGCCCATGGTCCTTTTTTGGAATTTTTATGGTTCAAAAAATTCCACCTTCGTATAATTATTTCACAATTTGCATCGAGGACTCCAAAGTCACTTTGTTTGTCACTTAGTTGAACTAGCTATTGACCTTACGCGTGTTTGGAGTTGAATTTATTGGATATGAAGGCACGACTGCAGAAGCCAAAAGGCAGAAACCGGTAATGGAAATTAAATCGAATAGATCAAAGTTCAACCCGTTCTCTTACCATATAGGTTATTTTAATTCAGCTTCAATTTTATTTTAGCCCCAACTCTGGCGACTGTATGGTCCATCACTCTTCAGACCCATATGCAGACAGGACAGATGCTCTCGTGATTTCTACATCATCAAGTGAGACTCGACCATGGAGTACATTCCAAGAACCTAGGCCCAAGGAAGATATATTTGCCAGTGTAAGTCCCTCTAGGAATCCATCAACGTTTCCTTGGGGATCATCCAATCTTCCCACAAGTCGGACATTTCCTACTGGTAGAAGCGTATCCTCAAGTAGTGATTATTTAGGATCTAGAACTCGTCCTGGAACATACGGAAGGGCTAGTTGGAGTGAGGCAAGTAGAGACCAGCCATTAAGTGGTAATACATTGCAAATGTTTCCTGAAGTCTCATCGACGCGATCTACTAGACCGGAATGGAGCAGTTCTTCTGTTTGGGATAATAGAGTATCAAGTACTAGTCCAAGTAAGTATAACTAGTAGTTTTTATGTACCTAAGCTCTCTATCGAATATCTCCTATGATGCCCTAAATACTGAGAACACTTGGTGTAATAGGAAACAGACTCCTGTAACCCACTACCAAACGTAAGTACTTCTTTTTACTGGAAGAAAAAACTAACAAAGCTTTGCTAGTTCACGTTAAATGGAAAGGAAATTCAGTTTACGGACGAGATTAAATATCTGAGAATAACCCTAGTTAAAAGACACAAAACTCCCATCTAAAAAAAAACATGCAACAAAGCACGGCTTTTCCCATGGACTGTCAGAAGTGCGTGTATGGCAAATTTCAAGAGGGATCTAAAATGAAAAACCGAACTATCTTAAGATTAATAGTTGATGAATTTTAAACAAATAATATGAAATGAAAGTGAACACTGGAGAATTTACTGAGGAAGAATATGAGAAAATGCATGGGAGCCACGAATAAAAATACAAGTAATGAAACTATACCAGAACCCATCCATAACAGCAGAATAAAGGTGTTTTATTTTGAGGAACGGTGACAAGAGATTTATTTAAAGCAATTTCGAAAATATTGCAAAAAAAGATTTTTATACAAAACAATCGGTCAAATTCTGACAAAAAGTAACAAACCATTTTTTAATACTAGAAAAATGTTTTGATATACATTGTAACGATTGATTTTAAATATCTAACTTCGATTTTGTTCTACATAATCAGGTTCACATACAATATCTGTATTTTTTAAAACAAATGTAGCCACTTTGGGTTAAATAAATATTTAATTTTGGTTTGTTCCCAATCTCTCTCTGATGAATACTTTATAAGTCAAACTAAGGATGAGAGATTGTATAACATTCGTTTTAGGAAAATTATATTTCGATTGTTCTTTTTAAACTATTCGACAAAATGATTTATATTTTCTCTCTCTCTCTCTTCACTGGATTAAAACCACTTAGTTGTTAAAAAAAGTTTTTAATTGACGTTTCGGCTTTCTATATCGAAAGCCGATATCAAAATGACATAACAAAATAAATAAATTTGCTATAGAAACAGACCACTTGATAATCTTGCAAAAATATGACATCAACATAGTACACTTATAATAGATTTTGAGATTGAAGATGTCAAAATCAGTTTCAATCATATTTTTGTGACGTACTGGGAACGAATTTTGAAAGGATAGCGCATTTGCATATTATAAGACAATTTATACTTCGTCATAAATGAAGTTTTCTTATTAATATTATCATAAGAAAAAACCAGATAAAAACTTATGATAGTATCCCGATATAGAGGGTATCCTTTTTGCAATTAACTCTTTTCGTAAAATAGGTATTCAAACTTTTGAAATATCGACCGAACAATTAGAAACACATTCGTTATTATTTAAGCATATCAATGCTGCTTCTTTAACTTTGCGGTTATAATTATTCGGTTCTTTTAATAATCTAGTTGAAGAATTCCATTGTATTTTATGACCAAAATCCCATGCAAGTTCACATATTTTGGATTTTTCGAATTGTTTATTTTTAATGTATGATTGGTGTTCATTAAGTCTAATATGATGTAAAGGTCTAGATGTTTCTCCTGTATAAAATTTATTACATTCGCATGGAATTTTGTAAATACAATTTTTTGTGTTTTGAATTTCATTAAAAGGCTTTGTATTTACTATTAAAGATTTTAATGTATTATTAGTTTGAAAAACTGTTTTTAAATTAAATTTATTGCCAATCCTTCTAATTTTTTCCGATAATTTTGGAATATAAGGGATTTTTACTATATTTGAATGAATTATTGGGGGATTTAAATTTTGATCTTTAGTTTTGATGTTTCGGGTAAAATTCACGATTTATAAATTTACTTGGGTAGTTGTTCTTAATCAAGACAGATTTAACAAGTGATAATTCATTTATATAGTAGGTTCCGAATTATTAATAGTATATAAAAATGTATCAATATTTTCCCTATCGTGTTGCCAAATTGCAAAGATATCATCTACATATCTAAACCAGACAGAAGGTCTTAAATTTTGTTTACAATTTCCATTTCAAAATCCTCCATTTTTATATACT